>CABPRJ010000476.1:4342837-4942837 GCA_902439185.1 Cinara cedri | reverse complement strand
TATGAAAATTAAATTCTCTAAAATGCTTATCTTTGATAAGATTGAACCTAACCTAACATCGTGAATAATATGAAAAATGTCATCCCACTGGATTTATTTGGCGATTCGTATTTCTGTAGAGGTCTTTAAAATAAAACGCTTTTTTCCCGCAATGACATGGTGAAATTCATCCAAACATTTTTCACTTCAATCTACCGAAAAACCATTTCCGAGTTTAAACTCATTTAGTTCAGACTCCAGAGACACTCGATAAAACTATAGAAAAGCAGCAGAAAAAGAATATTTAGGTATACCTATATAATATGGCAGACTTAATACAATGAAATAGTCTCTATTTTTAGGATAAATCAAAAAAACCAGCTCTAAAAAAAATAAAATAATACTTTCAAGATTTCCTTTAAAATCCATGGAAGTCTGTGGTAAATTAACAATCATCGAGTGTTGTAACAGTAATTTAGAACTGCAGGTATGCATACAGAGCTGTTACATTATATGTGTTGTAAGAGTGTGATTATTCAGGTTAAGACGAGCAGGAGTATTAAATTGAGTTGTAATTAATACTGCGGTTATTATTTTCTACAATAATAATATTATTCACAAACACTATAAGTGTAGAATATAAATATTAACATTTAATTTAAATCATACTATTATATTTAATATTTATTGTTATATTTATAATATTATCATAAATTAATTAATTTTCATTTAATTTGCGTTGAACTTCTCTGGATATTCCATATGATTTTCAACGGTATAAAATTGTATGTATTTTAGAGCTTTTTTTGTGTTATTTTAAATTTTAATCTATTTAGTTACATAATTAAATGTGAACAGCGCATGTATATATATATAGTACATTTATCAGTAATGGCAAAATAAAATTCGGTACGGAGGAATTTACAATTAAATAAATAAAAAGTCAGTCTTTCTTATAGTAAGAAATTAATCAATTTACCCGAAACGTGTTTCTTTGCGTGGGTATAGCATTGTTGGAAATCGCTGTAATCGTTTCATTATGCACGCTAGACAGCATAATCTCAATATAATCAAATTCTGATTAAATGTATCTGTGAAAAGACTGGCTGCAATGACTGTGAAACTTAAGTAATCTTTCAAAAAAAAAAAAAAATTAAAATGTATGCATATTTAAAGGAGTTATTATCGTACATTATATGACATACGTATATACGGAAGACGTTTTACAGGCAAGTTTGTTGATATAAATACATCAAACAATCGTAGTACAATCGAAACTAAACATCCATTGAACCACACATATTGCCAGTACACCGTTCATCTTTTATTCGCTTGTTATGTGCATGGTTACCTATTTAAACTTGAACGAAACTATATTTTTTATCATGAAATATAATAATATCGGTCAATAATTTATAATATTTTTCTCAATGTGAATTTTTTAAGTAATTAAAATATTATTTTACATGACTACAAATTTTTTTTGTTTTCGGGAATAAAATGCTGTCGAGTATTTTGATTCGGAAAAAAGGTCGGGAACACGTATTTCTGTTTCTTATTAAATAAGGAAAACTGAAAAAAAAAATGGTATTTGGACAAATTATTTATGTAAAAAAACATTTTATATGAAGATGCAAAGATCTGACATTTTTAAAATAGACGATGGACAAATCATTGGGGCCTTAAACAAAATCAAAATCTCGAATAGACTTCTAATCGTTAATTTCTGGGTTCTCTTAGGAAAGCAAATCATTATTTAAAAACGTTAAAAAAAAATAATAATAATAAATTCGTTGAAGTAATATCCCTTTAAAGTATCGTTTTGGACATTTAGTTGCATTATACCTATATACCCTACTCGTATACACTCGGATTGCATACATTTTTCTATCTCTACTATAAATGCAAATTACACCGCAAATACAGTTTTCATAAACTGTATTATACGTACCTATAAATAGATTACCTATACATTTTAAAACGATTCGTTTGGTGTCAGGGTAGTCATTTTTTTTTCGAATACAGAATAAACATAAAATCGATATAAAATCCTTGTATTACAAACAAAAAAAAAAAAAACCATTTCTCTCTTTTTTTTTTTTTTTTAATATGTACGTGTACACACGATTGTATGAAAATAACATAACATAATCATGTTATGAAAAAAGTGCGAGATCCAAATGGACGCACGACGTTCCCGCGTATATCGTATAAATTAATGAAAATGTGTTGTGTTCTAAAAAAAACAATGTAACTATAGTATTTTATAAATAATTGAATTTCTCGCGATCCAGTAGAATTAAATTAAAAAATTCGACGTTCAAAAAGATGCATTACAAAAAATAAAAACCAACTAGGTATTTAATTTCTCCCGATAACATTATAGTTTCCTATAATATTAGATTCCAAGTGTAGCGAAGAATGTTTTGGTTTTACTAAGATGTTGATTTTTTTTTTATGCTGTGTACAAAAGTTCGACCAGAAATCTTGCTCAGATATATACGCGCGACAGCATTTCTGAAAGAGAATATTGTACAGATGGTATTTTTAGGAGGTCATATTTTGGTTTTTTAAGTAGTTTTCATAATATCTGGGAAAAACCAGGATAAAACGTAAGAAAAACGGGAAATGTACGAAAATAATGCTTTTATTATTCTTATATTATATGGTACGTTAAATAACTCTATATTGTCCTTCTTAAAGCATATTTGTTATAATCTAATGGTTATCTATGCCTATTATCATCCTAGGAGTTTCGAGATTAAACTAGTGTTTCGAAAAAAAAATTGTTTTCATTTTTTGATCTTTTCTTAAACAAGGAAAAACAAATGAAATTTGCGTTTACTTAGACCCAAGCCATCACTCGCTCGGACTTACTTTATCGCAAAGTACTCCTAAATTTGTTGTGCAAACTTTTTTACTAATAATTTCTTCCCGATTTAAAATGATAGCACTTTTTTTTTTTTACTATAAATAAACAATTTTTACACTGTAATAATTGAAGGTGTCAACATTTGACTTTAGAATACAAAGATTACACTCTTATTTTCTTCTAATGTTTAGAATTTGAAACGAGTTAAAATGCAATAATCACAAGTATTTTTTTCAACATTTGACAGACAAATTATTAGTGTGAGTGTTTCCGAAAATTGTAATTTATAGAGAAGATAAGTATTTAAACGAGTTTGTGTAAAGTTTTCGAATATCCAGATTCATCTTCTATATGTCGGGATAGTTGGTCAGATTTGTTTAGCATGACAACCGAAAATATTTAAAAATTTCCAGTAAAATAAGACTTCTACTTAAATTCAATTACTATTTGACGTGAAATCGCTTATCGATTGAACATCAATATTATTATTATAACTATTATTATAATTATTATTGTTATTATTATTATTATTAATGTGTTAGGTATTGGAATCATAACGATTATACATAAAATGGCAAATCAATAATAATAAAGTTAATGTTTCTAATAAATGTCTGACATCGATTCATAGTCGTATTGTATTTACCGTTGTGTTCAGAATTTAACAATTTCCTATACATAATTATACATAATTGCACAACTGGAACATGCAGCATATAATTTCATAGAAAACTGTCAATTTCTGCGCAATATTATAATATGCTATTACTTTTTGACTTCTCGCTCCTAAATACCCATTGAGTAAAGAAAATAATACAACCCTATTCAGCATATGAACTAATGGGACAACCATTTATATTTTTGATATTAAGTAGTTCGAGGAAAAATCAAAGATACATTTCAATAATTGACGATATACCAACAACCATTAAAACGAATATTTATTCAAAAATACAAGGACTAATTTTAGTATTTTTGATACATGCGTACATTCATACATGTGTCCTGTACATTTTTTTAATTTTCTAAAAAAAAAGCACACCATTGTACCAGTGATTATTGATCCTATGATAATAGACCGATGGGGGTAAAATTTCACTTGTGATTATCGATTTCCTGATATTTGTCCGAAGGAGTGAAATTTCTCAGTGGTTACTAATCCTGATATTTAATATTATTTTATGAGTTTTTAATCGAATCGCAGTGGTTATTTATATTTTATTCGTCTCGGTATGTAAGCAATGCAATAATATAGGCGCGCAGAGTAAATACTGCAAACATACATGTTTAAACATAAACAGCACGTCTGTAACGAGGTTTTCAAACGAAAAAGTCAATATTATTCCTTTATTTTATGCGATACCGTTATATCATTTCGTCGAAGACACGTTATTCGATTTATTAGTAGATACCTATCTGGAAAACTAAATTCTCGTACAGTGCTTAAACATGATGGTTGTATAGCAGACAACTTTTGTGCAAAAATTGGGGATATTTAGAAATGCATATAGGTTTTAATGAATAAATAATATTAGTTGGTTCGCGAGCAGCAACACGAGAAAAACTATTCAGCCAAAGTTTCCGATCGGTTGTAATGAATTAGATATTAAATATACCTACAGAGTATAGTACTAACCGCTGTCGATACGGTTCCCTTCAAAGAAGATCCGGTAGAGTTGCGGGTAATAAAGAATGGATAAGTGCGGTCAAAGCGATACAGTAGTAAAGAAAAGTATAAAGGTCGTCGAAAAACTGATGGTGTGCGACGAAACGCTAATACAAAATAGTACACGTATTTCGGAAATTACGTTTTTATATTACTAATTTTCGACAATTTTAACTTTTAACCAAGTCGAGTTACCTTTCTTTTCTACCTTGTCTTTACGTCTTAGGTATGACGTTAACACGACCTATAGGCACTGTTTCAATTTAACTTGCTTAACTTGTGTTATTACTGATTATAATTATAACGCACTCACCTTGTCCGGAAACACCGAATAGGATTTTCAGGTAGTGTTGTGGACGGTGATATAAAGAACTATAGAAGTGTTAACCCATTAACGGTATGGCAACGTAAATAAAACTTTTTTTGGATATTTTAATTAATTTCTTGTACTGTGTTTATACTATCATGTCATCGACAAAACTTCGGTGTAAATGGGTTGATCGCTATAAAAATAACCGCAAAAGAATTATTAAGTTAACGTTAGACATTGTTAATATTCGGAACAATCAAATTAGTGTTGACTATCCATTTGGTGGTCTCATTGTTATTATTTACATCGCGTTGCTATACAATAATAATATCATATTCATATGATTGTTACAACAACATTTTGTGTTCGGAAAACGATCTGACGTATAATAATATTATTGACATTTACTCGTTTTACAACGGTTTGTGTACCTACTGTGTATGCGGCTTGTTTTTTTACTGGTATAAAACAGTAGGGTAGGTATATTATTAAAAAAGTGTCGACTGGCAACTTTTTGGATACGGACTTTGGTGCGGTCATTTTTCATATTCGTCCCGAAAAAAATCTGAATAAACGGCTGTATGTGAAGGGGAAAAAAACGTTAAATAAATTTAATTTCAAAACTCTGTTCGGAATAGTTATCGATTTATCATTGCTATTTTCTAATCTCAAATTATAATAAAACACCAGCTCGTTGTCCTACCCCCCCCCCTACATAATATTATACCATGTCAGAAACATCGGGTTCGTCTATAACAGTGGTTTCCAACCTTTTTGACACTACGTTCCAGGATTAAGGAAATATTCGATAACATTTAATACAAATAAATATCACTAAAAAATTACCTTGAAAATGTACGTAGGTCCGTCAACATTTTAAGAGGCAATGAGTGATGGGTGCATTATGCCAGGCGAACTTAGATAGTTGGGATGTTATTTTGATACCTTTTTGTTTAATATTAATAGTAAGAGTATCCAATATTTCAATATTTAGGTTATTAAAAATTATTACAATAGCCTCAAATGTGTGCAATTTTACCATATACATCATCAATAGTGTACACGGTATCTGTTAAAATTAGAAAAAAAGAACATGTGGAATATGGGTAGACTAATTATCTACGTATACATTTTTTCAAACGTATTACCAAAGTATCCAACATCAATAAAAATAATATGATGTGTTTTATTATGTAAAAACGGATAACCACCGCAATAATGTAAGGAATTTAATCTTTTTAAACAAAAGGTACGTTACGTTCTACATCAGGTTTCAATGTATCGACTTGCCAATTTTTTTTCGAAATATGTTTTGCAATTTTGACTTGAACGGGTAAGAGACAGACAGCCAAATTTTCGAATTATATAATATAATTATGAGTTTAATTTTTATTATTAGCCATTTGGAAACTGTATGTGTGTGGAGGGGAGGGTGGTGGTGACAAGATGATAGTGATGGTAGTAATACTGAAATATGAAATTGCGTCGTTAAAAATTTGAGTACAGCCCACCACTGGTCTTCCATATAATAATATAGGATATAGAACGCCAACAGATCGTCAATAAATTATAACGTAATATTATTCAAATACACTTTTACAGACGATTTCGACAGTCTGGTGTTCATTTTTTCTTTCTTTCGGTACAAATATTGTTCGCACGCATCTCCGATAAGTTTTTATTTATTACTGTCAGTTTCGTAGACGTAGAAAAAAAAAATTATTGTTTGAGTTGTGTTGAAATACGTTGGTTCACTATTTCGATACCTGAATCGTCCGACCGCAGTTGCGTTCAGTCAAATTTTAATCGAAACAATAACCAAACAAAAGATAGTCTATATTATGTTAATATGTTTCATACAGAAAATTCGGAAAAATAATATTATGTAAACACTTATTTTGTATCATTATGATAAAATGACATTCCATCGAATAATATTCTGTCCGTGGCGGTAATGATGGCTGCTGTCTATTAATGTTATTGCAACTTCCATGCCGTCGTCTGACTAATTATATACTCGTCAACCGTGATGGTTCGTATATTATCAGGTTCGTATTTCATTGGTATTTTTTTCTCGTGCACCGGGGAATAAAAAAAAATAAAAGGTTAGCGTTCGCCCAAATGACCATCAAGTGTTATCTACGAACATTTAGTGATTTGATTTCGTTTTTTTTTTAAGTCTACTTACATTGCAATATTACGTAATAAATATAATAATATTGATTGATCAAAAGGTATGATATTGATCGACAAATAGAGACGGTTGAAATATCTGAATATTGGTTTGATAACAAAAAAAAAAAAATTATCCCCACAGCTAAAAAACTAAACGGATTTTTTTTTAAAAATAATTTATCGACCGCTACCACCGCCGTAAAACATTAAAAACGATGTCAAAATGTATACAGTGTAATTATCTCGACCGTGTCGGCACGCCTATAAATATATTAACGTTTTTATTATGCACGCCCATAATCGTGTTTTAATATTAGTACTTTATCTATCAAGCGATTGATATTATTTTTTAATAATTAAAATTAAAGGTAATGAGTAAATACCTGGGTAGATAACTGTATATACGCATATAATAATATTATTACGTTAATTGTTAATAATTGTTAGTTAATAGAGTCTAGGCAATGATTACGACGAAAAAATAAGAAAATGACAAAGTGATCAGAAATAATATGGCCATTTTTGATTTGGCCAATATTACCTCGATTAATTTAAAACCCGATATTTCCTGTAAAAACAAGTGCTATACAGATAGTTGGGGAAGGGTTTGAAAGTTGAAACCACTAAAAAGCACATCCTTGATACTTACACAATTTAAATAAAAAAATTGTATCCCCCTGGCTTCTTTTACGCGTAAAAGGGTTTTGTAAAGCCGAATAAACATCTATCTCTTACAAAAACACTATAAAATTCATATTAAAATTCAACCAGAATATTTTGTCACTTCAGTCCGTCTAAAAAACAAATTTTAATTCTCGAGATTGAGCTCGGTTAATCCAGAGCGAGCTGCTAAATGGGTCCAAAAGTAGCGAAAGAAAATATGTATTTATATAGTATCCTACAGTGTTATCCGAATGCTAATATTTGTTTTTTTTTTCAATCAGGTTTTGTGTCAGGGTCATAGATGTAGAGAAAAATTACATTTTTATTTTCATCCCTTAATAACTGAAAACAATTTTTTTAACTTTTTACTTGCCAATGTGTAAAATATATGATTTTAAACATTTGAATATATTATACATTCAAATCCGATCAATAGTTTTTTAGTAATAGACTTTTTAATATTTAGAAAAACATATGAAAAACGAGACTATCATGTTACGCAATAGCGAATCATAGTGGTAATACAAAGTAATAAAACGTTCAAAAGATAAACATTTGTACAGTAACCTAATTTTCATTAAAAAACGGCTATCACTAAGCAACTGTTAATCAGATATGAATGTATGATAAATTCAAATTTTTAGAATATATTTTACAAAATGGCTATTTTAAAAATTTTAAAAGTAAACAAATAAAAAGTTATTGTTTTTTTTCCAATTATTAAGGGACAAAAATAAAAAATAAGCATTTAGTTATTAGTATTTGGATAACCACGTAGGACACCCTTTGTATATGTATATATGCATACATCACGGAAAAAAAAAAACATTGCAAAATACAATAGTAGGTTTTTTTCGGAATAAATTCAAGAGAAACGTTTAAAATTAATTGCATGAATAAAATAATAAAACGCGTACATTCACTTACGTTTGATATTTACTGTTTTTAACGGATTATTAATGAGATAGGCCACGTGTGCAGATTGTATAATATATAATTGCAATGGCGTAAGCGTTTAAAAACTGTTTTAGGGATGGTGTGAGACATTGAATGACGTGTATAACAATGGTGGGTATCCATTCCTCACACTCTCCTCCTTTGAGGTTTTCAATACTTGCATATTATATAAAAATTCCAAATTGAATTCGAACTAACATAATAAGTCAATAGTTTTAGAACACCGCACTAACATTTTAACTAGGTATTTTTATTTAGATTTTAAACAAATTTCAATTGTTTAATTTATATTCAAAAAATATTCTTTGAGATTAAAACTATATAATTACCCTCCTATACATTCACCACCAATAAAAAATTAATAAATAAAATTTAAATAAATTCAGTGCAAAAATAATAGTTTCGTTAATAAAAATTTAAATGGAAAAGTTGATAACCTGATTACTTGCAATACTTCACTATACCTAATATAATAACACAGTATATTATATTGTGATTTTAGACTGAACATTATTTTTGTTTTTTTTACAAATGTACAACTGTGCAGTTTGTCATAGAATTTCGGCGACACAATAACAATGAGATAAGGGTACACCACATTTGTATTGATTGATAAATTGGAAAATATTCTAAAACGTCAATGGTCAATATGAAACACGATTTAGCTTCTAGGTATGTATAGTGAAATAATTTAACTATTGCGAAAATAAGACCAATGGGATCTATTCTCATATCCCCCACCCATAAATACATCACTGCAGAATAGGTGAAAATATCTCGTATCGATTTTTGTATCAAGAAAAGTTTCAAAAACATTCAAACGAAATATTATGTAAATGAATATTATTTCGAACGGTAAAACTTTTATTTTTACAGACTATTTCTTCAAAAGCGAACGATTTTTTACTAAAATATCTATTCATCTGGTCGTATAAAGTTTGACACGTATTTGTGTAATATTTCGGACTTCCATTGTACAATGCTTCAGATTATATAGACGTGTTTCTCTATAGTGTGTCCCATGATATTAGCCTACATTAGCATTAAATGGTATCTATCACTAAATTATACTTCAGCCTTGGAATGAAATGTGGTTTTTTTAGGAACATTTTTAATTTGTAACTATTTCAGAGTGCACATTCGCAAAATGATTAGTATAAAGTTACATAATAAAAACTAAAACAATTTAACTCGTACATTTTTTAAAAATCAAGAAAAAATTCTTGTTTTCTAAGCTTTAAATGATTGTACTACGGGCAGCTTAATAGACGGAAAGAAATTATGTAGATCAAAATGTCTTTTAAAAATACAATAGTAGTAATAGCAATACTTGAATATCTACAAATATAGTTGTTTCCGTTTAAGCAAATGTACTTTTCACTGTACTTATACTGTTAACCACACATAAATTAAAATCGATTCAATATGGTTTTTTTTAAATCTATTTTTCTAGAAAAAACTAATACATTTCGATTTAAATTCAACCAAGTAAAATATTTCATATTATAAACATATAATGTAGTTTACCTTTGTCGGTTATATACAGTACACGGTACCTATGTACCTAATATAGATTCATGTGGATTGTACTTGTGATTTGTTGCCAACTAACTTCATGCTTACTTTCTGTGGCGACGACGTGGGTACAAGAACCAACTGACTAAAACCGTACGACAAAATACTTGTTGAAAACATTTCCATTTGTATTGTGAACCAGTGCTTTTGACATATTTTTTTGAGTGTTCACCTTTGACGAATAGATTATGAATATCATCATGATTTCCGGTAAAAAAGTTGTTTATAGGCACACACAAATACTCAAAAATAAATCGCATATCATCAAGCCCGTATCCAGGGGGGGGGGGGTTAGAGGTTCAAACACCCCCCGAAATTTTCCATGTTTCCATTTCCATGTTATCTTATTAAATTAAATGCAAGTAGCAATGAGTTAAAAAATTGCATGGATTTTTACAAAAGCTTTTTACCGACTTATGACACTTTTAAGTCAGAATTTAACGTGTGGATGGAAAAATGGAAATCAGTACCCGATAAAGAACTCCCAAAATCTGCAATCGATACTCTAAGCGCTATGTCGAAGGACCTTTATCCAAACATTTGGTGTTTACTATCCATACTTGCAACACTCCCAGTGTCGACTTCGTCAGCAGAACGTACTTTTTCAACTTTAAGACGATTAAAAAACTATTTGAGGAATAGCTTCAGCGATGATCGTCTAACAGGTTTAGCTTTATTGTCAGTCCACCGGAGTATCTTAATAAATATTGAAGAAATAATCAATACTTTTTCCAAAATGCCACGCAAGGTTGANTTTAACCCCCCCCCCCCGAAAATTGATCCTGAATACGTGCTTACATATCATGATAATAATTCACAGTCATTAAAGGTGTAATAAAGACAATCAAAATTTCGAATTCCGACGAAATAATTACAATATTGTTTAGTAAATATTATGAACGAATTTTACTCACCGTCCACCCTAGTAAAAAAAATGTTTCGAAAATAACCCTAAAAATGTTCTCCCAAATAAATTATAAATATGTTATAATATTTACTTATACTGTCATGCACGAGACAATAAATAGTGATCGAACAAAAACGTTTAAAAAATGTTTGAAAACAATTATTAATATAATAATTTGTTATATTATACAAAGCGAATTTTTTAAATATACATATTAAATTACTAACCCCATTCGTATGGCTAAAATTTGCATAAATTCAATTCCCGATATTTGGAACTTTTAAGTGTATTGAAAGACGATATTTTCGCAATAATTCACAAACATTTAAGAAAAATCCTGTGACGATATCAATTTTGGTTTTTCAAACGATAATCTTATTGTTTTCATATAAATTATCAAACAGATGATTTTTCTGAAAATGTTGACATATTGTTATCGAAATTCGAACGAAAAGTTTCTATGTTATTCTGCCGTGTTTAGGCAATTTCTTGTTTTGATTGGCACAGCTATTGGAAAACCGGTTATATGCTTATTATTTATTTCGGACGTAGTATAGTTTTAAAATTTATTTTAATAATCCGTATTATTAATAATGACATTCAAAAAAAAAAAAAAAAAAGAATAATAAAAAAATCAGTACTTAATAATAATACTTACACAGGCGCTGATATTTTAAAACATTTTATGTAATAGCTCTTTGTCACGAACCATTGTTATACTGTAATAGTAGTCATAAATCGCATGTTTGTTTACACCGAAATACTTATACATAGGTACACCGTTATAATGGCTATTTACCGAGCACCGGTTCAAATCACAGTGCGGTCAGGTCAAAAGTGCTAAAAGTGATGTAATTAATATTATTTAAACTAATGTGAAAATCCAACCTTTACTGCGGATTTCATTAGTCTTTTCAAATCAAAAACAAACATTTATCAAGTTTTTACGGATTGACAAGTATGAAATCTTAACCTATATAGTTTAGGCTACTTATTATATAATATATATATACACATCTAATAATATTATATTTATTGACTAATCAATAATCATAATAATATGATTAATGTTTTTAGAAAAAGATTTTTTTTTTCAATGCGACGAATCACTTGGTATAACTTGGGAGTTTATAAAGTTTTTTTTTTGTTTACGAATAATATTTTATTTTGAAAATATATAAATATTTAAAACTAAGTACTTTTACAAAGTGTTTTCCCCACCTCCCAAATTTTTTACAATCAAATTTCATCAAAATAGATCAAGTGTCTAAATTTTAGATTCTGAGCGAAGCGAGGAATGTATTGGTGTTTTACTATGGTGTGTTTTTAATTTTGTTTCTCTTTCTGTTAACATGTTTCCGACCAGAAATCTTGTTCCAATTATATAAAAACCGAAATTCTAGAATTATTTTTTCGTTAAATTCGTACTCAGACCTCTTGTTAGCAGATTGGAATGAGAAATATGTTATGTTTTTTGAAATCTTCTTTTTCAGGTGTCTATCAAATTGCGAACATTGACGACCATTTCATCAAATGCTCTCTTTGTCGGTTGTAACGTGAAACCACTCTGACGAGCTATTTCTGAACCATACCCTCAGATTTTGCAGCCATGATATTTTTTTTTCTGCCTGATCTATTCTTTCTCAATATTTTCTCTTGTAAATGGATAGAATTAGTTATAGTTATAGAATAAATAGAACAATTATGGACTATGGAAGTTAATTTCTATGATATGCTCTTAAATATATTAGATACGCAGATTAATATCCTAACGAGGTTCATGAAGTAAAATATCTCGCGTTACCAATGTTCATTTGTGATTTATGATTTATCCTACCTTTGCGACTTTCTACCTACTTATACTATCAAATTGGAGGAGCGTAGAGTGTAAATGTACAAAACACTCGCAATAGGCAAAAGGCAATTTTCAATTTTTTTTTTTATAACTTGAAAATAATAATGCGTTATATAAGAGATTCATTTGTGCGGTCGGTAGATACGATAATAGTGTAAAATGACAGATGTCATATTTTTATTATAGTTATTTGACGTGAAATGCAATAGCAAATGTATTGTTTCGAAATATTGTATTTTCTTGAAAAGTTCCGTTGTTTCACCCAAGTGCCTACGAGTCACGGTAAAAACTAGCGAATTTGAATATAGATAATAAAAATGCGATTGTGTCGTCAAATCATGTTAAAAAAATAATAGTTTACTCGTACGGGCGTAAATCGTTTGACCCTGAGAGAAATGATTCTGTCGGCATTCTTGAGTACATTATTGTACGTAAATAGTATACGATAATAATTTTAGAATATTTTATTCCATTTAAATATACCAAGACAAAACCATAATAATAATGATGATATTATTGTTATTGTTATAATGTAGGTGCTAATAAAATTTATAGAATTTTACAAATACATAAACTGTTTTGCGTGTCATTATACTGTAGGTTTTTTATTTTTTGCCAACTGTCAGTTTTTAGTCTTTGTAGATGACGGGTCAGACGCAGGTATATTGCCATCATTTTCACGCTGAGAGAAAATGTAAGATAAAAAAAACAAATCATATTTTTAGAATGTATTCATCCCTGCAAACCAGAGACTAACAATAATCTGACTGTTAAAGAGGAGGTTTTTCCCACACGTTTTTACTGTCTCAGTTGTCTAATTAAAAAAAACATACTATAATATTTTATTATGTTACTTAGAATTTAAATTGGAGCGTTAAATACGTTGATATTATAGAGTTTGAATACAGATCATAATGTTTTAAAACGAAAATATATATTTTTGAGGAGAGTACGTAGTTGTTTTTCTAAAATTACCAAACAGAAAAATATAAAAACTAACATATGATTTTAACTTTTGCGTTTGATAATATTTCAGAAAAATAACAACTGTAACTACCATACAAATTATGTTACTTTTTAAATTTCGTTACCTGTATTTAAACTATAATTTCATCCTAAACCCCAAAATGTTTGTTCTAAATATGTAACGACGTAAGCGTAACGTAATTATATTTTGCTACGTTACTCATTTGTTGGACAATAAACGATGCCGAGTATCGGCATATATCCTCATCTTTAGATTTTATTTAAATCCACAATGCACCCCACGTTCAAACAATTTTTGTTCAAATAAAATACCGAGAATTTTTTATGCGCCAATAAAACACATTACTTTTATATTATATAATGTAGGAAAATACGACATTTAAAAAATACCTTATTAAAAATGGCAAAATTATATTAAAATGGGAAATTAAATTTAAAAAAATAATAAAGTAAAATTAATGGTGTTAATTGACAATTCGGCCCATTTTTATTTGAACTTCTTAACGCAGAAAAGAACATATTGGTTTGTTTGTGTGTTTATTTTTATTTTCTGTCTGTAAATTGCTTTTCCACTAAAAACCATGCCTCAATCAAAAAATGATATGAGATCATTTTTTATGAATTTAAGCTTAGTGACTTCTATTTCCAAGTAGGTTTCTTTATAATTAGAAAATCAGTAAAATACATAGATGGAACAATTTACAGCGTTATCGATTTTATTTTATTGTTATAATTCGATTAAATATATTCCTATATACTTGAAAATTGGTGCAAAAGATTGGTGCAAGAAGAGCCAATGTTATTTTTTGAAAAATCAGTTAGAAATAAAAAAAAAAAATGTACAGTTTTATATTTTCTAAATACAATTTTTTTTAAAAGTTTTTTTAAAAATTAAAAATCACACAAAAACATTAATTTACATTTAATAAAATGCACAGTCTTAAGGAGAATTAAAATTTCAAAGCTCATTTCCCAACAATCACAAAATGTGACATTGGCTCTCCTTGCACCAAGCCACAGATACATAATACATATATTAACATTTCCTCGACGTGATTTTATAGGTATAATGTGAATACAATTATTTTATCAAACAGATATACTTGAAAATTTAACACAAACTTATTTGTAAAAAAAAAAAAATTCACGCGTAATGTAGTACTTTTTATTTTTGTAAATGTTTTAAGATTACATTTTGTTATTCATTAGCAATAATTTATCACTGCTCACAGATATAAGTTAAGCAACTTTATGTATCCTACCTTCTAAACTTCCCATTTACAACAACAAACTAATTTTAAGTATTTTTTTTTCTTTTTTTGTCTTTTTATAACAACACGACTTTTATGTACGTAATGATTACAAAATATAAATTTGATTAATTGCATATAGTTTAATTACGAATGGAAAATACTGATGTTGATTTAGTTGGAACATAATATTAAATGGTGCAAATATTTTTAAATGTTAGAGGATGAAATAAAATTGTATCTCGTTAGGTTATAATTTTTAAAAATGTGTTATTTGATTTTCAGTAAATAATAATAAAAGTAAAAAAAAAAAAAAATAATAATAATTATAATAATAATAATAGTAAACAAACTAATAAATATTTAATGAATAAATTCACTGTGAGAATATATTATTAAAAAGAATAAAAAAACGTCGAAAGCATATTTTTATTTTTATAATATTACGCATTCTGTTTCACTCGCATCGTTTGACAAATCCCTAGAGATAAAACGAAGACATATAATATATATTTATAAAAAAATAGTAAAAAACATAAAATATAAATTCAAAAAAATAGATTTAAAAACAAATCACAATAGTTATCGGACAAAAAATGTTATACTAATGTAACTGAATACACGAAAATCAAATCTTCTTCTATAATCGATTCTGAGCCTAGCTCGCTATATATTGGTAGTTCTACTATGATGTACTGATATAGATTTTATTCACATTGATTTCCGAAACTATATGTTCTGGACAAATACGATTTGCAGTAATTTGATTCCGGGGAATATTTCCTGGGATTTATACGTTTTGCCCATTTATTATCCGGATGAATACGGGCTCTCCCGCATCATCACGGAACTGTGGTTAGGTACCTAAAACCGAATAAATGTTCATACATTTTCATTTTAAATTATTTGAATATTATTAAATTATTCCAAAAACCGTTTTTTGGTGAGTTAATTACAGTAAACTATTTGCTAATTGAGCCATCAATGCGTTTCGGAAAGACTGTTTATTGCAACTGTTCGCTTCACAAATGCATTTTTCGAAAAACTACCGGATTCGGTATACACTTGCGAGTGGTATTTACTGGTTTTGTTTACTAGTTATTATATTAAAAATAATTTGCAATCCGTATAGAAATCATTTTTCATTTATCGTTTTGGTTAATAACTAAGTAACAAGCAGCATACAACAACAAATAGATGCAGAAAATGCAGAAAAGTGTGTATCGTAAATTAACTCGCTAAAACACGTCTATAATTATATTATGTATGTATCTAGAAGAAACCAAAACGAAATGAATCCCCAGCTAATGTTGGCTTTCAAGCTTGTTACTGGATGCTAGTCAAAGTTTATCGACTTTGAGTCTTTGCCGAAGACTTTTTCGATAAATCAATTTTTAGATAACCGACTAGATTTTTGCATTAAGTAAAATTATTAAAAACATTTTTTTTTTTTTTTTCATTATTTACAAATATTTGTAGAGATCTGAAATGTTCATAGAATATTTATTTTGGATGTAGCGGAATAATTTTGAAAACATTCTGATATTGAGCTTTTTACAGAAAATTTAACACAAGATTAATAAGTTAAAGGTACTGAGTGACCGAGAAAAAACATAGTAAAAGTCACGGCATTTCAAAACATGCGTAATATATAATATGGAATAATAAACATGCTCAGAATCGTTTTACATTAGCAATGATTAATCGTTGTAAACTTATGTACATTAAATTATTATTTTTATCCTATATGACCTTCTAACGCCCCAACTACAACAGTGGCGCATTCGTCAGCAATATTAGTTCCTTTATTTTTTCGTTGTTGCCCTTGGCGTTTCTGAAATGTATTTTACCTCGTGAAATTAAATTGAATTGATTTTCATTTTAAATTATATAAAAATACCATACTGCAAAAAAAAAAAAAAAAGATAATGACACTGTGATCCGTCTACCTACACAGCATAAAATACATTGTTAATTTATCTCGTAAAATAAAAAAAAAAATATCCATAATACATACAAAATATAATAATTATAAAAGCCACGAAAATTGCTATTATTTACAGAATATTATTCGGTTTAAGTTGTGTAGTAAAATGTTTGTCATGTACGATAATTCGTATTCTATATTCACCCTGAACGCCAATAATATACGTTTCGGACCAAGACGAGTACAGCTCGTTTTTCAGACATTCGTCATTTTTACAGCCATTTTTGTACGCAAATCGTAAGTCGTCTTATACACACATGCATTTTTAGATATAAACACTGTTTACCATATAATGGATCATCCAACACTTCGAACAATGGGTACAGCACAGTCGGTCGTTTTGTCTGTGGACTGAAACGTAATGTATTAAATTGGACATTGGATTAAAATATGATTGGATTTTATAATACGCATTGGACAACATAAAATGCCATCGACCGAAGTAATGATAGTATTATTATATTAATTATACTTATTACACAAAATCGGCTTGTTCGGGGACTTTGACTGCGAGTTCTACACGAAAATCTGACGGTATCGGATTGTGACGGCGAACATTACTGAGGGCACCTAAAGGCGTTTGACAGCTGATGAACTGATAAACCGTCGCCGTCGGTCGGAGACAAACGTAATTATATAACTATGACGATATAGTTACCGTCGAGTCGAATCGTTCGCGTGTTAAAAATGTTTTTACTCGTCCGGGTTCCCGTGAACCAATTCCGGCTGGCTGCACGATCCGATTTCGGGAAAAATACTGTTTAGAAACCAAGATCTACAGGGTGAATTTTTAAGCATGCTCATTACGTATGTATGATTAAATTATACGTGAATTCAAATTATCACTTTCGAGATTTGTATGTGGCAGACCGTAGTGAAAGAAGATATTTTCAATTACTTAAATTGTTCACAACGTTTAGGGAGTATCCTGTGGCAATACCGTTTTTAGTGTTGCCAATGAGAAAATCCGTATTTTTGATTCGAATAGTTAATCGAGAACCGATTTTACGTTATTGTCCTCGGTATTTAAAGTAAAATTACTCCGAAACTTTTCGTTTAATTTTCTATTAAAATACGTCAATATTTTTAATAAAATCATCTGATTGACAATTTGCATTAAAACATGTAGGTTTTCACATGAAAACCCAAGTTTGTATCGATAAAGTATTCTTTAAATTATTGTCTTATCTGCTATCACGGATTAACGGCTTATCACGCTTGAATAGCTATTATAATTTTGGTGATGTTTAGAGCAATGTCTGCATATTACTCGGTTTAGTGAAAGTACTCGTTTCAGTGTTAATTTGCAATGCAATAATTATAGTTTTCCGATAACTAAATGCACGTTTTAACCAAAAGACGGTCGGGATCAGCAAACAATTTAAACAATTTACGTTTGCCTACTGTCTTCGGTTATTGGGTATCCAATTGGTTTACAATTTCGGGATCACGTATAAAAATCGAAAAATAAATTGGGAAACAATATTATTTTCGCCATAAAGTATTTAAGTTAAAATATATCTTGGTCAAACAGTATTTAAGCCGAGAGTGTTACATCCGAAAATATTATAGCTGACCGTAAAAGCTGGACAAATAATGTGTGATAATGACTGGTTACCACAACAGATAATAATAACACGGTGGCAACGGCTGTGGCTACCAGGTTAAAATTTTATCGAAATAATACGTTTAATACGTTAAATAACATGCATTTATATCAAAGAAAGTATTAAAGATCATATCCGATTAATATTATTCAATTAATTGTTTGTTTAAAGTTGTATCATAATTCAATAAATGCACGTTTTTTTTAGTTTTCATTCGAGAGGTCGACGTTCAAAATTTTCTGATTAAAAATTTAAATACATCATCAATCTTGTAGAAAAGAACAATAAGAAATGTACATAGGTATAACCGACAGAGTAACCTGTTTAAAATATACCCATTGTCCTCGGAAATATTCTGGTCAGATAATATTTTCGACTTGAACTGGACGGACCTATTTTCGTCTAAGATCGACTTTTTTTACCCAAACGCAAAAAGAAAAATGATTTGGTTTTCGCCCAAAGCAATATTATACATCATAAACGAAAAAAAAAATTTTGGTTACTATTGTCAACGAGTCTGTATGTTAGAAGTCGTAAACAATAAAATACTTTCAGCTTATACAGCGAACTCCAGATTCTAAATTAAATTATACACTGTAATCTCGCCAATAAATCAGATAAGGTATAATCGAAAATCGCACTGAATTATTGAAGCTCATTTAGCTTTAGACAATTCAAATGTAATGTAAGTTATTACTTATGGAGGTGAACAATTTTTTTGTTTTTAATGATAAATAAAAAATATATTATTATTTTTTCGTGTGATACAAATTTGAAAATGTTGTGCGAGGTTGGTTCAATTTACGTTGACGGAACATTTAAATGTTGTGCATGATTTTATACAAGTATAAAGAACACTTTTAATAAAAAAAAAAAAAAATGTTAACCAAAATGTTCTTTTTATTTATGATGAATAATATTACTTTGGGCGAAAACTAAATCATCTGTTTTATGAGTTTGCGTAAAAAAAAAGGTAATTTTCGAGAAAATCAAAAGGTCGATTTCGAGGAAAACATGTATGGCTTTTGAACTATATATGATTCGGTTGTGTTACTTTTGGGGTTTTTTTTACGGTCTTCTATATATAACTGTACGGTAAACAAAACAAACGACTCGTTTTCAGTAACATTGCAATCGAGCGGGTATTAGCGAACGCCGGCAAACTGTTTACCGAAAACAGCTGCAATGCCGAAACACTTCTATTGTCAAAAAATTAATAAATACTGCGAAATTTCAGATAGACACTTGACGGTGATGGGCGAGACGTGGGGTTTAAAATACCTGCAAAGTATCGCGTTTGCCGGGCGGAGAAAAGCCTTTATAATAATAATAA
Source organism: Cinara cedri (assembly GCA_902439185.1). Taxonomy (NCBI): domain Eukaryota; kingdom Metazoa; phylum Arthropoda; class Insecta; order Hemiptera; family Aphididae; genus Cinara; species Cinara cedri. The sequence goes on along the minus strand of CABPRJ010000476.1, from coordinate 4,922,714 downwards.
TAATAATAATAATAATATTCGATCTGCTGTGTTCTGGGGGATCGGAAGTCGCTGCCACGGGACCATCGTCACCTCCGGCTGCTATCCACGGGCGCATTGTTTCGGAGGCGTATGTCTCGCAAACGTGCGTGCAGCGAGCGGTGTCTTTGTCGAGGTGTCGATGTTTTTGTCGAACGTTCCGATCTAATTTCACGTCGGAGGACGCTGTGGCTTCGTCTTTACACACACGTGCGCGCGACAGATAAAGACGCGAACGGGGTTCGCAGACGACGACGACAACATAAAGTCGAAATAATAATAATAAAAAATAATAATAATAATGTTATATCGTTATCACGACTCGGGACTGAATGACTACAGCACTTTAGTGTGGTGTCGTGCTCTCGATGTAACAATCCAATATCATAAATAGGACGTGATGATACCCGTACGTGACGTCCGTCTTACGAATGCACCACGTTGTATCGAATTTTTGGGGGGCAATTCCGCGTTGTTAGTTTTACCGTCAGTAACATCACTGAAAATCGCATGTATCTGCACCGGAGACGTAAAAGTAATAGACACGCATCGCTGGTGTTTCTATACGTCGGAGGTTATACGTAGCGATATTTCCAAGAGAGGTATGGGCATTTTCAAAATATGAAATTATTTCATATATTTACATCTCGCTTGAAAACTCAAATATCAATAAAATCGACGAAGACGAATTTTTAATGGCATTATAATATTATAGTTACCCTAATAATAGTTTATTCCCGGCATTCGAAGTTATAAAATAATAAAACATCTATAGGCATGCAATTCCTCCAAAAAGCAACAAGTCTGTAACTGGAACTTACGAAAATACAAAATGTATATGAACAATGTATATAATATGTGAATGAATAAGTTAATAAAAATACTATGCGTAAAAATACAAAAAAATAGATTATATTTTGTAATAGGTAAGTTACTATTTTAGGTGGGAAGTTGGAAAGTTGGGATATATGGAATTGAAATTGTATTTAGTGTAATCAACAATAATCTATTGCTAACGAAAAACGATTCAGAGAAAAGTTTGTATATAAGGTACATGTTACTACGATTTTAGTCAAAACGTTAACATGAATTTATTTATTTTATTGTATTAACGCCAAGCAATAACTATAGGTAACACAAATACAAAACGAGTAAGAACGTAAAAACTAATAATAAAAAAAAAAACAATCAAAACTAAGTGAATATAACGACCAAAGTAAATTAATTCTAGAAAAGTGTGTTACTAAATATTAATCAGTTAGGGCAGAAAATCTGAGGGCTTATTAATAATAAGACGTAGCATTCTGTGTAACGAATAACTGTGACCATAAAAGGTTAAATTAGTAGGAATAAGTAGGAATATAAAATAGTGATGTTATCTTCAGGGGTAGAGTGGGACGCGGAAATTGATATTGAAAAGGTAAAGGAGGTCAGAAGCGTCTGGTGATTCATCAAGTAAACCTTGAACAAAACGAGAATCAGCATCGAAATGACGAGACGAGAGTGATTGGATATTAAATATTACTAAATTTTAGTGTATTTAGTACGGTTGAGTAATCATTTGGGGGTGGTCTATTTTAGGTAAAAAATAATATATAAGAAAAGTCTATTCTGGCCTCTTTCTAGTATTAACTGGTCTTTATCTAGGCAGGGGTGCAAACTGTCACACCAAATTCTAAAATCAAACATACAAGGGAGAAGAAGACAACTGAAACAGCTAATCGAACTGATTTCCAAAATTTGATATTAAAACTTACAAAAAAAAAATTATTATACTTAATTACATTCGACTTTATTATTTTTGACCACTTAGTACAACTACTGACGAACCTAGTGTTGAATTTTCAAGCGTTTCCGTTCCTTAAATAGCTAAAAAATCACCAACATGTTTTAAAAATTTGACCGCACCTAGAAAATGCATAATATTCGAGTTCAACAGTTAACAAATATGTACGCGTTACAAATAAAACTTTCCATAGTTTAAGTACTTAATTATTAATATAATCGTGTTATTTCTGTTTTTGTATGTTGTTCTGTAATTTTTTTTTTATGTTTTTTATACTGTGTATCAAAAGAAAAGTTTCGCTAAAAGAATTTTACGAGATCCACCGAGATCCGATTCAACACACTATCGCTTGTATAATAAAAATAGCTTTTGAATTAGTAAATTTGTATTTTGTTTTTTCCCAACCGACCGACTTTGAATGTTTTATTGGCCTATAATAAAGTGTTGAAAATGCGTGTATAAAAAGATTTTGTTATTAGTATATATATATTTTTTTCATTCTCTCTCACTCTTTCTCTCTTTCGAGTTTAAAAGTCCCCGTGACGTTGATTTCGAAATGTTTTCTTTTCTTTTCCAATCCTTTAGACTTTCTGCTGAAATCTAAAAAATAAACGACTGAAGTTAATCATAGCATAATCAGAAAATTCGATCACAGAAACAACGCGATGAAAATTAATGACAGTTGTTTATAAAGCACGAATGAAAAAAAAATCAAAAAACCAAAAAAAGTTTTCTTTTGTATAAAATATTGTGTAACATTCAGTAAAACACTCTCAATGCGTTATTGTAGGGGAATTATTATACCTATCTCCAATACCACTGAAACTACAATATTATTATTTTCCTTTATGTTGAATCACTTAACAGTTTAAATGTATACCAATATCGGCTTAGTTTTTATACTTACTGTGATACAAAATATAATGGATATTCAGTGGTGTATTTAACATAATTTTTTTTTTCTGAAAGAGACAATGTTTTTCATAGTACAATTAAATATGTAGGTACATTAAAAAAGAACACTTTATTATTAAATTTAAAAATAAGTGTAAATCGATTTTCGTATACTTAGACACAATTCGCATTCAAAAAAGATGCCACACTTGAAAATCAAAACAATATTTCTAGGAGAAAGTTGTTCGTATATACAAATATCTTTAGATCACATAAAAACAAATTTTAATTTTTAAAAAACACATTATTTACCAAAAGTCCCATATAAATATATATTTGTGTAATATTACGATTTTTTTTTTTTGTTGACTTTTCTACCAGTAATTTTGCTCAAACTTATAATAATAGCAAATTATCTAAAAGGAAATATTACTGGAGAGGTACTTTAGAAAGGTCATTTTTCGATTTTCTCAAGATTTTTCCTAGCAAATGTGAAAATCCAGAAAAAACAGTAAAATCGTTAGATTAAACAAATATTATTAAAGTTAATATATAATGCATATTTAATTATTTTATCATAATATAACATATATTTTGTTGAAAAAGCATCATTATCAACTGAAATCCGCTCAGAGTCGTTTTTTCGTTAATAATTTCTAACAGATTTACATTAAATTACATATAACAGTAGATGAAGCCGTCCCCATAATCCTAAGATATCTTTTTTTAGATTCCGAGCATAGCGAGAGAACTGTTGGTTTTACAATGCTGTTTATTTTTTTATTTTTTATTTATTCCATATTAAGAACACGTTTTTTCCTAGTAGACTTGCTCCGATCTTTACGAACCGCAATTTTTATATAAGCTCAAGTTGTTTAAATTGTACTTTAAACAGAACATTTTTTGATAATCGACGCCACTTTTTAAATATAATATTTAAGTGGGAAAATACGTAGGGAAACGTACAATTTCACGATTTTATTATTTTTTAAAAACACGGGCGAAGATTTATATCAGAAAAAATTATTTAAAAATATTTAAAAATTGTATGTTTCACGAAATATTCAAACACTATAGGTAAGTAGTTGTAGCTTCTGAGCTAAGCGAGGAATGTTTTTGTTTTGAAATGATGTTTTTATTATTATTATTATTTTTTATACTGCGTACAAAGTTTCTACCAGTTATCTTGTTCCGATTTTCCTGAAGTGGTACTTTAAGGAGGTCATTTTTTGATTGTCCAAACAGTTTTCATAATAGTTGAGAATAAATTGAAAAAAATCATAGGAAAAACGGTTTATTTGATAGGTACTATTCTTTATAATAAATCATTAGACCAAACATAAACGTTTGAAAATTCACAGGAGATTTATTATAATGTGTACTTTTGTCAAAAAGAAAAGGTTGCGTTTAATGTAGTTTTTTTTTTATAAGAATTTTAATTACAAATTTTGATGAAAATCGTAAACATTGTGTCCTTTTAAAACATATATAATTGAACTCCGCCTAGAATCGTTTTTAGTTATCAATGATTAACCGTTGCATACATTGAATTCTCTTTTATATCCTATGTTTTCAACTTCTCATCTACACAGTGGCTCACCTATCGTGCGAAGTATGGCTGTCTTTTGTTTTATAAGTTTCAAAAAGATGTTTTTTTTTCGCTAAAACCAACTTTTGATAAGTACAACAATACTCCAATTTTTTTTAATCACTACTTAATTAGTTCTCAGTATTTAATCCTGTATGGTTTTATAATTTTTAAGATTAATTTTGATGTAAGTAATGTAATGTGTCCTATATTTATTAACTAATTATTGTATATATAGGTAGGTATTTTTGTTTTTTTTTATCCGTTTCAAGAAGCTTGACCTTTAAATCCCACCCTCCCTCCATTCCGATTTTATTTGCACTTTTTTTAAATTTATGTTACACGTTAGACAGTTATTAACAAAAAAGATGCCGGTTATAAAATTTTTCTACAATTCACTCGGTATTCCAACATCAAATACTGTAGTTATATAGTATAATATTTTCGGTGACATTGTGATGACTGATGAGATGATTTTTCGACCATTCGTTATATTTTTTAAAGCTTTGAAATGTTTAAAAATTAATTCAATTTAATAATTCAAATTAATTTACCTTAAACCTAGCTATATTGTAACTACAAAAGCGTTTAATATGAAATATTAATAATAACAATTTTACACCTTTATTATATTGTATTAAAATCTAATTTCTCCTTTAAGGTCGGTACGAAATTTTTATACTTTTAAAATGATCAAATTATTTATGTAATTAAACAAATACTCAAAAAAAGGGACATTTAATTAATACCACGAATAGGCCACTATAGTAAGTGACTATTGTTAGGAAGGTTTATTTTGGATACAAGAGTAATTTAATTTATTTTCATTTACCGGTGCTAATGAAACGGTAAGTTTTTGCAATAAAATTACAATTAAATTGGTATAAGATTATCGAATATATTTGGTTCGTGGGTCATTCTCTCCTTTTATTCACGGTAACTCACAAAAATATAACCTATGCATACCGTAAGTTAGAGTAAGTTTTTTTTTTTTTTAATTTCGAAGAAAAATTGACGGCAATCTAGAACAATTTTTCAAATAACGCATCACCAGACGGAAATCCCGCATCTTTTAAAGTACGGCATAAATAAATCGAAACCTTGTACCTGCCGAACAAGTGTTTCCGACAGAAAAATACCATACCAATAAAACTAATAGCTTTTTCACTATACTTAAAATTCAAAGTAAACCTTTTTTTAAAATTAATATAATACTTTATTAATATGTACAATTTAACATTAAGAGAATAAATAAAAATACGGGATGAGTACTCTGACATAAACTCACTAGTACTCATTACTATGGATAGTTGAAAAAAAAAAACAAATATCTTTAAAAAATTACATTTTTCTTAAGTACCGGCCTTAAGTAGCCCGTCACTACCTTAGTTTTTTAACTTATATTTTTTCATTTCATGTTCTAACCTTCAAATGTATCTTTTTTTAAGTATGGTTGCATAAAATTAAACAAAAGCTAAATATATTGAAGCTATTTAATAATTATTTAATCGTTTTGAAAGTCAGAAAATATAATAAAATAATTGATTAGTTATTATGACGAGAATAATATGATGTGTAAATAACGACGCATAGGAGTGCAACAGAAATGATAAGGAACCGTGTGGAAATAATATTATATTTTTTTGCCAATATGATTGATAGAGTAATTTTTTTTTCTTCAGATTATTTATGTGAGTAACCGTGAAAATAGGGAAACGTATGGAATCCCCAGTCGGGTCATCGCGTATAATATCGCTATACGTATGTAATATATGCCACCGCTTCCTCTATCAGTGAAATACCCTTGGGAATAATAATATTAATAATGGGAACGCGGTGATTTTGATACAATAATGCTTTTTAGTATTGTTGTAGGGGCTAACTAAAACTGTATAGAGTTTTTTATTTTTGTTTTCTTAATATATTAAATAAAATATAGTCTATTTTAATATTTTATAACACTCATTAGTTATGTGTATACGAAATTGTGAACATTTTAAAATATTACTTGCGATAAGCAGCATAATTTACTATCGAGTGTTGCAGGGAAATTGCATATTATATGTTGATTTTTTTATTTGATTGGCACGGAATAACATTTAGGTAACTACGGTCGAAAAGCTCGACACTTTATAAATAAATTATTCGAATTAAAAAAGAATAAATGGTTAATAACGTTAAAAATATTTATTTATTAGATGTCTCGCTAAGAATTGCCCTTGCACAGTATTGAATGAAAAAATAAGTATCTAAAGTAAAAACGTAATTTTCTGTTTTCAGCCCCGTTCTAATCACAACTAAACGATTTATAATAATAATAAAAGGTAGTGCCTGCACACTTTCTTTTGTTAATTTAGATAAAACCTACTCCATATGATAATTGTTACTACCGTGGTAGTTGTTGCCACGATTGTTAGCTAACTCAAGAAACAACGTCCACAGAATGATATAGTAGAAAACACGGTAATAATGTAGAGTGTATTTAGGGGGGAAATGTGAATTTAGATAGACACGTCTGTGAAGTGTCGTTATGACAATTAAATAGAACGGTCGTATGTTTATACTACGATTGTTACTGTCCATCCCAAGATAGTAGCTATCAACTATACATTTATGCATGACAATGTGAGAATAGATTTCACGAGTGTTTAATAGTGACTATGGCCCTTTTGATACGTGAATACTTATTTTTCAAATATTCCAAAAAAAAAAGAGTATAAAAAAGTTTATACTTTCCGAAATAATGAGTGTCTTACGTTTTGTTGATCGGCCTGTATATATTAGAGGAAAAATGACGTGTCTGAGAAATCGCTGTTAAAAAAAACTGATAAAACCATGAACGAAAAAGTTTTATTTTATAAGATAAATCATAATAATGCTGTTAACTATGAAATACGATTTATGCGAAATACTTTCATTTTAATAGGTGTATAGGTACTCCGATATTTTTTTTTTTTTTTTGCTAGGACATACTTATATGTTTTATACACTTATAATAGATCAACGGTATAAATATGATATTCTACTTATACATTGTGAACGGATTATTTATTATTACGATTAAATTTCATCATTATAGGATTAGTTTATAATGGGGAAAGGTTTGCTGTGGTATATAGCCAATACTGAGATTATTTCGAGTCTGGTTAATTTCGTTTTACGGTATAAATAATTTAAATAGAAATTTGTTTCGTCGTCGTTGGTAGGAAATAAGGGATTAGAACAGGCGTATACTGTATAGTGTATATTATTATACGTATGAACGAGGAGGTTATTTGATTATTTTCCACCACATCGCCAATAATTATTGTTATGGTAGGCACAGTATACATAGTGATAATATAATAAAACGCAGCGGCAGCGATGACGAGTAACGTTCGAATATTATAACACGCATTGTCAATGTACTGTAAACTGTGTATATACCACCATACATAACGAATATAAAAAGGGCTGATACTGCCGATAGGTGTGCCACTGTTGTGGGAAGGAGGAAGTAAGGAAGGTAGGATACACAAATTAATTTAATTTATAATGTAAGCAACGATAGATCATTGTTAACGAAAAACAATTCTGAGCGAAGTTTGGTTATACATATTTTAAAAGGCCGTAATATTTACGATTTTCGTCAAAATCTAGTAAAAAGGACTTAAAAAAAAAAAAAAAAAAATTAAACTCGTTTTTTTTTATAACTATTTACGACTTAAATAAACCTCTTGTCTCTTATCTCAATTATTAAAAAAACTACAGGCAAAATAAAAAAAAAAAAACTTTTCTATTCATCAACCAAACACAAAATGCAACAAAGAAGATCAGAAGATCTTTAGATATTTTTTGGTTAAGTTAATATTTCTGGTAGAAAATATTGTTCGCAAAAATTAAAAATAATGAAATTGGTAACGTTGTGGCGCAGTGCACCGTTAATATTTGCAATTTTATCTATAATTTTATTTATGGGTTCTCCCAATTATTTTGACAATCTCTTGGAAAATCAAAAAAATGACCCAACTAGATAAAAAACAAACCTTTTAGAAAGATGTTACATTTGATATGCTGGAGATTTGGAGCAAGTTTTTTTTTCGAATAGGTATTTACAAACAGAAAAAAAACATACACAAACTCATAGTAAAACCAATATGTTCTTCACATTTCACTACACTTCGAATCTAAAAAAAAAGTATGATTACCTATATTGATATAATGTTACATTTTAAAATATTATTTGGATTCATTTTTTTCCTGAACCCAATTATAATATGCTCGCTCAGCACGTGATTTAATTACAGACAATGTAGTTATACCTCAATGGATATGTTGACGTGCCATTATAATATCGGGACGTACCTTAACCCAAGAGGAGGTCAGTCGCTCGAGATGAGAACACCGTTTAATAATTTATGCATACAATAAAAATAACACATAATATTTTGATTGTAGATGCATATAATAATATTATAATAACGTCTAAAATGCGTTCGAAAATGATTATATTAAATACTTGTACAAAATAATAAAGCCATATGCAAGTAGAGTGTAATGATATATATATTATATTGTTAATTTTTGTAGATATTATATCGGTGCCCACCGATTGAAAATAATAAAAACGACAACGACACGAATTTTCATCGTTTTTTCCGGTATGTTTTCATAAATAGGCCGTACGATTAAAAAAACACGAAGCGGTTGCAGTCGACTCGCTTTAAAATTAAATTCCTCTAGCAATACGTTTAATATACCACCAACCCAGTAAATTGCGCAGAATCGTACCAAATTATCATTAGGCATATCCAACTTTTCATTGTTATTCGTATTTATAATGGTCCAAGTTACATTATTTTAGGTTTCTAGGCGAACGAGAAAAACAGTGTTTATGATTTTTGAAAAGTTAACAGATGTGTTATATAATTATGTTGCACTTAACGAAAATTGTCTAAGGAAAATGTGGATGAGTGGCAGCCACTGTTTTAGGTAATTTAATGTTTATCTGTAAACAATGATTAACAATTGCTAGCGAAAAGATAATTCTGAGTGAAGTGCCGCTTTGTCAACAACATACAATATGCCATAATCTGATAAAATAATTACTTATATTTTATATTTTTTTTAATAATATTTGTTTAATAATGTACCATTTTCCCGTATTTGCTCATTTGCTAGAAAAACTCCAAGAAAAATCGAAAAATTACTTCTTACTACTGTCTTGTCTTTAAAGTATCTCTCCGGTTAAATTTCCTTTCAGAAAAAGTTTTATCGTTGAAAATAGAATCAAAATTGCTGGTAGAAAAGTTGTCCACAGAAAAAAAAATAGACATCATCGTAAAACCAATACATTTCTCGCTCCGCTCAGAATCTAAAAGTAATGTATTTTAGAAAAAAATGTTTATAATGATTTTAAAACAAATTTTGATGAAAATAGTTTATATTGCACTCTTTCAAATAACTTTTAAACGGACTTCCTACTGAATTAATTTTAGTTAACAATATTTTAACATTGCTCATTGCTCACAGATAAAAATTAAATAATTTTATGTATCCTAATCTTTTCCAAATTCCCACTTAGAAGGGTGACGCATTCATCAGCAGAATCAGTTTTTTTTTTTAAAAATATTACAATTCTTGTTTAAACGTCAATAACAATTTTAAATTTTTGACGTTTAAAATCTAATTTCCTTGAAAAGTTTGTCATTTATGATATATAATTACGTTACTGAGGACCTACGTATAACGTTTTATACTATTGACATTTATTATCTAACTTGTCACTTATAGGCCCGTGATTTAGATCCTTCACATTATAAAGCTTCGATTATAATATGCTAAGTTTAAAAATTGAATTTTTCGTTATAAAATGGTCACACTAAATTACCAGTTCGTCCAGAAGATGTATCGTGTTCCCAATAGTCAATAATATTATCTAGATTTATACATGTTTGACAGTAAAAATACTTGTATTATATTACTTGTTTTTTTTTTTCGGCCTGTTTCCATAACAGTTCACAACGCATTCTTTAATTCAACATTCGTTAAATGGCATAAATCTTTCAGTAAACTTACTAGGATATAAGGAACAAAAAAATATCTATATACGTAATCATTGATAATTATTGTTGTAGACTGCATTTCTATAATACTTGTCGACATTTGACAATTTTTCTATTCGGAATATAAACACTAAATTGTGTAAGTATATTATAGACTATCGCGATAATTCGAAAAAATACATAAATATAATACAAACAATATTGAATTAAATGTAAATGAATGTAGTTGTATAAAGATTCCTGAAAATAAAAACAATATATCAGTATTATCGATATTATTTGCACGTTATAACATCGATGAATCGTTTTAATTAAAATACAAAACTCCACGATAGAAAAACATTGAGCTCCAACGGTTCGAATATTCCAGCGAAATGGATGATTTTCATATTATTCTGTCTTAAATAATCGATTACTACGTGGTTTTCAACGATATACGTTTTATAATTCTCGACAGACGGGGATTGTTGTTTGCTAAGACAAAAAATCGTTGCTCGTAGGTTTTATAATTTAATTTTATATTTTATTTGTTTTTGTAGCCGAACGCGAAGGTCAAAGTGTCAAGCTATATCTGAATTCCATCATCGATCAAAGTGTGAGTTGTTAATGTATTTTTTGTTTTTTTTTTTGCTTTTCTATTTGCTTTTTGTTTCCCAATAGGTACCTGCGTTATAACTTTATAATTCTATAGCTCACCAAATTACCCGAACCATGCGCTATTGTTTTTAATATCGTCTAAATATACAAGTATTACTTAAAAGAGAACACGCGTACTGCACTACCAGCACTCCGGTGTACTTGATTTGAACGAGATTGTCAAGTCGAATTGTGTATACTGTACAAATAAATAAATTGATTTTCCGGTTTAAAAATATTACGCAAGTTAAAAAACATTAAGATATTTTCGTCATTTTTATCTTTATTTTGCCGTTTTTCAAGTTTCAAGGTGAAGAATATATTACGCGCGGTAAACCAACTCGGCCTAAGAAATAAATTAAGTATGACTAAACCGTTTGATGGCGAGTAATGCTGTATTAAATTTGTAAAAACCTTATTTGGCCGATAATTAATCTTGTGGACATTTTAGATTATGTGAAAGGAACGTATAGATTTCCCTGTACGTGTGCTTTGTTTTTTCAAAACCACTTCCTTCCGTGTCAATGTGGTAAAATTCATATTGTAATTCAACCTGCATTTCATCACTAAAATCCGCTTACAAAACTACTCTTTGATTCCCGAGTATATTCTCATTTGATTTAGAGGGGTATAAGTAACGGTATATCAATAATCTAATATTATATTGGTCCTACAAAAGAAGAACTCATGTTTATTCATTATTATGTTGTCATGTAATATTTTTTAATTTTTTTTGTTGTTTTATAAGGTATGTATTCAATTGACTTAAATTCTTTTATGTACCAGGTAAAATACAAATTAATTATATAGTATTTAATGTTCGGGGAAAATTCGACAATAAACAAACAATATAATATCTGCTATATTATATTTTAAGGAAATTTGGTTCTGCTAATAGGATTTACTTTAGGCTCTTTTGGATGATTGAACATACCGGCATATGGGGAAATCACTAATAAGCTTTCTGATCGACCTAATTTTAAAGAAATGCCTCAAAAAATTGTACCAATTATGAGTGTCTCGGAACTAAATAAAATAAAACATCTACTCCTAGTTCCTCCAAAATATTAAGAAGAAAGTTCGAAGTGATATTAATTAGTCTCCGATACATAAAGTATATTCGTAGCTTACTAATGGAAAGGAAGGACCCTTCAATTGGCTCACTTGACAGACACAACATTGCTAACAAAAAACCATTTCAAGGGAAGTTCATATAGGAATGTTTTAAAAGGTCGTAATACTTACAATTTTCGTAAAGAATTTATATCAAAATTAATATAAAATAAAATAATAATGTACTACACTCATTTTTTTTTTGACCACTTAGTACAATTTATAATAAACTTTCTGTTAAATATTCAAACATTTCTGTTTAGTCTAACACACAGTATCTACCAAATAAAAATTACATACAAAACTCGCAAAATTAAAATGTCTAAAAATAGCTCAAATATTTTAAACATTTTACCACGTCTAGAAAAAAACAAATAAAAGTTTTTTGTCGAAATTTAAAGTCTTTAAGAATATTTTTAATTAGATTACAGTAAAAAAATAAAATTCAAAATAATAAAAGATTTACTTTCCTAAATATTCCCGTTTTTTCTAAGTATTTTTCTGCTTAAAAAAAAAAAACATATCGTAATAATATTAGTAGACCTTTCGCTATGGTCTGAATCTAAAATATTTATAATATAGATATATTATTGGTATTTCCATTGTAAACCACATATATTTGCGCGTGCGTGTCATAATGTTCATAAAACATAGTTCAAGGCACTAAATATTATTGCAATATTCGAGCGACTATAATTTAATATAATTTAGTGAATAACGACGTTCTATAGTGCCGACCTACACGTTTTAACAATGGGTATTTCAATTGGCATTCGAATGTCGTTTTTTTATTATTTATTTGTATTACCAATCGAATAGAATGGAATTATTGTCATATTCGTACCGTTCAGGTATGCAGCCGATGACTGCACAATACCCTCGTCTTATTTAAATAAATACAATATATTCGTGTTGTGGGGAAAAAATGGAAACGCAGTGTTGCACATGAATATAGGAAAAATAAGGAAAATTTGTTGATGTTTTAACATCTCCCTAAAAATACAAAAAAATAAAATTATAATAATTAAAACAATTTTTTTTTTTCCAGTAATATTAAGTTTTCAATTTATATTTGTGTATTACAACTATACTAATCATAATTTACGATACCTAATCGTGCTTTTGTAGTTTTCAATTATTATCACTACAGCGTTTATTATGACGTTTAACCATATTTTTAATGGATGTATACATAATTGTGAGTCCATATAGAACAAAGAATCTAAATAAGATTTGTTTAGCATATATTTAATGCATATATTAAGGTAATTTATATCGATTCATAACTTCATACGTTTAGAATAACAATCTGGAGTAAAATAAATATACTTACAGTAATCCAATTTCTATTTCGAAAAACGATTTTACATATTGTAAGTATATACATCTCTTCTATGGTTTTTCAAACATTTAGTTATATACATTAATTTATATTTACATATTTTTTTTTTTTTTGTAGTACTTAAGTGCTAATTTTTTTTTTAAAAAAAAAAGATAAACTCATTAGAAGCACTTAATCTTTTTTTCTTAAAGTAAACTTGTACTTAAGTGTTACGAAAAAAATAATTAAGAAAAGTTAAACTCATAATGTACATTAACTATGTAAATTAACTAAATAAAAGAATGAAAATATATTTTCTACAAAATATAGTTCAGAAATCGATAAATTCAGGTATTTTCTCAAAATTAAAATTTTAAGCTAGCAATAATGGGCGGGCATTTATTCTAGATTGTCTATCTAAATTGTCGTGAAAACGTCAATTTTAGTTTTTAAGTATATTTGTATATGCATAATATATAATTTAAAATAATATTAAAATCAGTGAACGATTCGATCAAAATCTAGTAAAGGTATTGAAGTATACAGTTATATATGAATCGAATTATTTACCTGCGTGGACCCCTGTCCCCCAATAAATGTACTTTGTATTCAAATCTGGACCCTGGTTACATGGTTTGAACAATCTAACAGCCACACTGCTCTTCGCAACATGTGTGTACAATTTTTTAAAAACAATTTATTTATAATTTATGTTTGATTATATAAATAAATATTTGCATACATATACAATATATTATATACTTATATTTAGAGATCAAAATATGAACAAAATAGGAAAATGTAAAAATAATATGTTTCTGAAAACCCGATATATTTTACTACAAGAAAACCACTTTTTTCTTGGAAATTTCGATCCCTTCTTCAAATACTGATCTCACTAAATGCGCAGATCCAGGAAAAAAATATAATATTATCAACCCGGGCGGTTCTGTTCTTATCGCCAAAAAATATTTTCTATCTACGCCCTTGGATAGCATTTTATATTTTATATCGTAAGTATTGGCGTTGCAATAATCATAACCAATTTAATGTAGTCCAAGAAGTTCAGGGCACCTCAGCTCCGATAATAAACTGCCCTCCGATGATGCTGTTTTCCGCTTCCGGTCCGGTGCCGCCTAAACTCGATTGGAAAGTGGGTAAAACGGTAGTACCGGTTATGTCATATTATTATTATGCTTTCCTCTATTTCGACGCGCAATCTCCAACCGTCGTCAATAGCGTTGATATATGCCTATAAGAACGTAAATCTAAGTATAAATCTAGGTTTACACAGAACATAATCCACAATGGTGTTTCACGAGTTTCTTAGTTATAACTCACGATCGAAAACCGCTTCACAAAATGTAAAGTCAATTACTACACCATAAACAGTATTTCAGTTCAGTAAAATGAAATCGTAGTGATGTATTCTACGATTGAAGCTTTAAAATTTGAATGGCCGAAAGTGTTTGATATTTAACGCCTTTCATCAATGATAATCCCGAGATCATAAATTACAAACTATCTGTTTACACAAATCGTGAACCATGCTTGCAATAAAACACGATCGTGGTTCAATTTTCGTGAAAAGCTCAGCTTTATATAGAATAATAATGAGCATTCACCAGGTAAATTTGGTGAATTGAGTAAATTCAGTTTAAAAATAAAATACACAATCATTTAGCGAGACATTTTATTTATAAACTCGTTTTTTATTTCATACATATGGCCATAAATTGAATAGATACCTCTTGATAAGTAATCATAACAATCAGTCAGGAAATTTACATATCAGTTAGAATAAACAGTTTGTCCAAAAAAAAAAATAATATGTTTACCTCTATTTTAGATACTCGTAAGTAAATATCCCAAATATTTTTTTATAATTTGAGTATTAAAACAAGTATCACTAATATGGACCAACTCAGCATCTCGTGTTATTACTTAGAGAACTACGAGATATCGATTTGACGACGACCGCGTTTTGCCTGTCATTCGGTCACGTCACCATGAATAATTTCTGAACGAGAAACGTTACAATAGAATAATATAATATATTGAATTCTGTTTTTATTTTTTTTTTCAGATTTTGAGCAAACCAATAAAGAAATGTGTTATACTTTTACTATGTCGTGTTTGTTTTAGTAGAATTTTCCCCTGAAAAAGAAACTATTGCAGCTTACGTCCATTATTTATATTCATAATAATATTATACATGGTATATATATATATTTATTTGTCGTACCAAAAAAAAAAAAAAAGTGTTTATTAAGAGCATTTTTCTCACATTCCAAATTTTTTTTTAAACTTCTGTCATGTTTTTGAAATAGTTAAATTAAAAAATTTTGAATTATGGAAATGTCTGAAACTTTTTTTTTCTTGGGGCAAAAGATAAATAGTTCATTTTTTTTCCTATACCAAATGAACACAAAATTAGAGTTATTTAACAGACGATATAGGGTTATAAAATTGGAATTCAATTCAATTTCAATATAAATTGCGCTGTGTTGTTTCGGAAAGAGGTATTGAACACTCCTCTATAGGAGTCTATATCCAATTATCTGATACTAAAACTTATTGACTGCTATAAAAGTATAATTATTATATATTTTTCTATGTGGAATTTCGTATGTGAATTGTTCGACGTTGCCAAAAGCTATAATAATTTGCATATCAAGTTCAACACTACACCAATCAGTGGTTTTTAACCTTTTTCGTTTCAGTGCCTCTTTACCGAGATAATTTACTACTGACGTCCCTTCACGCAAAGCTATACGCTTATTATTGCTTTATTGATCTTTTGCTTTTGATTTAGTTTTTTTTTTTTAATTAACTGTTTTTAAACAAATTATTATTATAATGTTATATTACAGGAATCTTGTTTTGGTGGCCATTACTATAGGAATCTTGACCAAATTATATAACAATTCTATAATCCGGCCGTGTACATAACTATGTTTATTTCACGTGTGATGATATGTGTCGCTGGATGCTGGTGTTTTTTTTATTTATCCATCATTCCGTATTTAAAAGCTCACTGCTCCCTCAAGAGACCGAAATGCCTCCTATGGGGTGTTACCGCCCCTTGTTAAGAACCACTGGTGTAAATTATCAAATAAGTAATTAAATTTCGGTAGTTATGTTTCTTGCATAGCGATTATTAGTTTCAAACATTAGAAAAACTTTTTAGCGACCCACGTCTAATAACCCGACCTTATGAAACGCTTTATAACTAAAGTATAGTTTAAGGTTATATAATGTGTTTATAAGTGCTTCGATAAAATTTGGACGCAATCTTTTTTTTTTAATATTATACAATTATAGAGACCGATGGGCAGTTCACACAATACGCAATGTGCAACACGTAGTAAGCACGTGAATAATTGTACGCTGGTAGCAGATAAAAACGTAAACAATTTAAAACTAAAAACTTTTCCATACTGATTAAACATGTTGTTAAACTTCGTTTCGCTGACGCTAATATTTCTGCTGTTACAATTCGAAGTTTGAATTTTGAATTTTTCACCCGAGTAATGTGTCACACGGGAATTTTTATCGAGACAAATTTAATTTTTATTTTCATATATTAATCAATAAAAAAAAAAAATCTTTAATTGTTCACTTTCGAAATTTCATATATTATCCTAAAAAATTAATATAAACTACATACATTTCTGGTAAATAGTTTCACAGTAACAATAGTTTTGATTTCTAGAGAAGGGACATCCCTTCTTCTACATTACTTTTATAAATGTTCTGCGATTATGATTCTCTATCAACAAATAAATTGTGAAATACTAATCATCTATTGGAAATTATTTTTTTCATACTTTATTTCCAGAAATTAAAACCGCTATTACTATAATACCATTTGTTGTAGATTATATATGTATGATGCAGGTTAGATTAAATTTTAAAGAGATCGAATTAAACGATTTTCTAGTTATTAAGAGCTGACCAGAAAAATAAATGTTTTCTATAATATAATATACTATATATGTTTCTTCGATAATAATACAATTGAAAAAATAAAAAACATATAATATTAACGGAGATATTATAAAAATATTATTAGCATGGGAAAAACACGGTTGTAAGACTCCTCGTGTGGTGGTAAATCGAGAATTTAGTGAAACAACTAATAATATGATAATAATAAAAAAATTATTAGGTTTTGGCGTTAATATATAATAAACTATATGCACTATATACGTATTGTATTACTCAAGGTGTCTTTTTTTGTACTGGGTAAACATATATAATATCAAAGGGAGACTAGACTGTTCGCGTTTAAATCCGAGTACAGTAGTTTTCCCTCTTACATATTTTACTGTTTGTTAATTATTTTTCAAGAAATAATGAAGACTGTCACAAAGGTTTTATTAAAGGGGAAAACGCGCCATTTTATTAATGAACCAAAAATATATGAATAAAAAAAAAAAAATCCTTTTTTTTTTTCTTCGGAACGGCGTTAAAACTATGCAAAATCGATACGCCTGTGCGTGCAAATCTCTTGCCGATACATTCATATTATTCATATTATACATTCCGCGACAACGCCTGACGTATTTACACGATAAGAATAACTATAATATACCTTAACTACTTTATTGTAATCATCTGCACGAATCGGGAAAGGGGCTGTTTTCCCCATCACAATATTCAGTCGAGCGCCTCCTTAAAACTTCAAATACTTATCGAGTAAATATTAAGTTCATATAATCAATATCACTCAATAATTCAGGGGCTCTAAAATCCCTTACAAAAAAAAAAAAAAAAATATATATATATATATTTGGGATATTTGCTTTTATTATAATATTATTAAGCATTGCAAGGTAACTTATCCAAATTAAAGCCAAAAATAAACCAGCAACAAATCGGATAGACTATTTTAAATTGTTGTATAGTTGTTATGGCATTTTTATTTCCTCGTATTGTTTATTTTTTTGTTCATTTCATCCGTGTTACTATAGTTATCCATAATTTACAAAAATAATTTAATTTTCGTACCGAAAATAACTAAACATATTTCATCTCTTTCAGATTTTGTTTCGTGACAAAAAGTAGCATATGTTTTGTTCCAAGGTCACATTTATCTCTATACCAATATTCATTAAAATCCGTTCAGTGGTTTTTACGTGATAGAGTAACAAACATCCATATATCCTCACAACTTTTCACATTTATAATATTATATAATATTAGTAGGATTAAGCATTATGCACACCGTATAGAAGCTGTAACGTACGATAAACCAAAAAAAAAGAATAAAAAATACCAAGTGAACTCACAGGAAAAAAATTACCTACATTTAGGTGCATCAACCATTTAAATCCCATAAATACGTGTATATTTTTTAATGAAATTAGATTTAACTTGTTTTTGTTTTAGGTAAAACAACCAGATAACTCCGGACTTATTTGGTTTTTGCTCCAAATATTGTAGTTTTACAAAATGTGTTTTCCCTTTATGGGTGCTATTGATAAAATAAAAATATGTTTAAACATTTTTTTTCTAAATTCGCATTGTTAAAAAAAAAATGATTTTTATTTATACTGAGCAATTTCAAAAAGTGGATTTATCTGGTTTTTGCTCCAAGCCCTTCAAATGTTCTCTGGGTGGTATTTTAGAAAGGTCATTTTTTTAAAGTCTTATATATATATTCGAGATAAAGAGGAAAATCTGATTCTTTAGGTTAAAAAAGATTGAAAGATTAAAAATAAGGTTGTCATTAGTAACCGATTTTATTTATTTTTTGTTATTATTAAGTTTCTATTATTTTAATCTTATTTAAACAATTATTGTTGTCATGAAAACGCACACTTTTATAATAATTTTACAATAATATGACATATACATATTATTGAAAAAGCAACATAATCAACTAAACTTCACTCAAAATAAATTGTTCTTTCGTTAGCAATCGTTTATCTTTACTTACGGATATACATTAAATTCCCATATCTATCCAAACTTCCCAACTTTCCACACACAACAGCGGCTGCACCCACGTGCGAAGTATGTCCGTCCCATTTATATATATATATACCCGAAATCTCGCTTTGATATATACGTGTGACATCCTTTCTGAAAGACAAAATTGTCTATATAATCTTTTTGGGGAGTCATTATTTGATTTTTCAAACGGTTCATAATATCTGTGAAACCCCACGATAAAACGTTGGAAAAACGGGCAAGGTACGAAAATAATATTTTTTTATTATTATAATTTGTTATTTATCGGTCCGTTGCCATGTTACTGAGTTAGGCGCTAATAAATCGATTGTTATTGCTAGGTAACAATATTGCATTGTTTTATGTATAAGCGCTGGCATTACTTACTTACGTGTACAATGCATTAGTCGTTATTTGATTTCAGCAAATCGCGTAGATTTCGACCGAAAACATTAGGAATGTTTAAATGGCCTTTTACAAATCGAACATTCGTCAGTCGAGTCAATATTGTATTTTTCACCAAATAAAACTGCTATGAAAAGCAATAAAGACACTGAGGATTCGATTGGGATTTTAAAGTCGTCGTGTACTTCAAAATTTTACGCGTAATATTATTACGGTTGTTCGTATAAGAATGTTTTTAGTTAATTATAAATGCACATTAGCTTTTAGCGACGGCTTCCGCCCGTCCGTCCGTTTAATCATTTAACCGAACTCTACGGACAGACTCGGGGTTTTTTTTTTTTTTTTTTTTTGTATTGTCCTTTAGGGCTTTTCGATTATTACTCGGTCGCCAATATGTCGCGGGACCGACGACTTTCGAACAAAAGCGGTGTATTTTTCCGCAATCCCTCGGACCGGAGTAATCGCCGTCGGCGCGTTTACCGGGCTACGGATAATAGGTTTTTTTTTTCTTTTTCTTTTTTTCCCCTCTAGATGAAACGGAGTGTGGAAATAACGGACCGATAAACATGTTTCGCGGAGGGTAAATAACGGTATAACACGGTACGGTTACGAAATACGGCGGCGGCGAGCGATGGATTTCCCGTACGCCGCCGGTGTAACATCGTTGTCGTTATTGTTACGGATGCCTATACGCGCGAGAGCGTACACCGAGCGGCAACAACGGTACCTGTTGTTGTCCGGGGACACCGCGGTGTATTATTTCGGCGCGGCCGTAACACCGCCGGCACGGTACGCGGTCACGGACGGGTTGCGGTGGCGATTTACAACCGGATACGGTGCCGGAACGTGGCGCGGACGGCGCAATAACCGCGACACGCACCTGCTACCCACCCCCCGCCCCGTCGTAAATGTATCGAAACCGGACGTAATAAACGCGATCGTCCGGCAGACGTGCCGGCGGGTTACGCTGCGAGTATTATATTAATATACCGACATCGGCGACGTTATAATATTATTATTTATCGCCATCGTTATTATTACCATTATTGTTATCGCGCGGCACGTATACCTAACCTACCTACGGTTATTGTTGCCGTCGGGTCGTCCCGGAAAGGCCGTTTGAGAGTCAATGCGGCGGCGGCGGGCGGCGAAAAGGGGAAAGCGGACAATAATTTCGTCATTTCGGACTGCGTGTCGCACGGACGCGCTTGCTATATCGGATTCTGAGCGGACCGAGTAATGTCGCGGTACCGGTAGTTCTACCGCGACTGTTTCACGCGTGTTCCTCGCTGAGCGTCTCGCGCGTCCGTTTCTGTTCGCCGAAGATCGCGCTCCGGTCGAAAACATAATATATAACAAAAAAAAAAAATATAATGCATTATGTGTGTAGGTGTATATGTATTGTTTTACCACTATACGGCCATGTATACTATTGAAAAATGATCTCTATAAACCGAACTCCGCTCAGAATCGTTTTTCGTTAGCAACGGTTAATCGTTGCGTACAGATATACATTAAATTTCCTCGTACAACAGTGGCCCATCAATCACGCGAAGTATTTCCATATATTTTTTTCAACTTTCGTTTGTAGTTTCCTTAGCATAAGCGGATCGCTTTTTCTTTTTACTATTTCGTTGGTTTCTATACGTTACCTCGAAAACAAGAAATAATAATATTATGCTCAGAACCGTTTTTCGCTAACGGCAGTTTAGCGTTTCGTATACAAATATATTAAATTACTGTGTACATCCTCTTTGTAACTTCCGTCCTAAAACAGTGGCACGTCCATCAGCAGTATCCTACTTAGATATTATTGCATTATGACGTTATGCATTATTGATTAGAAGTTATAAAATATAACAACCGTAATTTTCGGATGCACTCAAACGATAATGGCGATAGCGTACAAATAAAGTTCAGCAATTTTGTTTACGTCAGCGATCAATTATTTAGCTAGCACGCAATCAAATTAAAAAAAAAATAATAATAAAATTATTAAAATACCAAACAAAGTACGACATATCAACTTTCGACCTGTGTACACTGCAAACATTTTTTTATGTATAAATATACGTACTAACAATAATCTGGTTTGAGTTTTTTCCGTACTAATAACCAACGTTTTAATACTATCATTTTTATTCTACGTAGGGAAAAAACAAGACGGTTAATATTTTGCCGTAGGCACTTTAACAGTTGTTTCTTTCCGATAATTATTTAACTATAAATCGGTATCGTATACTAGGTGTACAATACCTTTATCAATTGACTTTATTTCATCTATAGCACGAGTACACTCCGTATAGGCATACGGCGTGTCCTCCAAGTTCGGCGGATTTTTCTGGAGCTGTTAATGTTAAATATTTTTCAATTATGTTTTTTTTCAATAGATTTTTCTTTGAGGGCGACATCGATTCGGAAAAAAATTAAATTTTTATTTCCATCTCCTTAAATACAAAAAAAAAAAAAAAAATATAATAAAATAACAATAATAAAATATAAATTGAAAATTATCATTTTGTAAAAAATATTATTCTAAAAATTTTAATATATCACACATTAATATCGGATGAATAGTTTCTTATAAATAGCCGTTTGAATTTCTAGAAAATAAGTGCGAAAACAATTAATATTATTCAATAAACTACTGTTGCGATCAGAAACTACGGTGTGGCGTTTGTGATTATTAAAGAATGTTAATATTATCTTCACACATTTTTAACAACTCTAGAAAAATCTGTCGAATATTATTCCTTTGAAATATATTGACAACTTTCAGTATCATGTATAAACGATTTATTATAATTATTATTTGTTCCGGAATTTATACTTGCACTTAAAATTATTATTATTATTTTTTTTTTATGTTTCGGGCCATCGGCTATTAAAAATTTAAAAGAAAATATTTGTTTATAGTATCTGATATTGTATATACATCAAAAATACCGAGAAAGTTGAATAAAAGTTTTCAAAATGTTTCCATGCGTTTTGAATCGCCGTTCCGTTTAAATTAAACAATACTTTTTAATTTTATTTTTGGAATTTACATAAAAAAAAAAAAAAAAAAAAAAATGCTGATACTGCTGATTGGTATACAAGATAAGTAGGAAGGGTGAATTTTTAGAATGGTTTTATTGATATTTTTGCCTCAACAACAAACTATTGTTACCTAAAACGATTTCGAGAAAAGTATATTTTTAGTAATATTTTTTTCTCTGCAATATAAACATATTGCTAGTTTTTCCGGTAATCCAGAAAAATACAAGGAAAATCAAAAAATTACTTCTTAAATGCACCTTTTAGATCTATACAATTTTTTTTTGGAGCATAATTTCTGGTAGAAATGCAGTTTACAGGCCAAAGTAACACAATTTACTCATACTACGTACTAGATGTTAACTGGTAATTAGTGATAATACGATTATTAATGTTATAACCATATAATTATAATTATCAGTAAATTCCTTTTAAATTACTAGAATGTAAATTTTTTAAATAAATAATAAAACAAATTTTTTATGTGTTGTTAATAATTTTTTCGATTTTCAATAGATAACGTAAACATATAAGTACTCAGTTTAAGTTTAATAAATTAAAATGTTTGAGTAACTCACCTCATTTATTGGTCCTGTGATTACCAAAATAATCAGTATTACTCATAGAGTAAACTACATCTACAGTTTTTATTTTTAATCTTTATCCGTAGTCGATCCTTTCTATTCTAACAGGAACTGACACCCGTTCGACTTTTAGATTCATTTTTTTAATATTACAAAATATTATTTAAGTCTCGGAGAAACCGCAGATTTGTATCTCGCCGTTAAGACAATCGGATTTTTCTCCCCATCGATTCTTTTTTTTTAACATTTATCTTTCTCTCAATATATTTTATCGGACAGGATGAACAAACGGAAGTAGGGCAGACTACGATATCCCCACTGATACTAAATTATAATAAAACAATATTATTAAAAACAAATTAATTCCAACCGCAAGTAAATTATCTACCTAAGTCATATTATAATACTGTACTGTATATAAATATATTATGTATAAACGGTATAATGGTAATATATTTGTGTTATTTTATTTTTTTGTTTCGTACAAAATGTACGCGTATAAAACGGCCGATATTAATCAAACGCGTAGCATTATGATTTTGACACGGCAATCGTCGCGTTCCGTATCGATTCCAGAAGAAGATAATATTTTATTAATAATATTTAAACCGCGTTGCGCATAATAATAATTATTATGATTTGTCGAAAACACTGTGGCGATAAATGTACCAGTATAAACAAAAATTAAAATGTACGCATAAAATATGTTTAAAACTTTCGAAACTGTTACGCTCGCTTCGTTTTCAAATAATGATTTATATTAAACTATTATCATTATAAGTAAGTACTGATTTTGGCAGCCGAGTCCCGTGCGATACGAGTGTCGGCGTCGGAACAGACCACCAATATTTTGTACGTAAATAAAAGACAATGATGACGAGTATAAAATTATGTAAGATAAAGATAAAAGACAATTGTCAGTAATCTAGATAACCGAAAAGAAAACTAAAGTAAGATAATATTCATACAACTAACTTTATTTTAGGTACCTATCTAACTTAGATTCAGAATATTAAATTGAATATTCAAAATTGTATGGCTAGATTAGAGAAAGTCTGTCTAATACTGTTTATCAAATATCAATGACTTATTTGTGTGCTCGTCGCCTAGGAAAAGTAGTGAAAGTGTATGAGTGGTACTTTATATTGTTTATGTGCGGTACGTCGCAAACATTAAATTAACCAAAACAACTTTTGGAAGATGATAACTCAATATTAACTGTTGTCTGTGTATTAACTAAAAAAAAAACAAAAAGATAATTTGGTTTTACCTAAATAATTGTTAGGTATCTAGATTGTCTTTTAAATACCTTTTTATATAATAAAATAAGATATTAGATAATTAGATAATTTCAATAATAGATACAGCTTAGTTGCTAACATGACACTCATTATCGCTCGGAGAGCATAAATTGATAATGGGAGGGAGGAACTTAGGAAATATGGTGTTTTTAAGCCGTAGAAGAAGTATTAGTCTTTCCACGACACTTTTCAATCAATTAGCCTAACATATATTTTTTCGAACGAATTTATTTATTTTTTCAACTGTCAACAGTAATATTTAACGCGGATATTTGCACATTCATTTTTTTTTTTTCTATATTTTTCATAAATTAACTGGGTGGTAAAATATTATATTTCAAGTTTTTTAGGAGGTGTAAATAGCTTCCCTGGTGATAACTAATAAAAGTTGTGTTATAGAGTATTGTTACTTTAAAAACAAAATACACCTGTAGCATACCTGTTACACCACCAGAGATAGAAAAACGGTATAAGTTAAAGTTTTAAGTATGAATAGTATTTTTAATAGGTAGAACGAAATATATAAAAATAACGAACTCTCACACCCGTTCCCACAGAAAATGGCACACAAAATAACCACCTATGATTTTCAATATCAAAACTCAAAATATCCGTGAACAATACAAATGTAAAGTTATTATAATAATTTATAGGTAATTGTTTATTATAGTATTATCCGCAAATTGCATCGACTTGGCATTTTCGTCAAACAAGAAATACAGTGCGGGCCAGGGAAACCGGGAGTATTAAAGTAATTCTCACAAGAGCAAAAACAAAAAAATTTCAAAAAAATTGTATAGGATTGCACAGCAAAACGTTAAAATTTAATTTTCTAAAATATTATTCATGATAAATTACAATAATTACTAAGTAGTCAACTTTTTGCACAGCTATTTTTTTTTTTTTCATTGTTCCTGTGAATCAAATTAAAACTTAATCTTAATAAAATAGTTCAGGATACATTTCTGAAACTGTATTAATACATATAAAAGTAAAAAAAAAAAAAACAATAATATTACATTTGCAGCAGCTAATATTTCCAACTACAATATACCTATTATAATAGTGACCGACATAAAACAACGGCTCGTGGCTTAACAACTTAAAAATCATAAAAAAATATAAACAAACCAAACCCATTAAAATGTGTTTATCAGGAAGACTTTTAACGTTTAATTTTTAAAACGCGTGGGTATTTATTTTATAAATAATAATAGACAGCTTGATCCTATTCGTGTACTCGTAACACACAATTAATTGCATTTAAATTTTTAAAAACTATTTCATTACAATTCTTTGCAGTGATTATCGCAGTAGTTGTACTGAATCAAGAATATCTGGATGTGGAAGTTTTCAGTGGTATTTAAAAATGATACTATAGGATATACGTTTCGTATAAGAATTCGTCTATCTTGTTGAGGATCGTATATGATTTCCAGTCTTATAACTCGCGAAAGTTGATTTTTTTTGTTGTTTACTTCTTAGGATCTGTGTTATGAAAAAAATAGTAATCATAATATATTTTTTTGTTACGTCAGGCAAAAGCAAGCCATTTTAAAAAAGATTTAAGAGATAAAAATAGGTAAATAAAAGTATTAAATTATAATAAAAAGAATATGCAAAAGTTCAATTCTGAAAAAAATATATGGTAAGTGTGCTATTATAAAACTTACAACTTATTTGAATGTATGAAATAAATAACTGCATATATAAAACTTATATTTATTCTGTAGTAACATTATAGTAATCGTTATACGCTTGAAGTAAAAAAAAAGGTGATGCTCATGATATTTGATATGCATTCAATACTAGCTGTTACCTATGACTTTGTCCATCTAAATTTTTATAATATTTTTTCAACAGACAAATGTAAAACGAAAAGGTAAAATGTAGAAAAAATATGAGTATATTACCAACAGTTTTAATTTAGTAACAGATATTTTAAACTATTCTTATTTTTTAAATGTTTAAAACGAAATAATTTTTCTTTACAATTACACTATCTACACGATCAGTTTACACCTATTTAAAGTAACTAAAATCTCCCATTTTTTTATTTATGCAACTCTCTCATCCCGATTAATTACAATTAGTATAAAGCTATTTTTCCACACTAACTTTGGTACTCGTTTCTATGATTTTAATTCCAAAAAGGTTGACTTTTCGAAATTACTTATTAGTATTAGGATACAGTTTGATAATTCGCATTGAGTTATTTCTAAATGTGTTCAAATTGTCACTCACAGCTAAAACCTCTATGAGTTAGTAGTTGTACATTTTTATGAAGTGGGAGTATGGGATTGGTTTAAAGCACTATTCACGCACAATAGTCAAATAGTATCATTTTCCATATGTTAGATTACAGTTGTTTAGTTTTAAAGGATAGTTTTTTCAGTCAAGGGTTTCATTATTTGGTAGAATTAGGATAAAGATTGATATTTATTATCTTTCTCAATAATTTTAATGTGCGAAAAAGGAATTTCTAAGTTCGAACTCCTAGAATTTATAAATTTTTAACAACAATTTATGGGGTAGATTTCCTACAGGAATAAGGTGTTTATCATTTTCAATATACGTCGCTTTTCAGTCCTCTAACTATCTCTATGACAAAAATTATGTCAACTCCGGTTTGTAGTAATTACTTAAGTATATATCCGTATGTTGGAAAACGTTAAGTTATATTCGCGAACGCGGCCAACATAATAATATTACCCTATTCTCTAACACCCAAAATGTGTTTGTAAAAAAAGGGGAAAAACCCGCGTAGCCACCACGTAATCGTGTTCACTTGAAAATTTTGGACACGACCTTTGGGAAATACCGCATTGAAACGTCCATCCCATATTGTTCGCGTCGGATTTTTAATCTGCAGCTCTGTGAAATATTTCGAATAAGACCCGAGGAATCGCATTTTATTCGGTAAAATAATAAATCACATGAAATCAATAAGATACAGTACATACTCGGATATGTAACATAATAATATAATAAAATATCGCATGGCCGTCCTCGGTCAGTTGGCCCGAAAACGAACGGAAATGTCTCGGGTTCGAGACGTGCGTGTAATCGAATGAGACCGCAGGACTAAAAAAAAAAAAAAACAAAACAAAAATGACAACAAAAAATGTGAATCGGTAAAGTCCCTTCCGACACTCGGGTCTCCGGGATATAGCCAAAGGTTTTTGACCAGATAAGGACTGTCCTATTACCCGTAATAAACATTCTCCGAATGGCACGCGTGACGAGAATAGAGATTAAAACCGGAAAAAAATTATTTCGTGTCCTTCGAAAAATAAATGGTTCTCTCTATAGTTGGACATTAGTAACAATGATATATTATATTATATAACTTATTGACTATTGTCGTAAACTGATTAGAGAAATCGTTACCTAATTATTTCCCTCAGCTTTCTGTTGCGATTTAATATTATCATTCGCGGCGTACCTCATATATGGATTGCTCTTTAGATACTGTAGGCTACTATTGCTGGCAGAAAGTAATGGATATTTGTGATAATTTAGTATGTTATACATTAAAAGAAGCGATAAATTATTGCATTTACAAAATGATTCTAAGCAGATATCGATAAATGTAGGTAAGATTATAGTACCGGTTGATCCATTGAAGTGGGTACACTCATTATATCGGTGTTAACTTATGAAAAGTATTAATATTTCGGAATTTATTTTCAAGAAAATTTAAGAATTTATAGTTATTTCCGGGGGGTAAAACATCTACCTACATTTTATTAATGGAAACCTATATTAAAAATTCCATAACTATATTGAGTATAAGTTAAAATAAATTTGAGTGTTGAAATGTTTGATTTCTGTCAAACAGTTGACGAGATATTCCACTTTTAATTTTAGGTTGGAGGAGAGTAGTAGTGCATTATTGACACACCGTGCGCCGTACCACCACACAAGTAATACTCGGATCTACGAAAATAAAAAATGTCGATACTAAAATTTATTTTAACTAATACTCCATTTATTTATAGATTTGTATTAGTGGTTGTCATTTGGAGATCAAAAGTAGGTGGTGGTTTATCCTTAAAAATAAGGGTGGCAAAAATAACATAAATATACAATTGTAGAGCATCTCGTTTTTTAAATGTTCTAGAAAACAAATTCTGGAAAAAGTTAATACTTTGCGATATAATGAGTATACCCACTTATATGGATCACCTGGTATTAGGTATAGCCATACACCCCTTTCATATTGCCAAGGTAACTCAGATCCCAATAAAAATAAAACCACCATTATTATTGTCAAACTTTGGTTTCTAAACATAAGTATAGATATCTTAAATTCTCGTTGTGTCCGTCCGTCCGTCCGTTCGCAGTTATTAATACATAGTAACGATTATTGAATTGATTGACAAAAAGATTTATTAAATTATTCGTAACATTATTATTGTTTTATTGTACATAGTTTATTGGTTTAAATACGTTAAAAATCGGCAATTCAGGTAGTTCGTTGAGTTAATTTGTTTTTTTTTAATTTTTTAGAAAACTGATAGGAATCTAGAGACAATATTTCACAATACTAATTAGCAAAAATCCATTTAATTTAAAATATGATTTCAAGAGTTTGAAACCTTTTTTTTTGTGTTTTCTGAGAAAAAATAATAAATCTTAAAATCTTTAATAGCTTTTTCATTACACAAGGAATATAAAATTAACACAAAACGATTGTACCTCTTAGTGTATAATGCAACGTTTTTCGAGAAACTGGCTAACACGATATGTATTATAAATGTATATTGTTTAAAATGGACGTCGTTATTATTATCGACAAAAGTTTATATTGATTGATTAAATATTTACGATATTTGTATATAGAAGTGAAAAAAAAAATAAACCTCTACTATGCTAGGGAAAAATATAATTACATTTTTGATCCCTCGATTGAAATTCCGTCACCGTTTTCGTAATTGTATGATGCACTCACAATAGACGATTCATAAAACCGCGACGTGGTATTATAATGCATCCGCTGTCACACAGCTTCGTCACACACCAAAGAATACAATATTTCCGTTGTATATACCGGATGATATTTTTTTCAAGACATTTATTATCTCTAGGGAAATAATTTTTTTTTCACATTTTTTTTTACGGAAATTTTTAATGCAACGCGAATCTAGAATAATTTTATATTCGTGTTGGTGCATATATATTAAATAATATTTTTATACTTTCAACTAAAATGGGTACGAAAATAAAAAAATTGTAGC
The DNA here is from genome assembly GCA_902439185.1 of Cinara cedri. Lineage (NCBI taxonomy): Eukaryota > Metazoa > Arthropoda > Insecta > Hemiptera > Aphididae > Cinara > Cinara cedri. Next base: position 4,892,790 of record CABPRJ010000476.1, on the reverse strand, counting down.
ATTCAAAATAATTTCGAATAAAAGTTTATCGAATTATGGATTTTTTTTCAACTTATAGGTTGCCATTCGAAAATCAAAAGTTGGCAATATTTTCAATGAATGCGCGATTATTATACTTTTTTAATATAACGTTATATATTTTTACGTATGTGCAGCTCGGTGTAAAACATAATACGTACAACGTTCGGTCGTACCTACTCCAAAAGACCCCATATTTTTTCCACCCGACAGCCCTCAAACAATATTATATGCAATTTAAAGTATTCCCCTATATCGATTATCCTATTGTGAACAACCAAGTTTATTACACGTCACAGTCCTTGTGGTTAGAATAGGCACACCAAGCCGAGGACGATTTCTAATAATAATAATTAATGCAATAAAAATTGTAGAAAAATAATATTCGCGCCCGTTAATTTTTATTTGTTGCTAAAAACAGTTACAATTGTATACGTTCACGTTATTCGTGAGAAAAAGAACAAGTAAAATTTGCATCATTATTTTATTTTATTTTTTTTTACATCAATTTTGTGTGAGATTTTACCGCCAATCAAATAGTTGGGGATAGGGTAGAGGGATCTTGTTTTCCACTTACGTGGTTTGGTTACGAGTAAAACAGGTGATTTGCATTTTTTACGAAATGACAATGTATGGGAAAGGACACGAGTCGTACTATTCTCAGTAGCTCTAGAGTTGAAAATTTGTATAATAGGGAGTGTATGCTATAAAGTATTAATATTTCATACGTGAATTCTTATTCAATGAGCAGTAGGGCACAAGTCACTAACCTATAAAGATATTATGAAAATAATAATAAGAACCGGAAATCTAGAAACTAATAGAACACATGTTTTCATAAAATATAAATTCGTATTGTTTCTTGGCGTCTTTTGTAAAGTTGTTAATATCGACTTAGATATAGTTCCTATTAAATTTGTTCCCTATATAATAACTACTACCACGTAATCATAATTAGGTCATTGTTATATTTTCACGCAAACAATTAAATGTAATAATAAAATTAATATACACCAAACGGAATTATTATTAAACCATCCAGATCAAATATTAGTTTGGTCGATAGTTTTTAATTTAATAATAGGTACCTTGTTTATATAACTTGCTTAAGTTTTATATTTATTTTTCCGATTAATTTTTAAACTGTAGTATACCTGTGCGATAAATACTTCGTCAAAATATTCCAATATTGTATCAAACTAATAATTTTCGAATAATTCCACGGTTGCGACGGTTTACTTTAAAAAAATAACACGGCAATGCTCCTATTGCTATTTGAGCATAAAATTGATCGGAGAGGGGGTTGAAAATTTAAACCCCCTCTTATAACAATACGGTGAAATTCATATTGAAACTCAACTAAAATTTAATCACTTCAATTTAGCTAAGAATAAAACTACGATTCTTAATTGAAAGATAAAGATGAATAAGAAGCAGGCCATTTAGAAAAAATATATAAAAAAGAACAATATTATGATAATATATATATATATATATAGATAGTGATTTGAATAATAAAATTTTGTGGTAGTTACTAAACAAAATGTTGAATTCCATATACAAATATAAAAAAAAACATAACGTATCTTTCTCACAGAGGACATTTTGATAAAAGTAAATTCTTTCCGAAATTTAGTATGAGTGTCTAGAATTTAAATAAAAAAGCAGCTCATCCTATATTTAACTGCGAAATAATTGCATAAAATAAAACAATAACTGCATGCACCGTTCGTGCAGTCTTTGCGCCAGACGCACATATGGGCGCTGCATCGTTTCATTTTCGCGGACAAGCTACAGTGGTTTGTCGGGAAAAAAATGTTTTTCTCATTTTATTTTAATAGTTTTCGAGTACAATCTCCCTATCCCTTGTCTTTATTGCGCACGAGACGTGAGTCGAATTGCTTATGCGCAAGCGTTTAATACGTTGGCCGGGAAATCGGCATGGAGGAATAACTGCAAAGTCGGGAGATTGGAAAATATATACACACTGTATTGGTCGGTCCGGTTATAATAATAATAATAATAATACAGACAAGTTGTTTCCATAATTTAGGACCCTTATACTGTTATCGTTGTTGTTGTTGTTGTGGCTGTTATTGGTTCACGACGGTATGGTAAACATAAATAACCTTTTAAAATTATACGGGCACTCCGGTACAAATAACATATAATATATTGTATACGCGCAATAATTTTTCGAACGATATACTAAAATAACAATTTTTAATATGCATTATTATTACACGGGATATTTTTATTAATATTATCGTTACTTCGTCGTCGTCAATGTAACTTTCTCGTTAAACGCTAAAACACGCGAGTTACGCACAATAATATAGTACGTCACGCATCTTAAAATAGAAGGATCGATCACGAGCATCTTTCTCTTGAGAATAAAATATTTCCGTCATCCTATTATAATTTATTACTAGAGTTTGATAATTGTGGTACTTAAAACAAACAAAACAATAGTAAATAGTATTTTTTTTTATTTATTATAAATCACTAAATTACGCTCCCCGAAAAATAATATTTACACCTAATATTTTTGAAACTACACTCATGAATTTAAATTGTGATGTATCCAGCGAGGACCGGCAAGGAGAGTTAATAAAATAACCCAAAGTTCACGAGTTGGATAATAGAATAAAAGGTGAAATCATTTAAAAATCATTGGAAAAATTTGGATTTTGTCAGTGACTTACGAAATCATAAAGACGAAAATATTAAAAACATTCATAAAAAAAAAAAGGACTGGCATACTTACATGTAGGTGCAACCACTGTTGTAGTTGAGAAATTGGGAAGGTAGAATACAGACGAAAATTTAATGTATATCTTTAAGAAATGATAAACCATTGCTAACGAAAAACCGATTCTGAGCGAAGTTCAGGTGATAGTGTTGCTCTGTCAACAATATATTATGTATGTCTTAAGCATTATGGTAAAATAATTAAATAGGCATTTTATATTTTCTTTAATAATATTTGTCATAATCATCTTTTCTAAGTCTTTTTTCTATAATTTTTTTTTTTAACATCGGTTTTGCCTTCCTTTTGTATACGATAAGTACACAAACTTAGGTAAGGTGTCTATTAGTAGATGCTAGATATTTATATAAATATTGTCTTATTTTTCATTTCTGTATTATTTTGTTTTCACTTCCTAACCATGTAAAAAACGATCGCTGATTGGCAGCGAAGGGGACGCAGTTTTGGAACAAAAAGTGCGTACTAGAGTATGTGGACCGTGACCGTGGTATACGTGTGGTCGGTGGGTAAACACGAAGGATTGCCTGAGGGCTGAACGGTTCAAAAGACTTCGTCGTTGCAGTGTTGTTATTGTTTGTTAAGAGTGCGAAGACGCCGATGTATAGCTGTGGCCATGCGCCTCGGGACGGGTACGTGATCACCAAACTATAAAACCATCTGACGCGTTTTTAGCCGGCCCGGAGCGCTGTTTTCGTGTGGTTCTCTCGTCTCGACAAAGTTTATTATGCGACTGGTGAAAAACATACGGCGGCATGATAATAACAACGATAACGACCAGGTTGCGATGAAAATACTAAATAAATTTATTAGGTATTATTATTATGTCTAACAGGCTATGAGGTATTTATAGGTATTGGAATAAGTAGGTATTATCCATTTAATGGTTATCGACGGGACTTCGATTCAAGGCCAAGTCAAATATCGCGGACGTCCAAAATAATACCTAGGTGTTTGTTTATTTTAATCTTATTTTGAAATACTGACGAAAAACTAACAACGAATGACGATATACTATACCTCATATACCTCATTATCTTCAAAATGGATTTTTAAACTTTAACATTTCTTTGTTAATTTCTATCACTGGATGGCCTCCCTCTTCGTGTATATATTATTGTAGTGAATAACTTTTCTGTTATATAATTTACTTATTATACCTTGAAGTAAAGATTGTAAATACTATTTTAATAAAAAAAATATGTTATACATAATTCTTTATGGGTTCACTTTCTCAAATGTCAGACTTTTCACATTTTTTGGTGATTAAAAAAAAAATAATTATGATTCCTGTCACAGAAAATGATTTTGTTTTCTTATAACGAATATATTAACAGGCTCACCACGTTGAACATATTTTTTAGTGTAGACAATAAAATAATATTATTATATTAACGATAGTCAGGGTACTTTCCGCTTCACTGCTTCAACCACATCAATTTCATTAATAAACAAAGAAAATACAAAAATCTACGCTTAAAATATTTACTATACGACAATTGTATACGTATTATTATATGAGTACATACATTATATTATTATGATACGTGTATGAGTTTAAAAGCTCTATTAGAGTCAAGATTAAAGCTGCGCTACCTCTAAAAATATTCTTAGAATTATATATATAAAAAAAAACACGTCTTTAATTTCTTCGCATTAACACCAGAGCAATGTCAATTAGTGGGAAATTTTCGAGAGACAACATAATAATACCCATACAAATGTTTTCTTTGACCAAAAATCGTGAACCGTATGAAACAAACAACACGATGGTTAAATAACTGAACTAAATACATAATATATGTATGTATAAACGTAATGTGCGTATTTTGAATTTCGAATTTACCATACTTCGTTTAATATAATAATAAATGTATAACCAACATCGTACTAAATTATATGTGCACTAGCAAGCTTGTGAGTTATGTAAATAATTTTAAATTAGCAGAATTAGCTATTCGTTAATTTTAAATAATGCAAAATAAACATTTCTTTGGTTTTAAGTTTATTTTAAAACAGTGAATGTATTAAAAATTTAAATTGCGGAATAAAAGTATACGGAAATCTTATGTGAATAAATACAATATGATATATAAAATATACATTATTCTTGTCATAAAAGGATTATAAAATGGACTAAAAATTGGGTAATAATGGAAAGTATTAATAAAAATGTTTTCTTGTAATAATTGTATCAACATACCATAACAATCCTAATAACCTTAGATCAAGATACCATAGTTGTAATCACGGAGAACGCATGGAAATTAAAATCGAAATCGGTGTCAGAATTCTGGAAGTAAAATATTTCAGGTCCAAATTTATACAAAAATCGTTACCAATAGTATCGGAGCGTGAACTTTCTACGTATAATTAATGAAAGCATACACAATTTAAAGTTGATCGAACATCAGGAATTTGATTAAAAGTCGAAAATGAATTTCGGTCTTGTATACGACATTGTATATGGCATTGTATATGGCATTGTGTTGAATTAATTAGAATGAATAGAAATAGTGAAGTTGAATTCGATAAACATTATTGAAATTAAAAAAGAGCATAGCTACTTCGACAAGAAACTGCCGTTAAAACACGACAAATGATATATAGTGATATTAAATCTGAAAAAAGATCATTGAGTGTCGATGATCGAGATTTGATTGAGGACCCATCCGCTTGTCCATAAATAGTATACTAGAGTATTGTGTACCTACTCAATATAAAATAGCTCTGCAGAAAAAGTAAAAAAAAAAAAACACCAAGCAAAAGTAAATAAATCACAAAATAAAATGCACCTACATTGTTATTACGTTTAATACGATTGTGGTTTTCAGGTTTCGAAGAACAAAGTTCATTAACGGTCAACTTATATAAACTTGATTTAACTATTAACTTAGGTATTTATTTACAGCGGCGCGTGGAAGGATTTTGCACCATTTCCGCTGTATACACCTATAGACGGTGTTCGCAGGATTTTCTGGTCGGTTGTCGGATGTCAGGTCAATGAATTAAGGGTTTTCGCAGTCTCGGAGACTGCAATTTGGCAAGAATCCTTTGTAATGGAACCTGCGCCGCTCCGTGTAATAGTTAATTTGCATAATATACAACAACGCGGATCGCCGGGTATAAATAATTATAATAAATGTCATGATGCGTAATTTGCATATTTTATCGAGGCTACATTGGAGTTTTCATACTTAACGGTAAAAATACAAACAATTCGGATTTACCGTGGTCCATATACGGATACGGATAACATTGTCACCACAATGGGGCAGGGTGATGAAGGGTGAGGGAGGTAATACAATATGGTTGATCCCTGAAATAAATGATATCACGTTGCAAAGTATAAAGTTATAATACCAAATATAATTATTTTTTGGCCTTCGAGTTGTATACAAACTGCGAGTTAAAATAATTGACAAGGTATATTGTAAAAGCCCAAAGGGTATTGTAGTTATCACATATTATTTGCAAGAAATCTAAGAAAGCATTGTATAATAAGGATTAGTAGTGGCGTACACAGAGAGTCGGTTAAGGGGTTAAAAATATAAGTTTTAATTTATATTAAATAATTCCGTTAAAAAGAAAAAACAATTTTGAGTACATATAAATATTACAATATAGGAACAACATAACTTAAAAACTCTCCGAGATTTAATTGATTTATGATACCGCCAGCAAGTTAATTATAACTTAAATAAAAATATCATATTAGATTAATAATTTAGAAATAATGTTAAAATAATTAATGTACAAAATATTAGAGATTTATTACACTTAAAATTCATCCTAATTTTATTAGTCTCTGTTACAATAAAAAAAAAAAAGACATTGGTACCTAAAGTTAAAAAAAATAAAAAGTTGAAAAACTGATATAGGAAGGCATGTTTGTGTATTTTATTGCAAGAAAAATACCACGGTATTAAAGCAATAGGATTCACTATAAAATATTAAAAAATATATTTATTCTTTAGCGTGGTCAGGATTTATAAATATTATAATATATATTTACAATATTATAAATTCTAAAAAAAGAAAAAAATAGCATTATATTGACGAGTATTCAATTGTGTATAATAAAATAATCAATATACCTATATGTATTTATTATATACATAAAAAATAAGACGGACATCATTTGCACGATGAGTTGTCCACTGTTGTAGGTGAGAAGTTGGGAAGGTAGGATATAGAAGGGAAATTAATGTATTTTTGTATGCAAAGATTAATCATTGCTAACAAAAAAAGATGTTTTGAAATGGCCTTAATATTCAAGATATTTGTTAAAATTTAACAATCCATTTTTTATATAAAAAAAAAAAAATATATACTTCTTTAAAACTCAATATTTTCTTGTTGACTACTAATTACAACTTATAATAAATCCCCTGTAAATGTTCAAATATTTCTTTTTGGTCAAAAAATGTTGTCCACAAAATACACATCGAATAAAACTTACGTAAAAAAACATGCAAAATTAAAATGTCTGTCAACAATGGCTCAAATGTTTGACGAATTTTACAAGTCTCTATCAATATTAAAAAATAAATTACAAAAAAAAAAAAAAAACAAATTTTAAAATAATAATTTTCTTATTTTCATATATTTTCCGTTATTGATTTTGCTGAATTCTTAAAAAAAAAGGAAAAAAATTAAAAAACGTCGTAAATATTAATCGATTTTAATTTTTTTAGTTTTTCCCAATTATTATGAAAAAATATTTTATACATTAAATAATGACTTTCTATATTAGTGGTGTTATAATAAACGAAAAAAAATTGAAATCATATCATTTTTTGAGTGAGGCAAGATTTCTGGTAGAAAACATCGTGTAGGTACGATACATACATATTTAAAATAATGAAATCGGTAACGTTACGTCGTGCCGTAAATATTTTTCGTTTTACGTATAATTTTCTTTCAGGTTTTTCCCAATTATTTTCGAAACCACTTAGTAAATCAAAAAATGACTTCCACAATACACCAATTACAGAAAATTATCTTTCAAAAAAGATACTATATAGTAAATTTAATACTTTGGACCAAGATTTCTTGTAGAAAAGTTGTGCACAAACCAAACCAATCAGGCTAAATGGAAAAATAGGCAAAAACTCGTCAGAACCTCAGATAATAATACGGCTTTCAATAAAAAATAAAAATCAAATCTTTCAAAACCCAACAGTTAAAATTCCATAATGTGTGACACTATTGGCAAAAACTATAATTTTTAGAAATCATTTTATTATCTGTACACCAAATTAAAAACGTTTTGCATTCGTTCAGTATTAAAAATTTACATTTTATATTAGAATTGATAATCACGTAAGTTAGATAAAAACGATAATTAAGTAGATGTGTCAAGACAGATTATTCCAAGAAAAAAAATAACAAATCTTAATATAACATAATATAAACTAACAGTCGTTAAAATTTTAAATAAAAACAAATATAATATTATAATTTTTACATCTGTTAATTGCGCTATTACAAAAAAATAAAATTTGGTATTTGGCTATTGTACTTTTTTTTTCAAATGCAATTATTAGTATATAATAAAATTTGTAAATAGTCCATAATTTAAAATACAAATATGAAAACATATGTTATTTTGAACAACCTATATCTACTGTAGTATAGCTGGGAAACAGTCAGTGTTTTATATAAATAGATTTTTAGAAAATTTTTGATAAGATTACAGATAATACGTTAAAAATGTATCTATATAATATATCAGATAATAATAAAAATAATATATAAATATAAAAGATTACATCCGTTTTATTGAGATAATACCAGATAATTATATAGCTTTCAGTGGCTTAAAGAATTTTACAAAATTTAAAACTCTTCATTGTGCAATTAGTGCGGAATTCAAATAGTCCTGGAACTTTTTGATTAACCCTCCTAGATATTTATTATTGTAGTTTGCTGTTTTGAAAAATTAATTTTTACGTAAAATTTCGATATCCATAAGTAATAATTCCACTTTAAATCCATCTCTGATCTTGTTTATACTATTTTTACCATAAAATAAGTATGTACTTGCCATAAAATATATTCTGCATTATTCCATACGGATCGATTTTCTAATTCATAAGATGCATTATTTACTACGTGATTTTGGCCTGAAGTAAAATGGTTTTACTCTATGTACGTTCCTCACAATTATATCCGTATTACCAGAAACACATTTATTAAAACAATTATTGCAACGTAGTAAACCAATTACATGATATTATTTTGTGCCTTGGTAATTATAAAATTAAGATTGTTCTACTAATTAATATTCCATATCATTCTTTAGGTACCTAATATGTCCAATTAGGTAACCTAAATGACCCAAATAGTTGGGATGTAAATGAAGGATAAAAAGACGATCACTTAGTTATGATTAATATAGTCCGATAATTTGTATCCGAAATATTATAATTGAAATTATTATTATTATTTTTAATGGAACCAGAGTTATGATAGCCTAAAAACAATAATAATAAATATATTATTTTGTGATGTTATTTTTTTCTATATATCTTGATTTCAAAGCAGAAAATGTAATTTTTGTCTTATTAAAAGTTTTTAATAAAGATACAAAATTAATATACGGTTTTTTTCTTTTTTGATATATTTTATCTTGTTTACATAAACAAAAACTCTCATTATATTAATCTTTGTGCTTTAAACTCAATTTTTCTAAAAGAAAAAATATGATTTACATATAAATGCCACGGCACAATAACTATGAAGGTAGGTATTTTATTATTATTATATACGTATGTATATATTTTTTTAAGCTCACGTCAGTAATTGGCCATAACACTGTTAGAATAAAACGCGGTACAAAATTATTATATTCTTAGAAATGATTTAATAATAAAATAAAATAATCTGGAAATAATTAATTCGGTGCTACGTAGACGGTTGAGGGAGGGATAAAACATACCTAGCAAAACCCGCAAAACAATGAAGAAAAGCCCGTTCTGGGTAGATACATTTAATCAACACAGTAAACCGCCGTAACCTTAAAATGGCAAAGTATTTTTAGTCGTTTTCCATATCGATTCGTTTTGGCCGTGGAGACAAGATAAAACAGGGACAGTGAATATGATTAATGAAGGAATTCCAGCGCATCTCATTTAAACCAACTTCGCTCAGCACGAGTTGATAAATTATTGCGGTTACACGTTTGTCTTAGAAGGTACTTGACCGTTATTTTTGACGATCCCAACATTTCGGTTCTGTAAACTATAATAAGTAAATGGAACATGTATTATTATAATATTGCATATCGACTTGTGTCGAGATTAAGGAAGAGATGCCGAGACTCCACGATAACTATTGGTACATCGCTTGACGATAGAAGGTTAGGTTAGCTACCGAACAAAATTAAAAAAGTAGTTTTAAAATCATAAGTCGATAAAAAAAAGGAGCTGTTCTAGAATAATGAGCACGGTTGCAGCTACTGTTATTGGTAATTTACTGTTTTCCTGTAAGCAAGTATAGATCATTATTAACGAAAAAACGATTCTTAGCGAACAGTAATGCTTTGTCAACAATATATATATATATATACCATATTATGGTAATGTAATTAAGTATACTATATAATGCCCTACAACTGAATAATATTTGTTTAATGTACTGATTTTCCGTTTCGCATACGTTTTTCCCGGGCTTCCCACATACTTTCCCGGTTTTCACATTTGAAAATTCTTGAGAAAATCGAATGACCTCCTTATATTTACTTCTTAGTCCAATTTACTTTCAGAAAGTTGCCACACTTAAAAATCGGAGCAAGATTTCTGGTAGAAAAGTTGTGAACAGTTAAAAATAAAAATAAAAATAAACATCTTTGTAAAACCCTTAACATCTTCGCTCCCTCAGAATCTAAAATATGTAACTATGCATCTTCATTCTCACCCCATATGTTAGTATAAATTATTGATATTATGATGTGTACCGAGTTTGCTCGAAATTGCTCAGTTCAGATGAACTCAGATTTTTATCATGTCACCAAAGCCACTAGAATGTCCTCCCCGCTACCGTTTAAAAAATACAACATTTAGGTGATTGAGAGCGACTTTAAAAATATGATTAGATAGAATGATAATATAGATAATAAAAGATGATATAGAAATTCGGATTTAAATACCTTTCGTCAAGTAAGTTATTATCGGGCACTCATCAGTCACCTTATGTTATATAATCGTACAAACTATGCATATTGCACATCACACACACTCCCTTATTAGTATATCAGTTATTATAGATTAACGTGCTATAAAACTAACGGAATTCATTTTGGTACAAATATTTTGTGTTGACGGAAGTACATATACTGTCTTTATGACGAAACAGTAATATACAGCACTCGGTATGTAACTTAGGTTTGACGGTGTTTCAGGTTCAAGATTTCGGTCAAATTCCGGAACGTTTCCTCGTCCTGGAAGTAATCCGAATCTCACCGAATATCACTCGAAATTTTCCTAGTGGTAATGTTTAACAATATTTTTCGACTTGATAACGGCAAACTGATTTAGTACACATTTCCCAGTTAGATTTTTCGAAACACATCTCCCTCCGTATCGAGCGTTTCAAGTATTTAAACCATAATATGAATCGTATTTACGTTACTGAGAGCAGGGATGTGCTCTTCGTGTTTTATGACTTTAGTGAATCAACTGTAATTGTAATAATCGTATCGTAATAAAACAGACCAACAAATAAAATAAAAAATAAGATATGGATGTTTCATTGGTATTGTTATAAAAGATTAGGTTAGGTAAAGTTGGCCGATTAGTTTATAATATTTTTTCATGTACTGCTAATAATTTCACTCTGATATACAGCTTAATTTGTTGTTTTACTACTTAGGTATTCATACACAAAACAAGTATGATACACCTGGGAATGAAAATAGTTATATATCAGTCAAACAAACCATCACCTGTTACAAAAATAAACTTCATCAGTTATTAAACTCAAGTTAAAAATTAATAGGCCTGTTTATTTATTTTTTTTTTTTCGAGAAAGTTACGGGACTTAAATGTTCTTATTTTATATTGTAGCATTGATTGTAATAACAATAATAATAATAATAATAATAATAATAATAACAAACATACAAGTATTAACTTTCTACTTATAAAAACATCAATTTAACAATAACGATATTCCTAACAAGTACATGATGTATTTTTTGGACTATATTTTCGTGGTATTATAAATATCAAACAGAACAAAAGTTATCGTTTCTGAATTTTCGTGGCACACCCTGTTTACTGAACTCAAATTATTTAATGTAAGAAAACACGAGTTTCAACAAAGTTTTTTTTTTTGTCTGGCGAAAATAATAATACCTATCAAAACATCGAGTAGAAACAATAACGGAATATTATTATTATTTTCCCGCAGGGTATCATAATATTAATTATTGTTTTTTTTTACGAGCTAATAATGAAATATTAAAATCTTTTAAAAGAAGTACTTATAAATATGTAGTTTTTTTAAACTCTTAACTTAAACCAATTATTGTTTTCGTTTTAATATGTTGTCTCATTGATTAGTTTTTTTTTTTTTGAATATTCTTTTTTTTCTTCAAGTCGATTCTGATGCAATAACAGATAATTAGGTACAAATTTAAGTAACAATAACTAAACAGAAAAAAAAACAAAACGATATTAAATTCTATTATTTTTTGCTGTTGCGAATGCGATATTTTCCGGCGTGATGGGTTATGAGGCGATGAGTACGTGAAGAAAGATGAGAGACTAAAGGATTAGGATAGCGTTGAAGTTTGGAGTGAAATCTATTGTAATGTATTTTCATTAGTTGGTCAACTGTTTCAATTGATTATTGTTAAAAGTAGTATTATTATATAAATCTCGAGTAAATTTAGTAAATTTCGGTTCAATTGAAATCTAAAATAAGTTGCACTTCATAAGCGTGTACTGGGTATTTTTTTGTTCGTAGACGTGCATTTTTAACGCCAGTTGATATAATTTGTATACGAATACGGTTATTTTAATTTTATTCGATTCGTCAAATTTATCGGTCGTTTCGTTGAAATCGTTTTCGGAATTCACTCGTTTACGTGAAATTCGTAAGGCCATGGCTTCGAAATATTTATGGAAAGTATCAAGTATCTCGTATGAGTGGCGATAGTGAAATCAGTGTCTAGTCAGTGTCAGTAGTAATTAATTTCGAAGTCTACATTCTAATATATTTCGATAATATCTAAATTAATTTTCATGATCGTTGCCTGGTGCCTGAACCTGGCATAGGTTTTTGCTGTTAACTGCAGTGAATTTAATTTTTCTAATGTAAATATAACTGTTATAGAAAAGGTTATATGAAAGACATGGTCCGAATATTAAAATAATAAGTTAAACTGAAATTCTTGCTAGGGACTCAGTGATATTAAATTTTTCGCGAGTACAAATATGCGATACATAGAGATATTAAATTTATAAGAGTTGCCTGTATACATTTAAAAATTAGACCACAAATTGTATTGATACTCATTGCTAGAGACATAAGTAGATGGAGGATTTAGAAATTCCAGTGTGAGATTATTAATATTTTAAAGTTAATTAGGAATAAAAGTTATGAGAACTAAATTTTCCTAGGTAATACATTTAGTAAAAATTTACCGCCTTGCATTAAGTGAAATGAAATTATGGAAGTTTATAACATTTTGATATTATCCAACATAGGCCTTTTAATATTGAATTTTAATACAATGTATCTTGAAGAACAATTTTGTTCTGATTTAGTAGCTTCGTTATGTTTTATCTTATTTTAAATCAAAAATTTAAGATGGATCCTAAAATTCAGATAGCTTTATTTAATATAGTTTCCGTATAGTTAGAAAAATACAATTTGGTATCGAATATTGTACCTAGAAATATGTACTTATTATTATATATCATATTCAAATATCAAAACGTTAATTAAATATTTAAAAGTAGTTTTTACACGGTATCAGGTCATTTATTTGACTCAAAAATATAATAAACACTTTGCCTCATAGAATGGTTTGATTTTGACAGTCATTTTTTTTTTTTAGAAAGAGAAAGACTTTCTAAAACTTATATTGAATTAATATTATTTTCATCTTAAAAATTATAACATTATCCATGAGTAACCGTCATTTGATGATCGTTTGTTTTAACATTTCTATTTTATTTTTTCTATTTTGTATTTGTCTTAATTTTTTGTTTTATTGTTATTTATCATAATTTACAGTTCTATTTTAATGTTATATACCATTGTTCTAAATAAATAAAATATAAACGTCGAAGTTTAAAATGGGCTATAAAATGTGTTTTTTTTAACAATTAAAATAGAAATGGTACACATATATTACATTTACAGATATTACTATTCCCGTGAAGTTATATTAATCCAAAAAAACCGTCGTTACTCTTACTCTCAAATGAATTCTGGGCAGTAACCTAATGGAAAATTCTTATCATAATGGCAAAAATTGTTAAATGAAATTTGTATTCTCATTTGTACCTAAAATTAAAATATATAAACATTCATTAGCTAATATTCGATGATTAAAATCAGAAACTATATATGAACCGTATTACCTTCGTATACTCATTATACTTTAAGTATCGTAAATAAATAATATAATTTCTCACAACATTTTGTTTTTGTAGTCAATCAATTCGTCATAAATATACGAATTTGAATAATATAAACAAATTAGGAGTTGGGCAAAGCCCACTTAGCGTGTGTGCATAAAATTACTGGTTTATAAATACTACAATTTTTCTTTTCAATTAACGTTTCTCATATTTTAGTGTTTTTATTGGCTACAGAATAAATCGATAACTACAGATGGAAGACGAATGGTAAATAATAAGGGGTCTAAATATTTCATGTTGTCTAAAATGCGAGTTTTAATGAATAATTTCAGTTGCGTTTGTATTCCCGTTTTAATTAAAAGGTTTATTCAACCTAATTATGGTTGATTACTGATTTGTACCAATTACTAATTTATAAGGGACGATAAATTATTGATTTTAAATTTATTCAAAATACTTGTAGATGTAAAATTAAAAGACGAAGATGATTATTTGCGAGTTATCCATTTGTGATTCATGCGTATATTATACTATCGATACCTTAGTTAATAAAATAAGAAAATAGGCTATGTATGAGATACTATCCATATACAATTCTGTATATTTATACAATTGTTTCAGTTTTAAAAATATCATATGGTTTTAAACACAAAATCTTTACCAAATTAACATGTTAATATTGTAATATTATAAAAAAAAAAAACTAAGTCAGTAGACACCAGTGTATTAATTTTGCCTATGCATGTGGCCGTTGTCCATGAAATAAACTACGAACTAAGTACTCACAAAAAACAAAAGTATAACTATTGCTTGTAAATATACAATCAATATATAATTAGTATATACAATTAGTGTATAATTAGTATACGTCATTAATGGTAGTACCAATTACTATTATATAGTGATAGTGTAATGCCTTATTATTTTGATACTCGATGACGGCAATTAATTATAATTTACAGCTAATGATGTTATCAATTGAATAGAACTATACAATTAATAATAATATAAGATTGCATATTTTTTTAGTATATTTGACAAATATTTTTTAAAAACTTATAATTATGACGAATAATTACTACTAATAGCATAATATTATATTGCATTACAAATGTAATTTATTCGGTAAAGCACTAAACAAACAAGTGTTTGAAGTAGTTGGACCAATTAAGCATTTGAGTGCACCATATACAATTACAATAACAACATTGATCATAATATAATCTGATAATTATATTCTAACTTCAAACGTGTTTGTATAATATTTGTATTAGTTATAGTTAGGTACCTATAGTATAATATTTTCTATAGTGGGCTTTTATATAACTTGTCACTGTTTACTTATCACTCGATTTTTTTTGATGTTTATAAACAAACCGTTAAAATCCAGGTAAATTTATCAATAACAATTCAAACTAATATTTTAAATGAGTCTTACAAAATTTTGGGCGTATATTATTTTATGGATTTTATGGCATCGTATTGGCCATAAATCACATTAATAAAGAAACAACGAATTTGTAAATTTCGGAATAAGTATATTATAATACTTAAAATATTTTCATATTTTTTTTTTTTTAAATTATTCAGACTCGTTAAAAATCACGGGTTATTCCAGGATTAACATTCAATTTTTTTTATCGTTGTCCCGGTTGCATATTTTGAAAATGTGGGAACCGTTTGTTCTGATTGATTCTATTTAAATTATGCTGTGATGCAATGGTCAATGGAACGTATGATAAACTTGCGTTACCCAAAAAGGCTTACTTAATTTTTGTACTTTTTTATATGAATACATCCCTTGATTTGTTGTACCCACATTCGTAAAATTTGCATCCCGGTTGATGACAAAAAGCACGTAAACCTTAAAAACGTCATAGGAAAATTAAAAATTTGCAGAAAACCAGAAAAAAAAATACGGTTTTTTAAAAAAAATATAAGTCCTATGCCTTCGTATGACAATATAGGGGGGGAGCCTTAATTTTCTTCCTAAACTACTAAACCACTTCAATAATGACCTATTTACATTTTTATTAGTCTTTCTACTCATTTATTTCATCTCCATATGTATGTCCTTAACTTATGCCACTTAATTAAAATCATCGATGAGAAAAATAATATTCATCTAACTCTCTCCTTTATTAAAGTTATTATATCTATCCTACCCCACACTTTTAGTTTTCATATCATATTACATCTAAAAGTTATGTTGGACAAACTATTTACTAATAATTTATACAGTTAAACGACGAGGATATAAGGTGTTCTAAATTATGTTTAGAAACCTGAATTGCATTGTGCACTCAGGCATTAAAATAAGGGTTATATAAACGAAATTTGTATTTGAGTACTTCCAGTTACCTTCCAAAAAACCTTCTGAGTTTATTCGGCTGCAGTTTTTACTGTTACCTAAACAAATTATCCCACTATGTACAGAATAATACCGTTTATTGTTAAAATAAATCATACGCTTTCCATTGGTAACATTTGAACTCGTGAAATATTTGTGAAATTCTCGTTAGGTAGATATATCTATAAAACAATTTGCAAACATGATTCCATATTCAGAATCGATTTTATAATGAAACGATGGTAAACGTTTCTCAAATTTAATATACACCTCCAACATACCCTTTTGAGTTATTCAATAAGAGAGAAGTGACGTTTCAACCGGGTATACCAAGAATTCTCATTTCACATCTATTGTAGTTAAGTATCGATTTAAATTTTCAACAGAAATACATTAAGTATGCGATGTGCTACTATATTGATTATATAATTTTTTAGACTCTATAAATCCAAAATATTTACGTATTAAGCCTTAAAATATGCAGATTTTTCACTCGATAACACAATACTAACAATTTCTTTTTCTAGATAAATACCGACCACAAATGGTAATAAATCTGTTTTATTTTTATTGATCCTTGGATTACCCTCCTTGTAAGTAAAAATAACACGGCTTTAGTACCTTAAACTACGAAACTATAACTAACCGTAACTATTGTTTACAAAGCTTCGCTTTGAATCGTTAATATTTGCAATGATTTATCATAGTTTTCATTATAATACGAATACATACTAAATAATTGCCTTTTAATTTCTATAATATACCTATTCAACGTTTCACCTGCAATATTTTACAGCGGTCACGGTGCGAAGTATATCTCTTTATTTTAATATCACTTAAAAAAAAAAATGTTCCAATTAAAATTGTTTACATAATATTATATTTACAATCTATACAATATTAGTATTATTATATAAATAATATGCTTAAAAAAAAAAAAAAAAAAAAACAGATTATTTTTTAATTCTATTGTAGCTTTTTTAATAATTAGACAAATCGCGATAAGTACATAGTAACTATTACAGCAGTAACGTTAATATTAGTCATTAACTTGCCAACCTTGTCGGCATATTATGTATACTCTATACCTAAGAATTTAAGTAATGAATGAAAGACGAAAAATAGTTTTCAAGTGATGGTTCTTTGTGAGTTTTTATCTTGTAGCTTGGTAGGGTTTTAAACAATATCAATTTCGATCCCTGTCCGGTTTCCCACTGCATTGAGGATATTTCCAACCGATATCGTCTGCCGTGTAATATATTGGAAACTCACTGAACTGTGTGCCACTAGTGCTGCAGTACATTGATTATAAAAGGTCGATATTGACGGTTCAACGGGCACGACTATTATTTATTATTATTTTTTTTTTAAATTCATTTTTTATCTCCTTAGAAATACGTGTAAACTGTTTGGGCTTGCAGGTTAAATTTTTTTTTTTAATTGAAAGCATTCTGTGCTACCTCATGACAACTCACCCGATTTAATCTGCAAGTACCCACACGCAAGAGTCACTTCGTTTCAACTTACACGTTGTCCATCTTTTATCCATTTATTTATTTTGTACCGAAAAAAATATACTCGACTATAAGATTAAATTCAGGTGAGGTCGAGGGTGAATTAGGATTTAAAAATTAAGCCATTCGTATTTTTTAATAAACTTAAACAAAATTCATTCTTAGAATATGTTTTTCAGATTGTAAATATTTAAACAAAATTTGCTCAAGAGTCACTCATATAAATTTTCTAATCTATGTATATTGTTAAACAAATTTAAAAATATTTACTTCAAACACCACTATTTCTACTGGTCACACGTTAATAAAGTGGTTTAATAGGGATAAAATTGTTTAATAATTGACAAAACTTAAAAGGTTCATAGTTCAAGTATGTTAAGAGAAAATAGAATGAGTGGCTTATCTTCTTAGTAGATAGTAGAAAAGTTTTACGAATTATTGCGAAAAAGAGGGAAAGAGGATAGCCAAAAAAAAAGATGGCTTGTCAATATGATTTAAAGTGATTTGAAAGGACTGCTGTAATGTTTTTAAAATGTATAGAAGACCTAGTTAAGTGGTGATTTAGGATTAAGTAAGTTAACGCTTAATCGTTAGAGATTAAAGTGCAGGTAATAAACAAGAATAAAATGTATAATCAATAATTTTCAAAACAAATGAAATTGGAGAAAAAATAGGAAAAAAAAATGGGGGTAGAAAAGAATTTGTATTGAAATTAACTAACTAGTGGATTAAAATAATGGATAAATTTTGTAATCACTGCTACCTAACACGTATTCAAGACAATGTCTGTGTAACATATAGACAATTATAAAACTACAAAAAGAAGAAGAACATACTTTTCATAAGTAGGCCACTGTCTTAGATGAGAACATAAAATAGAAGGGTATTGATAAAAGGAAAAACATCAGTGAGACACTATTTCTTATTTAATAAATAGTAAACGGTATTTTTAAATCTAATTTACACATTAAAGCCATATGTTATTCCGTCGTCTGACATTAGACAAACATATTTAAAATAAGTTTTTCCAAATTAGATTCAGTGGTCTTTTATTTCTGGATTTAGAAGATTAAGTTTTTACGATACAAAATACAAATGTATTTATTATTATTATGACAATTGTAACTTAATGAACAACAATGATATTACTCATATTATATTATAATATTATATTTATAAAAATATTACTTTGAATTTTATAAAACATACTTTCGTGTAATTTTAGCATAACTGGCGGTGTAAATAAAGTAATCAATAGTCAATGCGATTAAATATTTATAAATATGTTTATTAATAAAAATCTTTTAACACAAAAAATGTTGATCGATTGTAGACATCAAACGAGCATAAATTAAATGTGTAACTGTGAACAAATGCTGGATAGAAATTGAAAATAATTGTTTTGACTTTGTCGCTTATCATAATTCATACTTCATATCATTTTCAAGGTATAACCTAACCTAAAAAAAATGAAAAATTACGTACATTTTTATTATCTTTATTAATTATTTTTAGTTATTTTTCTTTTTGGAGTCGTAAGCGAATTAATATAAACATAATACTATGTACTTTTCTTTTTATGTCAAACGTTCGAAATTTGACTAATATGCTATTATAATTGTCAAGCTATAATTTTAAAATTTGACAATTTCAGACTTAACCATAACATAAAGGTTAAACTCATATTATGTACAGTTTCAATCATAGTAAATAATATATTATAATAAATCGTATTGTTTTACTTACAGACGCATGTAAAACGTTAAATTTTTTCTTCCGGGAAGTATCGAGTACAACCCTCTGGTTCTAAACATAAAAATAAAAATCAAACTTCAGATATTATCACGCAATATCATACAAATTCCACGTGACCCCGTAGCTCATGTTTTAAGTCTGGTTAATGAATACCTTGCATTAAGATAAAATGCCTGGTAGGTAGTATTCATTTTTTATTTAATTACTTACGAAATTGGTGTGTTCATATTCATGTAAACAGTTGGTTTTTCTAAATCGACGATTTTTTTCTCACAATCATCTACAGTACAACACCGAGATGCCGGAAACGCAGTAGAATTTTTCAACGAGTCCATCATATAAATTATAGACATTAGATGGCCGCAAGCTGTAGGTCACAATGATATTATTTAAAGACAATCGTTTAAAGTATCGTTACAAATTAAGGTCAAATAGTGATTAGAATACAGAAGGTATAGTTAAGTTTATTTTACCATAAGTAATAAAAAATCATTGCAAACAAAAATATTTTCTATCAATTTTTAATAGTTTCATAAAAATATTTTTATCAAAATAACAGGCCCTTGATAACTTTTATTGTATGATTTACTATCCATTTAATTTCAAGAAACCGGAAACAATAAAACAAATAATTATATAATAAATCAAATCACTATATACCTAACCGTTTTTTCGGTGGGTTTTTTTTTTTTTTGTAAACCCTTTTAAAATCTATAAAAATGTTTTAAATAAAGTACTTATGTATCATTTAACGTTTGTAAAATGTAAAAGATTCAGAACATTTTAACTAATAATAGAATAAATAGATTTAGGCAGGAAAAACATATCTTAGTGAATACCTATAGTGTACAATAACTTTTTCATATCACTCAATATCCTCAATGTCAAGCTGTTTAAAAATAGAATAAATACTGCAGTAATTATTATAATGGGTTCAACACTTTTACACGATTTCGGGGGAAGTAGCTGGCAGTAGAACCAATTATTAGTAGTTTATCATTTAATATTTACAACAGTATAGATAACATATGTACACACAGTCCGTGTGTACATAC
The DNA here is from genome assembly GCA_902439185.1 of Cinara cedri. Lineage (NCBI taxonomy): Eukaryota > Metazoa > Arthropoda > Insecta > Hemiptera > Aphididae > Cinara > Cinara cedri. The sequence goes on along the minus strand of CABPRJ010000476.1, from coordinate 4,871,734 downwards.
GACAATGGACTGATCCATTCATCATGAATTATCGATTTTCTCGAAACATGTTATGCAATTTTATAAATATTATATTTTTCAATAATTATGGTATAATATTTATTTCAACACTTTTTTCAATTTTATACTCTTAAATGGTACTTTTTATGTCTTATATGAGTATAATCTGTTGATAGATCAAATAATAAACGTACATTTAAACACAGTTTAGCATAAAAATCATTTTTCTAAACGTGTCGATATGCATAAAGCATGATAACACTGTAATATCGAATTAATCGTCTTTAGATAAAAAAAAGGTAATAAACTTTAAACTTTTAATAAACTGATTATTAAATTGATAACCCATCTTTTATTGTATTCTTCCGGTCTGGCCTTAAAACTGTTATAACTCATAAACAGTAAATCCGATGTGATTGTTACATAAATATCAAAATATATAGACGATATTCGATATTCAAAGACAAATACAAAGATACAATCAAAATTAATGGTATACAACTACCAAAAATAAAGCTAAAATAAAGCTCTACAGATTCCAAAAAACATAATTATTAAAAAATAACAGATACGAAATTCTCTTAAAGTCGCAGGGGAAAATTGAAGGTTTGTGACAAGTGGATCACTCTGTATTCAATTGGAATTAATAGCAGGCATTACAAAATTGTCGTGTTAGGAGAAATGGATTATTAGGTACGAATCGAATTTAATACGCTGCACGTAACGATAAATTTAACAACTATGATATTTCGATTTAACGCGACGACGACGATTCTGCGATGCTGCAGGATTACTCCGGATAATCGGCTTCTCGCATTCCGACATTTCCGAATATAATATTCATGATAACACATCGCCACGATGAAGACTCGTGCACGACGTCTGGCGTGTACTTGTTGAACATGAAACTATTCGTTATGTTCGTACCCTGTGTAAAACTTTTAAAAATCAATTTCTAATATTCGTCATTAAAATAAGTTTCTTTTTTCATGCTGTTTTTCTGACTACACCGGTGTATTGTTTGATTCCAAAAATAAATATCCCAATTTATTCATATGAATTTGCTAGATTTTGGTAGAACCCCTATCATCTCTTGGAGAAGTTTCAAATTTTTAGATGAGTACTGGCACATTGTCCGATTTTTCACCCTTATTGAAAAGTTGCAGTGGTCCTTTCAAAGTCTAGCATATTCCTAGAAAAATGTCGGTACCAGTTGTATATTTTCAGCATAATGTGTCGATGCCGATTTCACAGAACAACAAAAATATTGCAATAACAACCGTGAGTAGCAGATTTCCTCATTAAAGTCAAATTTTCCCCTAACCGACTATTGGCGTTATAATATTTAATTGTTAACGTTATTTCAATAATTGATCTAAATGATATCTGGTTAACATTATATTATTTATTAAATTAAATTGTATTTATTTGTATTTTAAATTCACTAGACAACTATTAACCCCGTCTTTCCCTCCTCCTGTTGTATAACATGGTCTTCTGCCCAACCCTTATTTAAAGTGTAAAAAGTATCCTTTAACCTATCTGTAATAATAATAAATTGAACACAATAAGTGTTATGAAAAAAGGTAAATTAATTCTCGAGATTTCAGCTAAAAGGCAAACAAACGATATAGGCGGGGGTTGAAAACTGAAACCTCCTCAAAAACAATACTCTTTTATTAGGTTTTTTCAAGGTACAAAATATCTTTTAGTTTACGAATACTGGTATCGTTTTTTTTTTTTATTTTCTTAGAAAGGAAATAATGAAAAAACATAAAAATTAAATCTAAAGAAATAAGAACAAAAATAAAAATTTTAAAGATGTAAAACCGATGAAAAGAAACGAACTAACAACTTCAAACTCGAATGTCCAAAAAGTGCTTAAAGTATCAAAAACAATTAGAAATAGTCTTTACTTTCAGGAGAAATTTGACGAAAATATAAGAAAATTCTAATTGATAAGTTTACAATAATAATTTTGTTTTTTTTTCCACCAAAACATGGTATTTAGAGTACTGATTAGCACCAATCTCCTTACAATAATATGTATTATAACTAGTTGTATGTCCGTCATATGACGGTCTATAAAAATTTGATATTTGGTTGTTTAATATAAAAATGCCTACATTTTTTTTTATTGGGTTGTAAGATAGTAAACTAAATAGTATTACACTAATAGCTAACAAAACTAAAGCTCAAAGGTAAAAATTTACGTATATAAGTTGTTATATACAAATATAAGTCACATTGAAACCATTGGTGTTCACTTGGATGTATGAAATTGTCATAACGTGACAACAGACTATACGATTAACCATGCGCCATTAATCAACTCTTAATAGACTGGATAGTGGATGTTCAAATGATGTCTGTGATACCACGGAGTATTCTAATTAATGCTCATACTATAAACAGTTTGATGATTTAAACTTAATTTTAATGGTATTCATAATATTTTTATGTAAAACTGCGTAATATTTTTGATCAAAACACGGTACGTAGAAAATAACGCATCTTGAATTATCATTAAAACGTACATGTTTACAAGTACCTACATGAAAAACCTCCACCAAAATGATATATAATTAATATAATAATATGATAGATATGCATTTTTTTTCTTACTTGTGTCAACCGCACACGTTGGCTGAAATTGAGCACCATTGAAGTAAAAATCGACATGACCCACTGGCTCCCGTAATCCAAATAATAATGTCGATGTGTGTAAAACCATAACGAATCGACCGCTATTCACGTCGACTCTTTCATTTTTATGATCGATTCTGAAGTTTGGTTGCGCTGGATCGAGAGCTAACACAAAAACATACATATACAATCTATATAATAAGATATATATATGAAATGGTTTATTTTTGTAATGGGTAATCTCCGAAAGTACTGGACTAATATACATGTGTTTTTTGGAAAATGGTTCAAGTAGTCGAGAGAAGGTTTAAGGTTATTGAAATCCTTGACCTGACCAGTAGAAATAGTTGGCCTAATCTGCAGTAGTTTGGGATTGGTAAAAAATAATAATTTATAGGTATTTGTTCATTGCTTAGCTATCATATAACTGATTCGTATAACTTTGAAAAAAAGGTGAATTTTCAAAAACTTAAAAGCAACAAAAGTTAACTGCAGTAATATTGACGGGGATTAAAGCAGGGAATCCAAGGGGTTAACTTATTTGTTACTCATTTGTTTGGCACTGGCAACGCCGGGCGGGATACCTTATAGTATTATATAAATATTACCTATGCATTTGACCCGTCAATATTGTGGTATACTAGGTATATATTTTATTGTCGGGCTATCAATGTGACCACTATTAATTTTCACGCTGTCAACTGACCACTATCTATTATTATTGACAGATATATTTGTTTTCGTCACTACGTCATTAGTATAACAATAATAGTATATGCAATGGTGTACCCATTTTTTTTAAAAATACGTTATAACGCCATGTGCCTTACATGGAGAATATCTTTCTTATTGTTTCGAGAGAAATAAATAAGTATTAATTGGACAAAAACGCAATATCAAAATAAACACTGAAAATTTGTTTTAAAAAAGTATTGTTAATCCTAAGAAAAACTAGACTTTAGTTTTATTAAGTACTGAAATAAATAGAATTAGTGATACTATTACGATTTTAGTGGCATAAGTGGTATAAATAATAGTACAATATCAAGATTTTTGTATTTTTAACTATTGTAAATTATATTCAGCTTGCATACAATTTTTTTTTCAGAATATACGTTGTATATATATTATTCGCTATAGGAACACAACTGATTATATGTAAGTTGTAATATATTCAAATTTCAATTATAATGTTATATACAATGTCGTGTTTCAGTGTTTGATAATATTTTCAAGAATCACTGACATAGTCAAAATTTAATAACACATAAACTTTTCCATACCTATATTGTAATAACAGGTGCCTATTTAAAAAATAATTAACTATAAAAAAAGGAAATTATCGTCAAAATACTTATAAATCATATCATACGCATACTAAGAGATCAATTTATTTGGTGACATTTGATATTTCGAAAATTATTGACTTTTTCCAAACAAAATTTCTTTTGATAATTTCATAAACAAGCAGTTTTAAAGTGTTCCATTATTGAGAATAAAAAAATTAATTAGTTTTGATTTTTGAATGGCAATTTATATTAAAAATTCTATAAATAAATTTTAGCAATGGAATTTTTTATTTCTGTCAACGCACAGTAACGAGATTAAAATGCCACACACATGATACTCCATTACTCTCCCCTTACCCAACCTTAAAATTATAATGTCTTATTAACGGGTAGACTGAAATCAACAATTTCAACACTTAAATGCATGTAAACTAATGATTCATATGTTTATGGAATTTTTGATAAAGGATAACATTTTTAAAAAAAAAAGTAGGTTGTGGTTTCATCCCCAAAAATAAGGCGACAAAAAATATTATAGCTGTCCAACATTAAAGCTGATTGATTCTTAAATATTCAAAAAAAATAATTATTGATAAAGTCGATACTTTCCGGGACAATGAGTGCACCGACTTAAATAGATCACCTTTAGAATTTCGTTAGGTTTAAGTAGACGTATTTAAATTAAATTAAAAGGGTATGCGGTGTATACAAATGGAAACTCTTTATAACATCATTATAGTTCAACGATCAATACACCATTTATTATATACCATGATGTTCATCTATTTGTAGGATTAAGATAGATATCATCTTTAAATACAAAACTGTGGTCCAACGAAGTATATCTATTATAGCGCAATTTATAATAGATTTTAAATTTTACAATATGTTATGTAGATCAATTCCTTTCACGAATAACTATTTAAGTTTAATAAAGTTAAATAAGTTTAATAAATAAGTATAAAATGTCCATTATTAATTTTCCTGCGGGAAATACATTTATATCCGACGGTCGTGCGTGGATTATGAGATATGGTATATCGTAAACCTATACGTATCTGCCCAATAATACATTATACAATACCATAATTGTATACGTAAATAGACTGAATTATATTTATTTATTTTTTAAACAAAGATTTTCAAATAACTACTGGACATCCATTTTGCCGGGTACCGGCAACGATGATTAGTTAAATCTGCATGTACAACAAATAGCTACAACAGCTAATTTTAAATATTGAACGACACACCGTGTGTTATTAGTTTCATCGACGTTTTTCGTTTTTATATTTTCGCAATTTACGATATTGTGAACGCAACATTATTATTGTACTTACGAGTATACGTACCAACCCACGGTAAATCTGGCACATGAATCGCATACGGTATGGACGTACTGTATATAATTCATAATATGATGTGTAATGTACCTATATACAGACAAAACCATCACGTTCTCCCTCTTGATTAGACTGATCGAATGTTGTTTACTTTGTATCTGGTGATGTTTGATCTCGAAGAAATCAAGTACGAAAACGAAATTTGATACACGCCTAGCCCTTTACTTATAACCTTAACCTATAACCACCTATAGGTATAATGCAACGGTGTCGGAATTTTTTGAAGTGCCCTTTTGACTACATCGCGTTATTATACTTTATAGGTATTGAAGAACGACGTCACCTACTATATTATTATGTATATAGTGGAACCTGCTTATTTAGCGGCTATAGTATATCACCAACGCGTCAATGTTAAACACGAGAGAGAAAAATATACGAGAAATAGGTACGAATACAACGGATACGGTACCTAATGATATTAGTGTTATAGTGTTGTTGGGATTTATTTTTGTTAAATAAATAAATATAAAACAAACAAAAATCCAATTTTAAATAACAACCTATTTATAATTTAAAAACTATAAATTCCACCATATCTGTTAAACGTTAAATGACTTATAGTTTATTCATACCGAGAGAAAAATTATACTATACTTGTTCTAATACTATAGGTAAAATAGAAACCGTGTAAATGACTATAATGAGTAAGTAGACAATCCGAAGAACAAAATGAGCTTTAGAGGTGTAATGTAAGTGCATAATAAAAATCGCTACTTCACTCGGACAGCTATATTGTAATAAAACGATATCGGCAGTTCAGACATTGGGAATGACAACAGTGGCATTTTTAGTATTGGATCAGAAATAATGCCATACAGGTTAAACGACCGATTACTCAACATACATAAAAAAAAAAAAAATATGTAGAATCGTAAAGAGCACAAAAAACCATTTGTGAAACATGGTATGGTAAAATTAGGTTACAAAGACCAAACTGAAAAAACCGGACATACTTTGCACAATTGATAGGCCACTAGGCGCTGTAGTTGGAGTGTTTTAATCGTGCCTTAAGAGATATAAGGTAATTGTATTTATAAATTGTGATACTTTTTGCCATAAACCATTGCTAAGGAAAAATGATTCTGAGCGGAGTAATATAAGTCGTTATTTTTACCGTGTAGATATGGTAACCCAGAAATCAATAAAAATAAAACCGATGTACCGACATTTGTTGTCGGTATTTTCAATTGAAATGTTAAGTGTTTAAAAAATTAGTTTAATTAAAACATTAATGTTAAGGTACAGAATAAATAAATCGGAACAGTTCTATTAACACGAAAAGTGTTTTCGGGGGAAAAGAAAATTCTTATTTACAATTTTCTATTCATAATTAATGAAGTATCCATAGTGAGTTGATAACGCAGAATAATTTGAAAGGATATTTTGATATGAGTATTATACTATTGTTATGACCACCTGAAGAAAAAAATCACTAATACAAGTGAAAATGTTGAAATTTCTGGATGTAACCAACAACAAATTAGCTATAGTTAAATGATTTATAATACCTAAACCTTATATTGTTTTATTAAAAACCTAGAAAATATTTAATATGAATTATAAGATAGTAAAATTGAAATAATTCAAATTTAATTAAATTTTTAATGATATTAACAAACTTCTGACGTTAAAATATTATAGGTATCTGTAATTTATTATGTACATACGCTAAATTGTACAGACAATGTCTTATCATAAATATAGAAAACTACATAATAATTAAGTGGTTTTAAAGTCAAAAATATTTTAAACAGTGTCAACTTCACGGGTATTTTTCGATTTACGAGAATTTACTGTGTATTTTTAAAGGTTTCCTGGTAGATTCTAATAATTTAGGTGGTTGTGGTACATGCTAAAGCTAGGGGGGACAGGCTCCTTTATTTGAAATTTTTATCTTCAACGTTATACTCAGAGGTGCTCTAAGATGTCATGTTATCAATTAAGTTATTTCCATAAAGCTTATTCATGATTTGTGTCTCGGCAATTATTATAAATTTTCGTCAACTAAATACGGAAAATACAAGTGTCAAAACAACTGGGTGAGCTACATACAAACTGGGTTGGCTAAATCCACCCAAGCTTCCTTCCTAGTGGTACTAATGTTTCATGGTAAACTAGGTGTTCATTATTATTTAATTATTTTGAAACCATGTAAGTTTTTGTTCTCTTTTGGCATCCTGGATTAAGTCTACGATAAATTGTCCGAGACCGGACTCGACAAGAAGAGGTCGAGACAGTGTATTTTTAATTTTTTAAAAATTCAATTATTATACTCGTTTGAAGAAAAATATACCTGAAATGTTATTTAAATAGTTTTTAATTGACATCAAATTTACAACTAGTTTCAGTTAGGTTAGGTTACTTTGGATCGCTAAATTGAAATAGTTATTCAAAAGCATTCGAATACGTATAATAATTTTATAACTTAATTTTAGTTTTTCACAGAATTAAAATGGGTACTTTCCATTAATTACATTTTCCCAGGAAAATCTGCCTAATATGAAAATATAGAAAAGTTTTTGATGTTACGAAATATATTACACTAAATTGCGAAGTGTAGAGTTTCGGAATGTTCTCTAAATCACTATATGTATCTAATATAGATAGAGGAAACAAACTTCTAAGACTCTATTTAAGTAAATTCCAAACTACAAGTAACAGTAGTAACTTTGTAATAATAATTATATTATAAACAATTGTTTGATTATTATAATATGCATTGTATTGCAACATGAAAGTAATCTACCAACGTGTACATTAGTTCAATAATTGACTTTTGTAGGTACTCGATAAGCTTTAAAATCTAAAAAAGCAAAAAACGCAAAATATTTACCAAGACCAAACGAATATTAGTACCTTGTAGGTATTATAAAAAAAAATTTAAATTAAAAATGATGTCCTGGTAGACAACTATTGAAACGAATTTCATACTAAATATAACTTAAAACGCTGATAAAAATAAATTGCAAAATATTTATACAAATAACAAATAGCTTATGGGTGACTCGTCAATTCTAGATATTACCACGTTTATAAAGAGCAAATACAAATATTTGGTAAAAATTACAAATCTTTACGATTTTTGTTAATTGATTTACAATAAATTTAAAAAATTTGAATTAATAGAAACCGTGAACGAGCAAACGTTACTGTTTTTATGAACTTTTCCTTCATTTTTAGACAACTTTAAGCAAAATCGAAAAATGAATAGAATCTCCTCGATCCACTGATATGACAAAAATTTCTAACAGAAACCATCAATGAGTTCGATGATTTGATATCTGGGCGAAAGTTGTTAAGTACAAACAAAAAAAAAAAAATTATATATCATGCGTATTGTTATCTATTTTCACTATTGCTTCTACAGGGTGTATTCGTTGTATACCGTCTGTGTACATAAACTCATTATTTTGGTTTTTTTACCAATAAAATAACAGGACAATAGAGAGGGTGCGATTTTTAAAATATTATAAATAATATCATTAAACTATTATTCTATGATAAAAATGTGGAAAAACAACCGAACAGAAATTAACTCGTAAATTATCTTCGTAGACAATCGCTGGCCCGCGGATAAAAGAATCACTCTGAATGGAAAGTCCTGCGTATACCTACTTACGCAATTCGCCTGCGTACGACCATATTTTTATAATGCACATACTGTACGCATTATGTATATACTATATTATTATATTGCATTTCTATAAAATCTTTTATACGCATTTACGTTGTTTGCGTATAATATAGTGTTTTACGGTCGTTAAAGAATCTATTATATTATTTCCTGGTAACTTCTCAAATGTGACTTGCAGGTACGTTTTGTGTGCTGCACGCAATTTCGCTGTTGGTGAAAACGCCAGCACCGAGTTAGAAATGATGAATAATATTAACGCCGCCGTCACCGCGGTCAGATTAATTCGCCTGAGAGGTTTATTTCGGCATTGAGTTTGTTTTATTTCCCTTTAATTTATCAATCTCCTGTTTTATTGTCAAACATAAAAAAACGGAAATGTTACAATAAAAATACAAACCTTTATGCCGAAGCCCCGGAAAACTACTTATTATGTACATTGGTGGATATATGTTACCAGGTACACTCGTATATTTGGTAAATTCAAATCTGAATGAAACTCCACAAAAAAAAAAAAAGATAAAAACAATCTATAAAAACAATTGGAAAAACATCTGATACTGCTAATGGGTGTATCACCATCAGTATAGCAAATACTAGAGAATTTTCTGAGTGTCATAACTGTTCCTACTTGATTTTTTTTCTAAGCTATAGATAAAGAAAAAGGTTACAGATCCCTATACTCTGCAAATTCACGAACCTTCTGCCCATTGATAAATCTTGGTTAAGTCAACGGCCACTGTTGTAGTTAGAAAGTTGTACATCATTCAACTTATATCTTTGAACAAAGAAAAATCATTACTAATAAAAAAAATTATGAATTAAATTTGATCAAACACGTTTTGAAATGTCTTCATACTTATGGTTTTCAATAAAATTTGAAACGGTTTTTAAAGAAAATTGGTTGGGAAATCTAAACGAAATTTTGTTCACTAAATAGTATCAAAACCTAACAATAAAGATCTCTTAAAAATTTTTGATTGTAGCAAGTTTCTGGTAGAAAAAATGTTGATTGACCGAAAAAAAAACCTATTATAATAAAACTAACACATTTCTCGTTACACTCAGATTCTAAACTGTAGGTATGCCATTGTCCTCGCACAGCGATCTCGTATTATATATTTTTAGGATTACAAAAATAATACAGTGACTGGCCTTTTTCATTGTTTATGTATACAAAATTTCTTTGAAATTGAAAAATATTAGTTTAATTACCTATTAAATCTCACTGTCAATTTAATTTCCTCATTTGTAAACCATTTTTAAAAGCGGTATTTAAAAAAAAAAAAAAGTGTAGCACTGTATTATTATTATATTTATTTGTTTATTGTTTTATAAAGAATATTTATATAATATACAATAGACGGGAAGGGGAATTAAATTCTGAAGCTTACGGTTTTGCAAATTATTGTATTGTGTGTGAAGAAACTTAAGAGGTAGATTTTTTACACGAGGTTAAAAACAAACTTTACATTTTTCAAAATGAACATTATTGATACAAAGATATAAGCGAAAGATTATGAAATTGTATTGGCTTATAAAGTTTATATTTAATTCATTGTTCCCTACCTTCCTATATAAATATAGTTTGTTTTAGGTGTTTTATAAATATATGAATATGATATGGAAAATTATTATTTTTATCACTTTCATCGTAAATAAACGTTCGGTCTATATATGTTTACATATACGATCTATAGATCTTAACAAATTATCTTGGAATTTTTAAAGTTATAATATAATTTACATAAATAATAAAAAAAAGGTCATAAAAACTAATCTAAGTTATATTATTATAGATGATGTCCGTACTTTTTCATAATTTTAAGGTTCGTGTTATGATATTGTTAGTGTTATTGTAAGGCACTCGTTATCTCGGAAGGTATTTACTTTTTCTGGAATTTTTTTTCTAGAATATTTAATAAATGAGCTGTTCTATGATTTCATATGTATGTTATTTTTTGTCACCCATATTTTTGAGGGTAAAACCAATACCTTCTTTTGATATTTAAATGCAACCTATATTAAAAAATTCCATAAATTTATGAAGTATTAGTTTTAATTTTTGATTTCCGTCAATCCGTTGGCGAGATATTCCACTTTTATGTTTTGGTTGGGGCTGAGTGGTGATATATTATTGACACATCGCGCGCCGTACCGCCATACAATTGATACTCCACTACTTTCCTCCAACTCAAACTTAAAAGTTAAATATCTCGTCAATGGATTGATAAAAATCAAAATGTTCAACGCTAAAATTTATTTTAAATAGTACTACATCTATTTATGGAACTTTTGATATAGGTTTCTATTTGAAAATCGAAAGTAGATAGTGGTTTTATCCCTAAAAATAAGGGTGGCAACAAATAACATAAATATAAAATTGTAGAGCAGCGATTTTCGTGTTCTAAAAAATAAATTTCGGTAAAAGTTAATAATTTTCAAGATAAAGATTGGTATTATGATAGATTGATCATCCTGTATAATGAAACCATAATTGTATAGTTATTTAAACAGAACTGTTCCAAATATTTTGTTTTTATTTGAAAAGAAAACGAAATGCTTATTATTTTTTTTCTGATGGTTTATTTTATTCCTGTGTGACCCGTGGTTTTTTTTTTTTTAATTAATGAAAGAATTCACAAAAATGAGCGAAAACAGTACAGTGTTTTGACAATTTATTGTATGCATATAATATGCATTATTGTGGCATAATAATGTATACACATAACTACTTTAAATAGCTTTAAATTCTGAGAATTGAGAAAATTATTTCCCTGAAAACAATTTTTAGAATGTTTAAAACTCTCTAAATGTTTAAAATAATAAACAGGTAAAAATGAATAAGCCAAATAGTTTAAATAACTTATTAAATATAATATAGAATAAGTAAAACATGTACAATAACTTTTTCAATATTAAATATTTAATGTTTTTGATTAGGTAATTTGAATCGAATGTACAGAATGCACGGATAATTAGAGATTGATAATAAAATTGTGGTTTTTGAGGAGACTTTTTCTCAGTTGAGAGTGATGCTCAAAACTTTTGATAAGTTATATTTTAAATTTTAAAGCACTTCTTTAAGGAGAAAAAGTGATCCAAATATTTGTTTACGAGTCCCAAAAGCGCAAAACAATGAAGGAAAACTTTTAAAGAACACCGTTATAGTATAAAATATTTTACATTCCATTCAAACTTGGTACCTACTCATATAAGTATTCCATATATCCTTATGTCTATTAATAAAGTGAAAACCTCTGTTTCTTAAAGGTGTGTCATACTGATAGAGACAGTAAAACTATAAACTGATGCTTACTGCGTAGATATTAAAAGAGCAGAACGAATTCAAAATTCACGTTTTTGACTTTTGTTTTTTAAACATTGTACTGATGGAATACAGAATACATGTACTTATAAAACATTTAAATGTATTAATAAGTTTAGTTTAGATATTGATTGTTTATATTTAATATCATTCACTAGGTACATCTTAGTACTGGACCGATATATTAGGGGTAGATATCTTTTGTGCAAGGTGTAATATTATATCAAATTACAACGTTTAATATGTAGGTCATCAAAACAGACTAGCGACAGTGTACGGATAAAAATATGTATTTTTTTTTTTTATTATTGAAATGTATATATAAAAAAAAAATGTTTGACAGTCGGACAGTCGATGAGTCGATAACAGTTTTACTCAATATTCGTAATGACCATTCAGATAGGCAATGTCTGTACACACATTTTGCTACTGCACGGTATAGTATTAATATAGGTCGAGAGGGGGAGAGCGTTGAAAAAGGCATAAAATAATAAGTTTGTCAATAATAAAATTCATTATTAATTAACATTCTGTAAAAATATATCCATAATATGTTGTTTTTGCTAAGTAACAACAAAATATTATACCAATCACTATAGTTGAGTTAAATTTTTGAAAATACTTAAAATAGATTCGTTTAAATCGATAAAAACTGAAATTATATTATGCAAATAAATTATAATAATAAATATCTATAGTTTGTAAGCAAATCAAATATTTTATTTCGTATTATTACAATATAATTTTGAATATTTTGAATATTATGTTTGTTGTCAAAAATACAACGTTTCCTTTCCAAATAATTAAACATAATATGATTAATAAAACTAAAAATAATAGTATAACAGAATCTGGTGTTAGGTTTATTCGATTCAATTTACGTTCCTTCATTAGCTTTCAAGTTATATCATCGAACAATTCTTCGGAAATCGACAGTAAAAAAAAAGAAAGTAATTTCCTTATTTTGTGTCAAATTTACCGCTTAGGTTTTTTAGGCACATTTGTGTAAAGTTTGTCAACCTGTAGTATTTTGAATAACCTTTCTTTTCGAATTTGGATAATCTTTGAATTAAAGTGCTTTTAATAGGTTTGCGATACTTATGCAAAAACGATCTATCTAAAACTTCGGCATCGGGTATAAAGATCACGTGACGATAGTTTACGAGTACTTACATAGTTTCATACTAACGAATAACTTGATACACTGCAATTCCCGCTTCGATTGGCACGAAACAAAATCTTGGAAATTTCGTTTCCGAAAACGAAGAGGCTTTAAAGCCGGTTTGGCACTGCGATACCATTCCCGTAAACGGTAAAGATGATTTAGTTTAGTTATTAAAATTTACAGAGTGATTAATCTATTGTAAGACTAATACATTAATCACACTGTAGCGAGAATATAAATTACATTTTTATTTTACTTCTTAACTGAAAAATAACTTTTTAAAATAGCCACTTTGTAACGGATATTATTTTAAATATTGTAAAGATACACACATTTCCGATATAGAGTTTCATAATAATAGCCGTTTTGATTTCTAGAGTAGGGTTACACATTAACTTATTATAGTGTTATATCAAATCACAATCTGTGACAATAAAGTATAAGTCATCTATTGAATACAGTTTTTTTTTTTTTTTTTTTTGCCCAATCTAGGCCATTTAGACCCATTGCCGCTTTCACAATCTTCCTTCGTGTGCGTCTCTATGAATTTCTTGCTTTTTTCCATTATCAATCCAATTAGTCTAAGGGCTTCTTTGACTAGGTCTTTCCACTGTTGTCTTAGATTTTATTAGGTTTTTGTTTTTGTGAGAATCTATCTTTGTTGGCCCTCTGCCCTCTATATATATCCAACTCATATTAATTTTTGGCTCTTGAGTGTGGCCACTGTAATAAAGCTATAATTTATCCGATTGAACGTATGTAGTAACCGCTTTCTATATTTCTTTTTTTTCAAGATTTTCCTTTCGAAAATCAATAATTTGTTTATATCCTAATTATTAGATGCTCATGCTCCATGGGTATCGAGTGTAATTGATCTAACAACGGTAGGTATTATAATATAGTCTTATTTTTGTTCCTTGTTGTTCATGGCCCCTTTAAAAATAATTATATACACATATGGACATGTTTTACACGATAGGTGGGTCACTGTTGAAGGTGAGAAGTTGGGAAGGTATAGGGGAAATTTAATTTAAATCTGTACGCAACGATTAAACATTGCTAATGAAAACTATTCTAAGCGGAGTTCGGTTATACATGTTTTGAAAGGCTTAATAATTGCGATCATTATAAAATTAGTACATTCCTCGCTCCCCTCAGAGTCTAAAATATGTTGATTAAACAAGAAAACTGTAGTCTGTTCACCTTCTCATCTATAGTTGTCGAGATAAATAAATATTACAAAAATCAATAGAAGAAAATGGATTGAAAATGTAACTAAAATATGGATTTTAACTAGAATCTTCTTCTACCTCGACTTTTTTCAACCTACTTGGGGGTCAGCTGCCTTATTTCTAAATGTCCAGTTTATTCGATCAACCACATAATAATTTATCTACACCCTAGCAGTTTTAATTTCATGTATCACTCTCAACTGTTTCTAACCATCTCCTTTTTGGTTCTATATCAGAATACTTCGTAATTTGTGTGTCTATACGTGAATATTCTCTTTCCTTTCATCTGATTTTATTCGAAAAAAAAAAAGTAAGAGAAAAAGTTAAAAATGACAAGTAATTGTACATGTCATATTTTCCGATGAATACAATGAGGTAGTTCAAAATACTTATTATGGAACGATCGGCACTCTTCAAAACACGTGAAAGGGAAAGATTGGCAAATATCAAAATATCGGAATCTTAACCAATTTAAATTAAAAATCACACACGACTTACCTATTATCCTACTGACAGTCCCATTCAGCCTGTGTCCCGCGTTACCGACTAAATGAGCTCCCAAACTGTGGCCGATCAATATGATATCACTAAACGTTTTAATGATCTCACGATCATGCAAACCATTCAACCAGTCGGCCAGGTGGGGGACCACTGTCGGAAATTGGATGACCAAGTTTCCATAATCCATTTGCATAGCCCAGTCTGACCAATCGACCAGTACCACGTTCGAATCAGTCATCCGCGCGAGCCCTGCATATGAACAACAAAAATTCTGTCAGTATTGACAATTTAATTTATTAATCGAAAAAAAAATTAAAAAACAAATCTAAAATATTAATAAAGCGAAAATTAAACTTTTTGTTTACTTTTTTTCATATTGGTTTCCAAGAATAATTTTTCTTTTGAGAAGTATCAATTTGAGGAAAATACCTATAGAATGAACCTACGATAAATTTACCTACCAAAACCTTTAAATATGTATAATTTCCAAAAATGTGTTACAAACACGTTGAAATAAACAATAAACAATATCTGTCTATTATATTTATGTGTCCATCCACCTATATAGTGTAATCAAACTATTTTCGAAATCGAAATCCATTTCACGAACTTCAATCAAAACCCGTAATCCGTTTTTAGGTGATTGAACGGACCCAGATTTTATTATTTTCGTAAAGTATAATATAGGAATACATAAGTACCTACTATGTACCTTCTGTATTTAATAAAAGAGAATTGTGTTTCGACAAATACCTTCAGTACAATATTGTAACTAAATTTATTACACTTTATCAGTCAAACTCAATACGGTTTGTTAAAAGTATGGTTCAGTTTCGCAAGTTTGAAAACCTGACAAATATATTTGTATTATTATTATTGTTATTTAATGATAAAATACAATTTTAACGAAACACTATCTTCATGTGAAGTATGAATGTATTATAGTTTTTGTTGGACAAGGTTATATTCTAGTTGAAACTATAGTCATATAAATTATGTAGACTGTAAACCGTATACAAGTAGATAAATAGACGTTAAAATTGTTGAAAGCTTGAGTTCGGTGTGAAAACTGACAACATTAAGTTATCCATGGCCAATCGTGACTCGTCCAATTATTGTAATAATACATAACTCGCTAACTTTCACTACCTATCAACTATAAATTCATTTGAGAAATAATTCGATTACACTGAATATGGACGTGACATATTATTATTATTATTATTATTGTAAACGTTAACTTGAATCGATATACATTTTCCTAAGGCCACTATAATTGGAGTCTTGGTACTGCATCTAAATCCGTGCGCAAACACAATCAGAGGTTTGTTGTTTTGAATTTTTGAATCCGTCACGTCCACTAATTGATAGCTAAAACAATCGTATATTGCAATATTACTATAATTAATCTCTATGAAGTCATTAATTTCAACGATAGTAAAAGAGTCCAGATTCACCTTAAATTTGTATTAATTATTTATACGTATCTAATATTGTTATCATGCGATAAAAGACAATTATATAATATTAAATTATGGAAATTGTGTTTCTGCGGATATAATAATATAGATAAACACGTATGGATTTTTTTATTTTTTTACTCCGTGTACTTAGTTTGCAAAATAACTAGGAAAAACTTAAGAAAAATGGTAAAATTTACGTTTTTATTAATTTTGATTTTATTTTTTGCTATTAATCTAATAATTATCATAAAATTTTTATCGAATTTAGGTATATATGGTTTTTTTTATCGAATACCTAAACGGGTTTCTTCTAAATATGATAAGATATCAAAAGTATTCTGCTGATATTTAAACAGTTTTTAGGCTTTTGACATTTGCATGTTGTTTAGTTTTATTTGGTTTTACGTGAATAAAATCATTTTTAGTCGAGCAGAAATGTGTACAAGTTTAACCAGTACTAGTCATAAAAAAAAATAATACGTTCAGAAATTTTGTTCATAAACTTTTTTTCAGTTCAAATTTTTATGAAAACCATTAAGACAAGTTTTTCTAAATTTTATCCGTAATCGGAATATTCGGATATCTACACAAATAACGTAATTTGGTTATTGTTATTACGACAACTCTAAATTCGTGTATATTTTATCGAATATTTCAATTGAAACAAAATTAACCTTTTCTATATTATACTTCATAATTATAATATATAAGTACCAACGTTTGCTATTAGTTTAGTATTATGTTAACGGTCTTGTGTACCTAAGTGTATAATATGAAAACTAAAATATTCAAATTGAAATATAATTTCTTGGTTAAAAAATGTACAATACAATTTTAAATTTTACCCCGTCTACCCTTACAATATTAAGGAATATATAGGTACGCGAAACATTTAAATTTCATTATAACATTGTAATTCCCTAAACTCGGCAATCTCAAAAATTCGTTTGTCTTTAATTAATAGTTATGCCACACAACGAGACAAATTAGGTGGTTAATCAAATATGCGATTGTTTGGTATGAATTTACTTAACGGAAATTCTGACTATACTTGTTTATAGACATTGCAAAACATCTTTGGAAATATATTAACATATATGACTGTACAACATATATCATAAATAGATAGATGAATGTATGTATAAATCAAATAGGTCCTATGTAAGATATCTATTATAAATGTACTTAATTATGTACTATGTGTTTAGTAGTTTGGCAGATATCGTGCCAGACGGGTCTTATATACGAATAAACGGATTAATTCAATATAATTCGTCTTCTTTTCGACTACTAACCCTATCTAAATAGGATAATAAAGCTATAGTTACGCCAGTTTGTACGCCTGTTGTACATGATTTAACGCACAGTTTGATCGTAATTCATCATCCAATTTCGTATGGTTATCATAATATACATTAAAGTTATAGGCCATTATTGTTATTATCGACGTTCTCGAAGGATATGAGGCTACATATTTGAATTTATTTTTATTTTTTTTTTTGATGTTTTATATTTTTAACTTATTAAATTATAATGTTCGCTTTAGTTTTTGGTAAGTAGGTATAACTTTTCACATTTATTGCAATTATTACAACTTATCACTTTTTTATAGCCCCGTTATTATATTTCGTTGATAGGAAATTCATTAAAATGCCGGTGATATCATATATCGTCCCATAATGACTTAAACAGCATCACTTGGAAGTTGGAGCGTGGCCAAAAATGTAAAAATACGGAAGTGACCGCGCATCATTTTGTCAGTGTTATACACAGCTAAACAGGATGTTCAATTTGGTATCTAGATCGATATCGCACATACGGAAATAAGTTTTATTCAGCAATGAAATTATATAACAAGGAAAATATACCAGTTGTTTATTAAACAATGGAAAAAAAATCTATAATAAGTACCTATACCAATGAAAAAATATGAAATTAACAATAACTACTTTTTCAAATAAAAAGAAAAATTAAACTTTTCCAAAAGAAGTTTTGCTATTTACATGATTTTATTTGAATCGTTCGTACAGGGCAAAACTCCTGTATAGTAAACACTATTGTAGTTCTGTTTTTATACAGCATAAAATTATCGTTTCATCAAAGTATACAATATAATATATGCATTTTTTACATTTCGAGTTTTAATATTTGTTATAATAGTATTTGTTTGAAAAATTTAATAGACCTATTAGGTCTATTAATATTAACAGACGATTGTAATTGAAAAACTGATTAAAAAAAATACCATTTTGTCTTAAGTTACAAAAGTAATTTTGAAACAAAATATTTTTTATTTAAGATTCTAAGTGGAATAAATAATTTATTTTTTTAAATTTTTGGGTATTTTTTCATTATTTGAATCTTTATGATTATAAAAGTTATGATAGGAAACCATTTATAGATACCGAATATATTCTTTAGGTATTTTTTTAGGACAAATAAGGCCAATGATAATAATAATATATAGAACAATAATTATGGTTTCTTATAAAATCCCATTTGATACAAGTCCATTTGGCTGAAATTGTTCGTGATGTCATTTGAGTGAGCCTAAATATAACCTAACCTATATATGGATATGATAAATCTTAAATCATTGGTACTTTATAATTTATTACTCACTTACTTTTTATCAAACAATTTAAATTTAACTTCTCTTGTAGTGGAGTTGACGTCAAGTTGAGCAGTTAAATCATCTGGAAAATAAGCCCATGATATTAAATAATTAAACAATCATTAAAAATAAAGCAACTTGTTTAATTTTATAAATGCATTATGTTAACTTACTAAACATGAATAGAAATATAAACAAAATACAAAAATATGAAATCATTTTCCCCGCAGCAACACGTATAAAAGTTAAACAAAACAGACGTTATTTCGTGTTTTATGACCTATATGAAATAACAAACTGAAAATTTCACAATATATTCGTAATATAAACGTACGCTCATGGTCATCATTAAAAAATATTACAAACATTAAGATTGTATTTGCGATAAATAAAAGAGTACACATATGTATTGAATACAACATTATTTATCAAAAATTGGTCAACTAATTTATTATATTCATTGCGATACTTAATTTTACATGTAGATTTCATAAATGTTTTTATCCTAAACTAAAAAAAAAGTCAAACGTAGAAAAAAAATATATAATTCAAGGCATATAATGTATTTTTTTTTCTATAATAAAGTAGCATTATAGGTATAACCATTGATTATGAACCGAACCACCATTCGGTGTATAAATTAATAGAAGTTTGCACTGACTGACAATTTCTGACCAGTCTGGCCCAGCCAGGTTGAAAAATAATACGACCCGGTTCAGTTTTTTTGTGCACTTATAAAAGTCCTGTGTCGTAGTATTTTAAGACACCCGATAATATTTACCGTTCCCAGCAAAAATATCTTAGAATAAATTGACTGCCTCTGTTTTAAGAAAAAAGTTGGAAAGATAGAATATAGAGGTTATTTAATTTATTATATGTATGCAACGACAGACAATTGTTAACGAAAAACGATTAAGAGACAAGTTTTTTTTATATACATATTAAACATATATTTTCCAATTATTTCCCAGTTACTATGAAAACCGCTTCAATCAAAAATAATCTTATTAAAGTACCAAACAGATTAAATTTTCTTTCAAAAAAGGTGCAACACATAAAAATCAATAAAATAAACCCGTCAATTTGTTTTAATACTCGTATTTCTGTTTTCTAACAAGTTTTTTGTTACTTAAAAAATTACAATGAAAACTATAAAATTGCCTTCTCAATGCACCTATTAGGCACAATTTCCAACCAAAAACCACGTATTTTGATTGGCACATGATTTCTTGTCAAATGAGTTGTTTGCTGCCGGAAATAAAACCACACATTAACACTGAAAAACTTACATCATATTTCGGTTTTCATTTAAAATCTAAAATTATCACCATAATTTAATCAAATAATTTATTTTAATTGATATTGTCGCGAATTTTGTATGCATAAAAAAAAATTAAATATGTAAAACTAAATTAATTTATTAAAATAAATTCAAATTAAAATTTAATTAAACTGACAAATTTGTTCATCTAGTTATAATTATAATAAGGTACAATGCATTAAAAAATTAATTACAGAATAATATAAGCAACACAAAATATCTCGTTTAAGGATCGTTTCAGTAGGTAATAAGTTTTTGCCCCATGATAAAACCTATCATCAATGTACTTATCAGATTAAATTGTAGCTTTCTTCTTTTATTCTTATAATGATAGCCAGACTTTTTTTTTTCTGTATACTGTCGTGGACATGACGTTTTGAGAAAAATGTAATTTTATTATTATTAATTTACCGGGAAGATGTCAGACGTGCGCGTTAATTAAGCGTTAAGCTTGGGGGTGGCCAATTTATTATTAAATAAAAGCCATTTGGTAAAAAAGTTTCTTTTTCGTATAAATATTGCAGTGAAATCTTTCGTGAAAACTTCAGAAAAATTATTTTAAGTAGCCAACTTTAATAAATTATAATGATTTTATTGTGAAATATTTAGTAGAAATTTTTAATAATATTATTTTTTTTTATTCCCTCGTCTTATTTTTCATATAATAAAATATGTAAAAGTGTACTGCCATTTGATAAATATTGATAGTCTGACGCTAGAATTCATAGTTCATAATTATCAATATATTATTTATACGTTTTGTTTGTGAATGCATCGTGAATACCGAATATTTGTAATACCACAAGAGGGTTTTAGTCAGGCAACCTGATCATTGAAATATTATGCTATACTATTACTTGTAACATCAAAAATGTATATTATTTAAAGAAACAAAAAACCATGGAGAGACACTGTTTGACGATAGGAGAGGTCAGTAAACTATAAGATAATATTATAAGTAATTCAGTTGTTGCAAAAAAAAAAAAAAACTATAAATTATTGCAATTGAAAATATGTCTGACCTTCTGAGAAAGCAGGGTTAACATTGATTGCCGTAACAATTAAATATTTAATGTCGTTAGAGGCCGAACAACACGGGTTTCGTTAAAATTAATTTTAATTCCGCATCTTGTAAAGTAAATACTGTACTAATCATAAAAAGTGTTAAATAAATGAATAGAAATTAGACATGTAGATAAATAAAATTACTTTAGTAAAATAAATTGCTTCTTCGCTACATTTAAAATCTAATATCATATCATTTAACATAAATTAATAAACCTAAAAAGTAGGTAAATTATTTCAATTTCCAAAATTTAAATTTTTTATAATAATTATTATTTTTTAAATTCAGTAAATACTAATTTTATGAATCTATGAATAAAATAATTTTTGGTATCCGGCTAAAAAAGCAAAAACAAAAACCGTCAATTAATAATAGCAAAAATAAGAATAGTAAATTTTAAAAAAAAGAGAAAAACTATTATCAATATAAATCATAATGTCGTTAAATCAATTATGTATTAGTTATTAATAATTGGATATTTAAAAAAAATAAAAATTTTAAAAAACTGTCCTAGGATATTGGGAACGGGTCCAGTCACTGTTATAGGTGAAAAGTCGGGAAGGCAGTGGAGGAAAAATGTTATATATATTTAACGTAACAATAAACCATTGCTAACGAAAAAACGATTCTGAGTGGAATTCAGTTGAAAGTATTGTTATGGCAACAATATAATATAGTGACATTTTTAAAAAATTTGAGTTAAGAGTACAGTAGAACTAAAATTATTCCATTTTATTTTGTGATAATAAAATATAGAAAAATTATTCGTCGTGTGCTGCGATCTAGTATCAAATACTAGGTCTCACTAAATTTAGTTTTCAAATGAAAATGTCATAACAGATTAGAAGTAAATAGGTTCAAAGGTCCACAAAATCTGTTGATACACTTATGTCTCTTTACTGCCAAATTGCTAAAAATTTTTTTATTATTCGAATATAAGAACAGTGATGATATAATAAAATACTCTAGTTAGATTTCTTTTCAGAAAAAGTGCTAATGTAAATCGGAGCAAATTATTGCCGGTAGAAAAATTAAAAAATCCATAATATTTTTAATTAATACTTATAATTTATATATTTTCCCGTTTTGGCTACGTTATTTCCTAGATTATCCAAACAAAAAAAAAAAAAAAAAAAAAAATGATTTCATTAATTATATTCCCAAGGCATACTTTTTATAACTAGTTTTATCCAAATATTAAGATTATATTTAAAAAAATAGTTAAAAATAAAATAATTTGATAATTATTATGAATTATCCATTTTAAATACACTGAGAATATCTCTGGATTGTGGTAAAATAACCACTTTGTATATATATATATATATATATATATATATATATTCAGACTCCGGAAGCCAGGTAGGGATTTTTCACGTTTTATACTTTAATATACTCGTGTATAATACGAGCTGGTGACCGGATTAAAACGTCTCTCATAGCGAAATCGTTTGTATAAGTTTAAAGTTTACTGTTGGTTTCGATATATAGGTCCATTCCTCACAAAACAATGGAACTATATATTTGGATTTAGCGTTGTATACAAAAGATTTGGAGGCCGATCAATGTCCCGTACAAAGAGCGATTTTTATTTTCTTCTCTAGTCTTTTTGGTCCCAATGAACAATTTGTTTTCGAAGACCTGCGGTGAAACGTAGAATATAAAAAAATATCATTTTGCAATCGTTCTTCTCGGGATTTTTTAACCGTTTTCGTTTCCCTACCGTATGTAAACTGGGAAACCAATTCACTCAGGCGAATCGAACAGCTACACCACATATAGGTATAGTGTAATGACGCCAATCCTTCTTCTCCACACCAATGATAATAAAAAGTGTTCGTCACCGCACACAACAGAATAATACAACCGTCATCATGTCACAACATTGATTATTTTCTGTTCGCAGAACTTTGAATTATCATCTAGTATTTTTTAAACAAAAAATATTTACCTATATTTATTTTTTACCATTTATTTAATATTTTAAATGGTTAATCAAATAATTAAAAATTACTTTTAATGTGAAGATTTAACAATTTGTATTTTGCTTGCGTATAAAGAAGGCTTTTTATTTACTTTTATTAAAACTTGAGCATTATACACTTATATTATAACTTCCAATAAGTTATAACTTATTATATATATAGTATATATACGCATAATTTGTTCAATCGTGTGATTAGTTAAATATGATTTATATTTCTTTTTTATTTATCCTCGTCACTTATATAATTAGTTCTTTTTTGAAAATATTCCTCCGTATACCCCAGTATTTTTCCATCATTTACTTCACGAAAAACTTCCTAATCTTACCCTACACCAAAGAGGGTTTTCGTAAGATAAACACGCTAATTTCAACGTGAAACATATTTAGAGATAGAAAAAAAAACGTGAATTAAAGTTTTAATAAGGAATAATGACAATGTGTAGAGACAAAGAAGAATTGTTGGAAAGACAGGATATTATATAATATTAATATTACTGAAATATAATGCTGATCCGTATAATACAACTAGTAATATTACTAAGAAAACGTATGAATTAAGTAAATCAAGTAGGAAAAAAAA
Source organism: Cinara cedri (assembly GCA_902439185.1). Taxonomy (NCBI): domain Eukaryota; kingdom Metazoa; phylum Arthropoda; class Insecta; order Hemiptera; family Aphididae; genus Cinara; species Cinara cedri. Next base: position 4,847,505 of record CABPRJ010000476.1, on the reverse strand, counting down.
AATGTTGAACCAGCCAAAATACGGTAATTTTTTACCAGTCAAAAATCTATAGAAAAAAACCATCATATTCGTTACGGTCTATGTCTCTATTTCCATACCCATATTTTATAGCTTAGATTTTTTAATAATTTAACAGATAAAAATTAAAGTTGCCTGCTTATTAAATAAAAGATACAAATTATACATTTCTTAATTTAATATTTTTATAATTGTGGGTGTAATTAATATTCATAAATTTGTATTTTGTGTTTAGTTTTTTTAATTGTAATAATAATATAATATCATTATTTATTTTTTTTTTTTTTAGTCTATTACGTCTAATTGGCCATGAAATAGAAGACATTCAAAATACGAAACATTTATCATGGCAGATCCGGAAAGAACGAGGTTGGTTGTTTTGGGTGATGCTGGAGTAGGAAAGAGTGCCATTTGCAAACGATTTTTGTACAACTCGTTTTGCTCCAAATATAAGACAACTGTAGAAGATCTTTACAGCAAAGAATTCAATGTCGGAACATCTCAACAGCTCAAAGTAATATATTATTTAAAGTTTTAAATATCACTGCAATATTACTGCATTACGATTATAGCAGTTTACAACATTATATGAACACATTGGAAAGAGTTTTACTCTAAAATTCAAAAAGAACTTTCATTTAACGATAAAATAAATTTTACAATATTGTAAATAAATATATGAATTAAAAAATGTATGTATAGAAATAAAAAATTAATAAATTAATTCGTCGGCTAGAGTATTATGATAAATGTATAATACGATTGATTTTGAATTAAAATTTCAACACCAGGTATATCACAGTTGAATTGTAAAACGCGATCGAATATGAAAAAGACATCCTATGATAATGAAAATAGGTACAGTCACTGTTATAAGTAATTTATTATATATCTGTAAGCAACAATAAATCATTACTAACGATAAAACGATTCTGAACGCAGTTCAATTGATAGTAATACTTTGTTGACAATTTATAAGTCATATAATATAATTATAATTATAATAATAATTATAGTAAAATAATTAAATAGGCATTATATATTTTCTTTAATATTTGTTTAATATTGTACCAATTTTCACAGTTTTCCCGTATTTTTCTCAATATTTCACATTTGTTGAGAAAACTCCTGGGAAAATTTAAAAATTACTTTTTTAAAGTACTATGAAAATAAAATTTCCTTTCAGAAAATAAGCTGCACTTAATACATCGGAACAAGATTTCTGATAGAAAAGTTTGCACAGTAAATCGAGAGGTATAAGTAAACTAAAATAGTCTGAGCTAGCGATAGCTGGGTCTCTAAATACATCTAAAATGCAACTTTATTCAATATTTAGGTGAAAGGAAAAAAAAAGTTATACCATTCGGCTACGACAAACACATTATGGAGATGATAATATTTAGGCACAACATACTATAATATCAAAATAATAAAAAATTTTCAAAAAGATATAATTTCGAATCTAAGTCAGTCCGCTTAATTTTGACTTCACCACCGTTCTTAAATCGGCAATAAACATATGTTCAGAAAAAAAAAAAAAATTGATAAATCAGATTTGTTCCACATAAATTTTTACTCAAACGATTTTTGTCAAAATATGATATTAAGTTTTCTTTATAAAATAAAATACTACATTAAACACTTTTTTTTTTTTTTAACCACAAAGTAAGACTCTTTATGAAACTTTTATTAAATTTTGAAGTATTTCTATTCAAATCTAACAATTTTATCACAGAGTATCTACTGAATACAAATTACGTACAAAAATCACAGAATAAAAATGTCTATAAATAGCTCAAAAAAAATATTACATTTTTTGAAAATTTTACCACGTCTAGAAAAGAAAAATATAATTTTTCTGTTCAAATCATAAATGTCTACGAATATTTTTAAATGAATTACAACAAATAATAAAATAAAAAATAATAATAGCATTATTTTCGTAAATTTCCCGTTTTTCTTACGTTTTATCCTGGTTTTTTCCAGATAAAATAAAAACTGCTTTGAAAATCAAAAAATTACCTCCTAAATGTACCATATAGACAACATTTCCTTTCAGAAATAGTACCACGCATATATATTTGAGCAAGATTTCTGGTAGAATTTTTGTACACTGTATACAAAAATAAACATCTTAGTAAAACCAGTAAATTCCTCGCTACACTTAGAATTTTAAATTAAATGAAGGAATACATAGAACAAATAAATTATAAAAATTGGTTATTTTACATAAAAATAATTTATTTTAATAAGAGAGATTATTTAAAATGGATTATTATTAAACATAAATATCTTATAAAATATTAATCATCAGATTATTATTTACTATCTAAAATGTAAGATATTATTTTTAAAAACGGTTTGTACATTTAAAATATTATTAAAATTATTTTTCTTTATTTCATTGAATACATGCAGTTCATTTAAAACTGAATTAATGTAAATGCTATTTCGGGTATTTAATGTCTCTTAGTTTGTTGAAATAGATATGTCTATATAAATATAAATTATTGTCTAATAATAACCCATTTTATAGTAATCTCTCCTATTAAAATAAATAAATGTTTTAATAATTTACAAATAATATGTGCACATTCTTTTTATAATTTAAATTTTTTTGGAGGATTTGTCTTATTCTGAACATTTGGTTCGTAGTTTAAAATACAATATAAAACGACTTTATAAGTTGTGTCTAATAATAAAATATCCCTATAGTTACTGAATTTCTGTAAGGTTTTTCTCTTAAGGATTGGGCAAACCAATACAGTGTCCCGGTTTATTGGAAGTCTTTTTTTAGACAATATAATTTCTATAATACTATGTATTATATTGATTGTTCCCTCGTTCAGGTTTTTTAGAAATTTCCGTTTGAATTTTTTATTGTCTCATACTATGGGACAAGACAACTATATGTTTTTTCAATCTATTAAATTGGTTTACTATTTATTATTTTCTTGGGGGTAGGCAGTTTCTATCGTAAGGTTCTTTTGGCATTTATGTGACATGAATTTGACATCTCCATTTGGTTTTCACAGTTAAGCAATTAGTCAACATTTTATGTGTTAACCAAGTCAATTAAATTTTTAAAAAATATTTAGAACCATTAAGATCAAGAATAAATAAATTGTATACATTAATCATCAAAATTGATAAAAATAATCAATACTATTTTATTGTTAATTCTATACAAATAGTTTTTAGATGAACAATCTATTTATTTTAGTATTATTACCTATTTGAAATTGAAAGTTGTTCTTTCGAATTACCTTATAATGGTTAATTAATTGTGTATGGCCCCCATTTATGTATTCTTGTGTAAATAAAATACTCGTTTTTTATTTTATAAATATTAAGACTGTTAAAATCTTGAGAATTTACATTTCAATTTCTATACGAGTGCTTACACTTAAACTTTGGACTGTAAAAATTGTATGAAAAATGTTTGAATATGTTTTGTTTATTTCTAATTAACTTGTTACACAGAAAAATAAATGTATTTATAATGGAAATAAAATGTTTACATTAAAGTACAAGGAGTAAAGTTTTTATAATTAATTATGTATATAATTCGGTCACGACCACCTACGGGAAGTATGCTTGAAGTTATTTTTACCTAACTAAACTAAAAAAAATAATCTGTAGATAAAACATCACTATTACCAGGAATGTAGGCGGAAACTTAGAGAAAAGATTCATGTCAAATTGAATTTGTTTAATATATAATATAATTCATGGGCAACACCAATGATGACAGCTTGTTAAAAATTTACAAAAGATAAATATTTTCATATAATGTATCGGCTCGCGAAGGTTATACTTAATGAAATGACATTATTCCTTATATATTTGTAAAATCAAGTATTTACAATGTATATCTGGTCAGAGGATAAGGTTTTAATCTTGTGTTTGTGTGTTTGTTCAATAAAATCATACAATAAAGTCCGATGGTACTGCATAAGGTCGAAATAAAACACGTAATTTAAGTACTGACATCAGTACCTACTATATTGTCGTCTCCATGTAACAACCACATGAGTCGATTTCTTGAAATTTTTCAGGACAAAAAAAAATCTAGAGACGTTCTTTTATAAAAATAGATAAGAGTATTCCATTTAAATATTCCATTATTATCGAAAAAGGTGGTTTTTTTTTTTTTTATCTTTTCTAGATAGGCTTATTAAAAATATGCAATAAATGTGAAGTATGAAATTATCAAGAAAAATTTCTAGTTAAGTGGTTTTCCCATGGAGACCATGACATATTAAATCGTCGTTGGAAGCTGTGCGAAATAAATTTTTTAGTTTTCTTTGCTATCATTGTAATATCCCCCGTGTTCCACACTTTTCTTACGCTTCTCTTTCTCGATTCTCTTGAATTACGTAGAATAAAATTGATTTGGACTTGTATAATGTTATCCATAATAATATTGATTGTCCTGAGTTATTTATCCGTTTGTCCTTTATGATCCCACAACGTTTTACTCATGTTACATTCTATGTTCCCAACCACCGAACTAATTATGCGATGAATAGTCCGATTTAGTGTATTATGCAACTAACTAATAAATATAACAGAAATTTATTTTATTTTCACTCATTATATAGCTTTAAACAAAATTAAAATTACCATATCTTAGGTAACAATTTATGTTAATATTAGACCTTACATTTTTACATTAAGTTTAATCCTTGTATTTTATCACAATTTAACACTCTTATTTAGTTTAATTCTTATCTTTTGTTTAATATTCTGTTTATTTCCATATTTTTTACGAATTATATAATCAATTATTATTATTATTATTGTTATTATTATTATTATTATTATTATCTGTATCACTGTGCACTCTTTTTCTTTAAAATATGTAATTGGGATATTTAATCCGTTTAAATATTGAAATAAATAAATATTAAATTTATATTAAACAATAGTATTCAATTTAAAAAAAAATTAAAATATCCATAATTAGCTTAAAAATGGCTTAAATATTTTGAACATTTTACCACGCTTAGAAAAAAAAAAGATAAGTTTTCTATCAAAATTTCAAGTCTCTACGAATATTTGTAACCGTATTATAAAAAAAAAACAAAATTTAAAATAATTAAAGAATTATTTTCGTACATTTTCCCGTTCTTTCTACGTTTTTGTCGGTCTTGCAAAATTACTAAAAAAATTACAAAGAAAATTAATAAGATTAAAAATAAAATAAAAAAGATCTTTTATTTTTTTTTTTCTATTTGAGCAATATTTTTATAGAAAACATAAGTCATATAAATTTAAAATAATGAAATCATAACTCCGTAAATTTGTTCGTTTTTCATTTTTTGTCTTTATCCGGTTTTCCTGAGTAATAATAAAACCCATTGGAAAATCAAAAAATTACTTCCCAATTCACCTACTAAATAAAATTTTTATTCACGGAACGTTCTATACTTGATACTTTGGAGTAAGATTTTCGGTAGAAAAGTTGGTCGAAAATAGAAAAAAAAAAAAATACAAAAGAAAACATAAATTATATAAAAGGCCAAGTATGACGTTATTATAGATCGATACCTTGCTAAACTCCGAAACTAAATAAATATTGCAGGCTACGAGTAACCAAGTATTTTAAAGTTTGAACGTGCCTAACTAATTAAACATGATTACTAATTACAATGTGCACCGTATGTGCCCCCGTGACATAATAGGGACCTATTTTCCGAGTAGTAATCACTTGTTAAAATTTCCCTTGCGAGAAAAAAGACGAACGGGAAATTCGGATGTTCAGAGCGTGATAAATTAATGTTTATATAATAAACGGTTGTGTAATACTATTACATCATATCGTATGATATAGCAGTCACAATCAAAGCTATTTCTTCCGGTCTAAGCAAGTTAACACCATTATAATTAGGAATGGGCCACTTTTTACCGATATCCGATATTCCGATATAATTTAACTCGTTATTTTTATTTATCTCACATAATCTAAAAGTCTATAAACGTACATATTAAAATTACTTGCAGATTTTTAAATCACTACAATTTAAATGTGTGGTTTATTTTTAAAATAGACCACTGTGTATAATTTATGTATCTCTGTTTGTATTGTTATTATATACTATAACTACTATTCTCATATTAACCGATAAAATAGTAGATAACCTACTACAATACAATGCATACAATCTAATTACTTCCTACATGGTCAAATGAACAGATATTATCCGAAATCCGGATTCCGAATCTAGATACATTATAAATATTGCTCAGCACTAATATGTACCCATTGTAGAGAAAATTTCGACTAGTCGAAATTCTTCGCCCAGAAATGAAAGAGTGTTATACTTCAGTTCGTCGTGTTAAATTTTCTTAATTGTATATACCTTCTTGCCGTCTATAATAAATAATTTTCATTCGTATACTCCAGCATTATAATAACGCCAAGTCACCACTTTGAATCCTCACTTTACTCACCCATTCTCGTTTTTTAAATGTTGAAGATTGTCCATTTATACTCTTTCATCAGAGTATCCCTTTAGTTCTAGGTGTCTACATCTAAAATACCTCCCAATTCTTCACCGAGAAAAATTTTCGTCCCTAAATTATTCGATTTATATGGTTTATTACCGATACGAAATATTGTACGCTCAACTCTGGCCATAGGCTATAATACGTATATATGATATGTATGACAATTTTTATTATAAAGAATACAATATGTACAATACAGTATGAGTATATACTATACTAAAACACTACACCAATATAAATTAAGGAAAGATATACAGGCTGACCCACGAAGATATACCCCTTGAATATCTCCGAGAATAAACATAGTCAATTCTAATTTTTTTTTAGTAAAAAAATTAACATTTTATCTTATTATTTTTGGAAAGTTTTAAGATAGCCATTCTGTATAGTTTATTTTTCGGAAAATTTGAATGTATCACACATTTATATTCGAATTTAGACTTGTCCATTTAGAATATTTTCTAAGTAATAGTCATTTTAAATTCTAATCCGTGTGAAAACCTTTGTTATGGTTATGTTATTCTTTTGATAACATTGGTTTTCACACGGATTAGTAAAATTTAATAAAAAAAAAAAAATCTAAATTTGGTTATCGTTAGTATCTCCGGAGATATTTAAGGGGTATATATTCGTGGGACAACCTGTATACGAATGCCTTATTAGGAAGAGCATTAGACAGGCAAATACAAGGGATGGATTGGGAAAATTTGAGACAAAGTTGTATGACGGGGTGATTCTGATGCCCGAATACCTCAGAAAGAAATTATAGTTTAGTTTTCTTTATGTTTGAATTTATTCTAGAATTATAATTGTCTGGAATTTTTTCGTCACGTCATCGGGACTCTTCTTTTACATAAAAATGTGAGTGAAATTTTCAAGACTAAAATTCTCTTTTCGTGAAATGTTTGTTAGTTCGCCACCATTAGAGCCCGGGGACCAGTTTCCTCACTTCACTCTAGTGGCAATAGTCTGATCGGACAACCCTTTTAATCCGAGCCAAGTACAATGACCCCTAGTAAGTGAATGGGCTTTAAAATCCTCTTGCGTCCCCGTCAGACAAAAGTCCTTTTGTAAAAGCGAATATACGAAACAACCGCGACGGATGTATTGTGAACGGTTAATGATTCGATTAAAAAGCACTCGGGTTCAGCGTCGGCCATCTATTATAGACTCTACTCTGCAAACCCATTGCATAATATAATATATATTGTAATACATATACAGTTTTGGGATCGGTAGCCGATGTGTTCGTGTCGTCCACGAATTAATAACGTCACTTTTTCTACGTCCTTCTCAACACTCCCACGCGCTCCCTCTCTGTTTCACCACTGCGTCGTGTCGTATAGGCTGTTTTCGCGTTCAAAGGGGGAACGCCAAGCAAAACGATTTCACGGATCAATCGAAACTATTTATTGTTGTTTTGTCCTCTAGAACAATTGATCGCCGGGACATTTATATGCGTAGGTATAATACGCATCGTATTGTACGAATCTGGACCAAATCCTACGTGTTTTAGGTATAGATAGCCTTACAAAAACTATACAATGCACACTATAATTGCATAATGCGTATATAGTAGAAATATTACGTGACGTCACTAGAATTAGTTCGTTATTTTTTCCCTCCACCATTATGGTTTCTTACGGGTCTGAGTGTATTGAATATAAATGGAACTATAAAAGTACCAATAATGAATCTGTTAAGGTGAATATAGGATGTACACTGTACAGACAAGTAGTCACTGGAAGAGTGGGTATAGCAAAAGAAATGAGAGTATGGTCGGTATATGAATTTTTTTTTTTTTGTTTATCATTTTTCACCAGATTAGTTTTTTTTGTCGTATTATTAATTATTGCCGGTTTTATAAGACCCGTCTACGCGTTTAAACATAAATATTATAATACAGAAATTTATGATGGCATCAGCCTATAAGGATTTTCATTTATTTACAGTTTAAAGATACTTAAATACGTTTTCGATGTTATTTATTGGCACCAATTTTAAAAATGAAATCTCTCATCGGACACACATTATATTTTAATTATTATACATCTAAGTATTTCTATTACTTTTTACCCGTACGTTTAATTTGAAATCGAATCGGTGAGTGAAAACTAATAAAATATTATAATAAATCTACTTGACTGGATATTTTAAACATTTTTTTTTTTTTTTAATGAATAGAAACAAAGAAATATTCCACAAATAAATAAATAAACCGTTAAAACTAAAACATACATATTATTAATTCATGGATTATTTTGTATTGGACACTTTAAATACAGAAAAACAAAATTTAAATACCTCTCCAACAGTTCTGTTTTTTCAGCAATATTATTTAAACTTTTGCAAATTCTATTATTCACTCTCAATATAATAATAATAATAATAATAATAATAACACATAAATTCACTGCTAAAGATTTAAAATTGATTTACAGGAAAAATATAAAAACACCATGATTGGAGAAAGAGATTAAAAAAAAGTTCTTGTAATTCAAACGATTGGTTGTGAAGGTTTATATACGTATACATAAAAAAGAGCAATGGTTGTTACGTTTTTTTTTCTTCTAATATTCAAACAATGACTATTCAGAGATTAAAACGCAAAAATCGTTTGAAATAATATATTATTATAAAAAATACAAATATTTTCCGTCTATTATTTCTCTTGTCAAATCAACCATAATATTTTTAGAGTGCAAAATAATATATGCAATAAAATTGTATAATAAGAGTCATAATATTAAATACATACCGTATTGTTTATTATTACCGTGGTTTATTAATGTTCCTTTAAAAGGTTTATCAACTAATTTCTTTACCTTATTTCGTACATAGTATATTACGTAACTCGCACTCTATTTGTATTATTATAAAGTTACAATATATATATACACTGTATTATCAAATACAAAAGTAATAAAGGTTATAAACTTTTTTAGATTCTGAACGGAGTGAAGAATGTATTACAATGATAATTATAATTTTCATTTTTTTTTATGTGAACACTTTTTATACGAGAAAGCTTACTCCGATTATCAAGTATAACAACTTTTCTGCAAGGATATGTTCTCTGGGTGATACTTTAAACAAGTAATTTTTTGAAATTCTCATTAATGTTAGAGATAATGAGGAATATCTGGTCCTTTTGGTTAAAAAAAGATTGAAAGATTAAAATTAAGGTTGTCATTGGCAACCGTTTTTATTTATTTATTGTTATTATTATTAAGTTTTTATTATTTTAATCTTTTTTTTAAACAATCATTGTTGTCATGGAAACGCGCATTGTTGAAAAAGCAATACTACAGCCGAGCTATATTATCGATTTCAATACATTCTTTTAACTATTAATCATTATATTATAATTCTTTATTCTATACTTAATTATCACTATCAACTGAACTCCACTCAGAATCAGTTTGTCATTAGCAATGGTTATCGTAACTTACAAATACATATTTAATTCCTTTCTGTACCCTACCTTTTTAACTTTCCACCTACAAAAGTGGATGCACCCACGTATGAAGTATGAAGTATGTCCGTCTTTTATTTTTAATAACGTTAGGTAGATATATATTATAAACAATTATTGTAATTTATAAACATAATTAAGCGAAAAACGATTTTATGAAAAAAAACAACAAACATACAAAACTCATAACGGAATAATTTAAAACTATTTTATAACCTAAAAATAAAATAAATTGGTTTTTATTTGTTTCTGTTTATAGGTTTTGTGGATGTGTGTTATTATTTTTACGATCTATTTTATAACCATTCAATACCCAAGTATTATTTCGTATAGCCATATTTGATTTTTTATATTGTCGATAATTTTATTTCTAAGGCCCGTGCCGTACTGAGCGCCAAACGGGCGGGTTGCCCGCTATAACTAAATATTTACCACACTTGGCCTTTTGATGGTTAATTTAAATATATGACATCATGATAATAATGTAATAATCGATTAATCTGTTATCCGGTTAATTGGAAATTTATTTTTATATTTATGTACATAAATATGTTAAATATAGCACATTTTCAATAAACTTTATACTGTAGTTGTGTATTAAAATTATAATTGATAACGTAACACTCATAATTAACTTAACGTTATAATTTTTCATAATGTTAAGCCAAAAAAAGACGGACATACTTCAAACATGGGTGCAGCCACTTTTGTAGGTGGGAAGTTAAGGTAGGGTACAGAAGGGAATTTAATGTACATCTGTAAGTACCGATGAACCATTGCTAACGAAAAACTTATTCTGAGCGAAGTTCAGTCGATAGTAATAACTAAGTATAGAATAAAGAATTATAATATAATTATTAATAGTTAAAAGAATGTATTGAAATCGAAATTTATTTTATTTTAATATAGCTCGGTTAATAGTATTGCTATTTCAACAATGTGCGTTTTCATGACAACAATAATTGTTTAAAAAAGATTAAAATAATAAAAACTTATGAATATGAAAAATAAATAAAAATGGTTGCCAATGACAGCCTTATTTTTAATCTTTCAATTTGTTTTAACGTAAAGAACCAAATTTTCCTCATTATCTTGAATATTAATGAGAATTTCAAAAAATTATCTTTTTAAAGTACCACCAAAAGAACATTTTCTTTCAGAAAAAATTCTTTACTTGATAATTGGAGTAAGCTTTCTGATAAAAAAAAAATAAAAAAAATCATTGTAAAACTAATACATTTTTCGCACCTCTCGGAATCTAAAATATATTAAAATACCCAGAAAACAGATAAAATATAATATCTATAATAATAATCCAAATACAGACAAATAGTTACTATAGTATTACTAGATAATAACAAATTTCCATCTAGATACAAAAAAAATAATTATATTCGCTAAGTATCACAAAACTAAGTGCACAAATTTGTAAAAGATAAGGGCTAATAAAAATTTGGATGATTTGATATACATTTATATTTCAAAGAAGTTGTATGATTAGAGAAAAGTGTAATAATAATTAATTTACCACAAATTAGTATTAATTAAAATATGTTACCTATAATTTTAAATAATATGTACTTAAATTACGATTTAAAAAAAGAGTTATCTAGATGATAAATTATTTAACTCAGATAACTTATTGCTCATTAATTGGTAAGATACGAAATAAAAATATACCTATCTAGATGAAACACAACACGGGTTATAATGATAAATCATAATACTTTCAAGCTACGTAATTTTGATATAACAAATCGATCCTCAATCAATCTACGTTTATTATTTCAATTACATAAAATCCGAAGTCTCTAGGTTATTTCGAAGTTTTATCGTTTCACGACGGTGTTTGTACCTATACGTAGACATAAAATCCTTATTATTGTCACTTGAATCTTTTAATATTCATTGACGATGGAGTTTTCGGGTTGGTACTATTTACTGCAATTTATTATCATTTAATTTTTTTTCACGTTACTGTATTATCCTTGAAAAAAATAACATTTTAATCCGAAACGATATATAGTCTCGTCTATTTTGAGCCGGAAACAATTTAAATATTTACGCGCTTACCGCAATATTAAGTCCTCGGGATAAAGCTTATCAAAAAGTTTAATAATTATAAATGACGTTTAATTTACAATCGCAAGCTGTACCTGCGGTTTTCTTAACACGCGGTTAAAACACCAAGAAACCCGTGAATGTACATTTTTACCAAAGTTTAATGGGTTAGAAAATGTTAACAGGAAACCTATGCAGAGTCCTGTTGTAAAAAAAAATATTATAAAAAAACATAATTATATTATTAACTTTCCGTTGAAACACTTGAAACTCATCAAATTCGCGCACCAATTTATTTTATTTTTGTATGATTTTCATCGTAAAAAATTAATTTGTTACCAATGTTTTCCTATAAATGTGTTTCAAATACCGCGATCTTAGATTGTCTCTGAATCGTTTTCGAAATCGAATAGTTTGCTTTAAATGATCGTTAGTTGTTAAGTCAGTATTTAAAAATCCTTCGTTGTAAATCGACGATGCGAAGATGGGCATTTGAATATGCAAACTTGTGAAATAAATATGAAAAAAAAAAAGATTGAATTTAATTCTAATAAATAATTATGAACTAAATAATAAACTATATATATATATTTTACTCATATATGCATACAAGTCCATAGACAATCACCAACAAATTGAAAATAAAAACATATATAATTAAGTATTAAAAACTCATTGTATTATAGGACAGAATATTTGCTCGCCTAGCTATACATACAATAAACAAGCAAAGATGTATAATTTCTCATCCCTAATAATTATATATGCGTGTTTCGACAGGTGGATATACTGGACACGTGCGGAAATCCACAGTTTCCGGCAATGCGACGGTTGAGCATAGCTAACGCTAACGCGTTTTTGTTCGTCTATTCAATCGATTGCGAGCGGTCGTTCGAGATGGTCAAACGCAACTTCGAGGAGGTCCGCGAACAGCGTGAGGACTACCAGGCATTGCCAATCGTGGTGGCCGGCAACAAACTCGACCTTCCAGCCGACCATAGACGTATCGCCGTGGAAGATGCATCTGAGTGGCTATACTGTGAACTTCCAAAAATGAGGCGAGTAAACAAAACTGTTTGATGAGAACTCGTAAGCAAAAGTTGTTAAGACAACTTTAGAGACATGCACCAATTGTCCTCAAAAATAACTTTTTTTTATATCGATTCTCCTCGAACTACCTAGAGTAAAATGTACCAATTGCTCTCAAAATATGATATTATACATGACCACAATAAAACATATGGGCGTATAATGGAAATTTCGTCTTTTTCCTGTTACCTACCCGACGTGGTTTTGCTAAATAATCGGAATTTATTTAGTTCGCACTCAAGTTGGTAAGTGAAGTTAGCTGCACTTTAAATAATACACAGTTTGAAATTCCCCTCTTTGTATATTCTGCGTAACTGTGCTTTTTTATACATTGAGAGCAACTGGTACACTCGTCTGAGAGTGATTGGTAGATTTGGTTGAGGGTAGCTGCTACTTTTTTTAAATGCTGAAAATAGCCACCGAGGATAGTTATATACAATTACATAGGCGCAACTAGATCACCAACTATGGGGGTGCTAAAATTATGGATACGTCAAAGACCCACGGGAGTCTCCCACAATCCCCTTTATACGGCTTTTACAATAGTCAATCGCATCTTTCATTTACACTTTTGAACCTATAAATTTATCAAAAATATGTTGACATTATTTTTCATTCACACATGAATTGTCTATATAAAACTTGTATTTTGTTCTGCTCATTAATTATAAAATGTTATATGGATAAGATATTTAGTCGTTGCTCTGAAAAATATAATTGGGTTTTTTTAAGGGAGCTAATGACCCCTTAGCACCCCACTCTAGTTATTTCTATGGGTATGTATCTTTTAACAAGGCATATGGGTATATTACCTCGTAACTCATACGCATTATTATATTTCCAATTTATTTCTACGCATAATATTGCGTTATTATTATAATGCGAACGTCTATACACTAAGTACCTACTAACTTAAAATAATACATCATTTAAAATGTCTTTCTTCTGTGTATTCTGTGTTAGTGTATTTTATACATTGAGCATAAACGGTTTTTGTTATTGCTGTAGATTTTCTTCGGAGCAAAACCTTCTCTGTGGTTTGGTAACGTATATTATGTAAGTTGTCCTTTAATTCGTGAGATAAATATTCTTCCGATATAACGTCCTTATCAGATATTTCGTATAACAGTTGTTTAAATGTTTATCTAACTTTATCAACGAACTCGTTTTATTAAATCATTAATCCTAATTTACCTCCTCCACACTTGAATTTAGAGTTCTGTAAACAAAATATGTGATACGTCCATGTTAAAATTATGCTTTGACTTTTTGGACATTTAACGATGGTGCTAACAAGTATTACACGGCCCCGATAGACGTCCCAGAGATGAGCGTATTTCGGTTTCCGGTTATGAAAGAAATAAAAACACAAACGTCCTATCGATCACTGCAGACCGCGCGGGATTTGACGTATGCTATTACTTGGACCGAATACTGCGATTTATAATGCACACCGCGAGCAGTATAAGTATATTTCATTTCCGGGCCGACGGCGCAGGGCATTTGTTGTTGTTGCCCGGACGTCCGGTGTCGACAAGGGCCCCCTCGAGAGACGCTCAACGGTGGCAACAACAGTATCAAATTTCGTCATGCCGTATACAATACGTCATAATAACGACCTCCAGTAAACGGGTGTCGTTGCCTGAAGCGAATCTATCCGACCTCGATCACCGAAATATATTCATCACACATCAGACTGAGATGACATACCAAAGCCGTTCGTGCGTACGATGATATTTTTGTCGGTCCTCATGGTCGTTTCATTTTAGATTCTGAACGGGCAAGGAATATATTGGTTTAACAGTGAATATTTTTTTATAAGTGAAGAATGTTTCTTTTTTTTGATTTAATACTAATATTTTGCAAGTTTTTTCGTTTACTTTAATTCATTTAATAGTTCATTATTACTTCACAATTTCATGGACTTCCAACTTTAGAAATTTAAGAGCTCGTTTAAGCGAATATTGTGTGACTTTTTCAAATTGCTTTCAAAATATTTGTATTTATTGAATCTATCTATTATGATATGGGTATTAGGTAGGATAAAGGTAGGATAATAAAGATAAAATAAAAAATGAAATTACCTACCTAGTCAAAATAAGAATAATATAATAGATGCGCGGTCCAATGAAAACAACCTAATTAGTAATAGTACCCTAAAGGTATAGTATAAAAGTGAAACCACTAAAACGATACGAGTATATTGATAGAAATTGGATATGATTTAAAGTGTTGATGGAAGCTGGTGAAGAAATAGGTATAAAAGTTTTTAAAGGAGATAATATAAATACGTATATGGTAGATAAAAAATTGGTGGTTGAATAGGGGGTAGAAAATCATAAAGAGTGAAAGTAAAACTAGCTAATTCAAATATGTGAGATAATGGTGAATATGGATAAGAACATTATACTGTTTTCAATATTCAATGAATGAAAAACAAAATCCTACCGCAAATATTTCGTGAAAAAGGTTTTGATGTTATTTTATCTTAAAAATCTATGCGATCTCGTATATTCGTGTTTTCAAATTTGTGAGTGTTATTTTTCTAAAACCTATTTTGTCGCTAGCAGTGGTGTTCTCAGGAATTTCTATAGTAAGGGAGATATAATTATATAAAAATTATTTTCAAAAAGAGATAAGGAGGGTATGCTTCCATACCCTTGTATTAATAAAAGAACATACATTAAATTTTAACACATATTATATGATATGAGGCTTAGCTAAATTTTGAGAAGCTGATGGGGTTTTTTAGGGCTATTTTCGCCTATAGCCATGACGTAGATACACAGTACACACTACACAATATATTATCCTATTATTATGCGTAATAAGAAAACAACTATATGAAAAGATTTTCGAAATATTAATAAATATTTTTGTGACGTCTAAAACAAGAATTAAATCTATTAAAATAATATAATGAAAAAAATATTTTTTTAAAATGAAAAAATTGATTAAAAACCGTAAGCATTCATGAAAATATCCTAAATCTGCTCCTTTTTAAGCTTTTATTAATATTTTAGACCTTTGAGTTAAAATTATAAATCAGGGATACCAAACAAAAATGATTCGATATTAAAACTGTTTCCTTTGGCTATAATAATACTGTATTGTGTATAATATAGTCAATTAATTGTAATAGTTGTAAAAATTTACTTAAATATCTGTTTTTAAAAAATAATATGTTAAAATATTCAATCAATATTGTTATAAAAACAAAAAAAAAAAAACAAAATTAGTAAGGTACTAAATAATAGTTAGGTATTTATGAACATTTTAAGGTTTTTGGTACAATATTATTTATCTTCTTGTAGACTATATTATTATAATATTTATTTGAAAATAACCAAATTATATTGAATTCAAAATTGTTTACTTTTTATGTAGTTTTTTGACATATTCATACGCAATAATTATTGTCTTGTTATGTATTATAATTTTGAATCTAATTACTATAGAACTACATTATTCGGCCTGTACCGCGTTTGCCTGTTTACTAGATGTTTGCTTGTATTCGAGAAACTAACTTAGAATATTAGTTTCTTAATTTTAAAGTTTATAAAGTATATCGAATGTTAGTATAAATATTCAATTAAAAGAAATCAATATACCCCGCAGTGCTTATATTTTTGTTTAAGAACTAAAAGTTTAATTTACAATATATGAGAAAAATACCATAAATTTGGAATTTATAATAATTCACAGTACCTACCTACCTATCCACTCACATATTTTGTTGTCAAATATTTTTTAAAAACAATATATTTATAAGAAATTTTTAAAGGGTAAAAGCACTCGTGAGTAGAGCAGAGGTAGTCTAGCTGATAGTAGATTACTCCGTGGCGTTTATTAAGATTAATGTAATTTCTTCCGTAAAAAAAAATAAAGGAACTACGTAGTGCCGTCAGGGTAGATTTTCTGATTACCATGAAAAAAAAAAAACTAATGTCGCTTTTTAATTCTATATAGCTACACACAAAATCACATAATACAAATAATCTACAGATGATACAGAACATAGTATACGACTTATTTTATCAAATACTACTGATGAATGAATATGCAACTTATCATTCAATTCAATTGACAGTAATGGTTACATTTTATTCGTGCATAAAACCTCAAAAGACCGAGATAATATCAGAGATTTTCGAAAGTGTGGTGTCTTATTATACGCATGTACGGACTATAATTTCTGGAACAAATTTTAGAAGGGACAGCTAACTCCGATATATGTTTATGGGGGCGGGCTTCATTATACAACTCCATTCATCATTTTATTCCTAGGTCAGATCTATAAAATTTTGTATAGATACGCATATGTGGCTGAATTTAAGTTAAAAAGATTTCCGGCAAATATTTTGTCGTGGTGGATATAGCTGAAATCGTAAATTTAAAATATAATATCGTTATAACATACGAGTATTATATGAACAATTAAACATCTAGCAAATGCATAGTAACTAAATAATGAATGCATTAAATCAACGAGTTGCCTCGAAAGTATATCTGATTCGTGGAATATTTGATTTTCCTTTGAGTTTAAATGCTACGGATCGGTAATCGCCACGTTGACGTAACAGTATACCGCAGAAATGCATAAATAAATATCTAATAGCTGTGAGTATATATGAGTATCGACGGCGTTGAATATGCTCGAAAAATATTTATATTATACCATATGCAAACTCGTGACTTAACCTAATCCGACTTGTATGATTTAGCGTTTGTATAAAATAATCTGAGCGAACTGTTTTAGATGAGTGAATTTGACGAAATGAGATGATGATTTGAGATGAAACCGTTAATTTTAAACGCAGACCTTTCAAATAAGTGATATCAGTAAAATGAGAGGAGTGCTTGAGTGAAATGGTGCGGTGTGGAATGATTAGTGTGGGTAAAATGAATTTCAATGGTGATATTAACGAAATGTGCTAAATAAACCTCATAAATCTTATTTATTAAAAGGTACCCGAGCATAATGAAAATTATAATGATACCACGATTAACGTTTATTTTTGATATGAATATTTATGAAGCTTAAAGTAGGTATCTATTTAGTTAACATTAGATATACATTTATTATAATTTTAATTTAATTAAAATTATGTTGTACCTACATTAAAAAATGGCATTATTTTTTCGATTACTATATCCAAATCTCACTTATTCGTACAATTTTGCTAATTATCTATGTGTGATTATTTTACAAATTAAAAAACTATCAATTAATAATTAGATAATTTACAATGTGGATTGTTTGTTTTAGGTATTATTAATTATTTATCAAGTCTGTTATACACACAGTTATTTATACAAAGTTAGAGACAATTTTTATATTAAACCTGATAGTTGTACAGTATGCCCCACGAAGATACAAAAAAAAAAATAAAGACAGTCAAATTCTCTTTTTTTTATATATATATATATATATTATTCACAGGAATAAGGACTTTGATCTTATCCGATAGGTTGATAAGTGATAAGAATATTTAAGTTTTAATTAATTGTTTATGTTTTGGTAAAAAAATTTAAAAAATAACTATGTATAACACATATTTTTGAAACATTTGAAGATAACCATTTTAAAGAGGTTATTCTATTGATAATGTTGAATTTGATTATTTTTATTATATCAGGTGATATCACAATGGATATATCTTCATGGGATACCCTGTTTATAATATATTACTTCCACTTTTATGTAATCAAATTTTCGGTTTGCAAAGAAAATTAATTGACTTGTACGATATCACTATGATTTCAGATGATATTAGATGAGATCAATGACAAAAATGACAATAATCGTGACTCAAAAACTCTTCTCGTTGTGAGATTATAAAATTTATAAAATTAGATGATTGTGTTGATATAAATTAGATCACTCATATTTTTTAAAACCACCTTTGGCCTGACCCATTTTTACGATATTTTGAATACGTGGAAATAATTTTTAGATTTGAGTCCATGAAAAATACAAAAAAATAAATTAACAATAATTTACCGCCTTTGTTTTTATTATTATAAATCCTTAATAATTTTGGTGTAAATAAGTACGTCATGACCATATTTTTTTTTTTCGAAAGATGGCGTATGTCTACATTATATCCAAAAATAATTAATCTATATAAGTATACGAGTATAATATCGGTAATATTTTAGTTACGAATAATCTATATTGTAAACACTGAATAAAAGTGATAATTTACATACCTAATATCACCATATCGTTGTTTGGAAAACTTACATTTTCAAAATGTCCAAAGTTTTTAAAAACTGTGCCCCGTTTGGAATCTCTCCGCGGGATGATTTATCATTGTTTTCTACTGTATAATACGAGTACCTACTCATAATAATAAACGGACTCTGTGAAAAAAGATAAGTACCCAGCACCCGGTCGTATACCCTTTTCGTACTTAGATTATATAGGCGTTTCCGTGGTCCTTTAAAACCCGTCCTATACACTCAAAACGTTGAGATTTTTTTTTTCGTTATACATTTTATACTTGTTTGATGACTGATATTATTATTATTTTTTTTTTTAAAATAAAAAATCAGATAATGCGTACATAGAAAATATCAATAATTTTCGTATAAACCTATACGTATAGATAAATATCATTTATACATTGAATAGGTGGTTATAGGTACAATTTCATACATCAAGGTCATTTCGGTTTATTTTAAACAATGATACCACAGCAAATTATTTAACAATAATATGTGAGCATATTTCGTGAGTTACAACATAGTTATATGTTTTTGATAGCCAGGTCAAAATCCTGAAATAATTCATTAAGTCCAAAATTCAAGCACGAGTTCTCATATAGAAACTTATAATAAACCGTGTATACATTTTTCAAACTTTTTCTTAGACAAAAAAAAATGTGTTTACATAAATAGAAAATATACTAGTAAGAGTATAGCAGTAATTAACGTATAATTTTCATCATTTTTACGAGTTTCAATGAAATCTTATACATTCAGCGCCAATATGCAAATAAAAAATTATGACAATGGATTTTATAATACTTAATATTCTCGTTTGGATTATATCCAATTCTTGAGCATTTTTACAGAGGCAAAGAATTTGACAAGCATACATTTAAAATAAAACCAAATTAACTCAAATGCAGTAAAAATACTAGTAGGTATTACAAAACTTATACCACGTCTGGAAAATTTACGATTATTCCTCACTGAATTTTAACAATAAAACAAAATCGCTTTTACAAATCCTTTGTATAAATATTACTTATTTTCCAATGTTCTTTTACAATTTGCTATATTATTAGGGAAAATGCTTATAAGAAAAAAAAATGACCTCCCTAATACAACGACTAGATGACATTGTCTATCGTAAGCTATTCTTAATATTAATGGTTGGATGGAAAAAATATAACAAACACAAATCATAGTAAAATAGCGTACTCCTCACTTTGCTCACAATCTAAAATCACTCAGTAAACTACAAGATTATAAAATTAATTTATATATGTGTAGAATCGTATTCGTCGATCGCAAACACTAAACGCATCTATGAATTAAAAATACATTTTCTAAGAGGAATCCGTTTCTTGAAATTTTCCATAGCCTTGATGTAAAGGTTTTTATAATGTAATGGTATTATAGTTTAATGAAATAAATGTGTTCGTATTTTTGTAAAACGGAACGTTTTATTATGAATATTATAGATATTACCTATTATACCTATGATATTTGTGTATCGGCAAAAAGTTGGCCGGAAACCGTTAATAATAAAGTATTTAAAATTTCCCACGAGCGAAAAGTTGAATAGCTTACTGCCGGTCGTTTATTTCATCCAAGTCGCCGAGCAAATAGAATACAATAATTAAAACCGAACATTTATATCGGTTAAACGTGCAATGGCGCATTCGACAGAATGCGTATGACAGACGAGATAATGACGTTGCTGGGCAATTAAGAAGGTCCCTCGTGCGATTTATTTACTCTTGTCCAATCATAATAATTCACTAGCTCTACTACGATAAAATTGCTTATTTAATATGTCGTTAAAACCAGAGCTATTATAAAATTAAGCATCGAAAGATATATGGAAATTTTGCTTTTGGAAATTGTATTTGGTGATAGTGATATTGTAACACACCTTTTTAGTTTCCAAATGAAACGCAAGAGGCTGTCAGTATTTATACCTATTTCTATCTAATATATCCAACTACTCCCACCACACTAACCGGTCTTTGAAACAGGATCATAGGGACTGTTATAAATAAAGGTCTTTAGTTATATTTAACACGCCAAAGAGACTTAAGAGACTAGCTGCGTTTGAAACTCAACATAATAGTCAGTAAATTGAAAATAATTAAAAAACGATATAAAATGTATTCCAAGTAATAGAACTATACATATTAGAATAATTATTATACACTTCGGCACGGAGTAACTTTGATCTCCTTGGGTGATTATAAAATTATCCACCAAAGCCTATAGTGCGAGTGCGTGTGCCGATTAATTGAATGCGGACATTGATGGTTAATAATTAAAATTATATTATTGTTTAAAAGAAATACAAGCGCGCAAGTTAAGGTATTAAATATCCGAATCAATAATCGGCTGTTATTGGTACTTGGGTATTTAATTATTCACACATACGCTGTTGGGATTTCGGTGACGGATTTTTAACTGTCAGGATTTTTACCCAGGCTCGTAGATTAAATTAAGTTCAGGATACGATTTAATGCCTGTACCATTATACATGATTTATTGGTAATGTTGTATTATCGGTGTTACAGGGTCAAGTTGATTGAGTGTTCGGCTAAGGAAAATGTCAACGTGCGCGAACTTTTCAAGAATCTATTGATATTATCCCGGAAGCTGAACGGACAAGAAGACCAGTCAGCGTGCCCTTTGAAGCGCCGATCCAGCGCATATGTCAGCCATACAAAATCGTCAAGGCGCGCGGATAATGCGGTACCGGCGGGAGGGGCCGCGACCACTTCCGGTTCCCCGGCAACCAGTGCTTCCGGTCACGGCCGCGAAGAACATCAGCTCCAGCAGCACAAGGAACCGGAAAGGGCAAAACCACGTAGCCGCAGCTTGATCAGACGTTGCAGCCGGAAGACGAAACAGCAGATCCGGGACACGACCGCAAACGGCGGCGGGTCTGGAGTGGACGATTGCAACGTCAGCTAAACGATTAAAGCTGGGCGGTGCAGGATGGGAGAGACCAAAAAAAAAAAAAATTATAAAATAAAATAAACTTAACAGAAAAAAAACAAGTGAAATTCTCACATATCGCGTTTTATAACGACGGCTTATATGCGGAGTATAAAAAAAAATAAATTTACGACACTTCAGTCATCGTGTTTTTTCTCCCTATGCCCATAAGGTTTTTTTATTATTATTTCCTGGCAACGTTTGTCTAGTTTTTAGCAGTTTCCTTTAATATTAATAGTTCGTATCATAGTTTCCCGAAAATTCCCATTTTCTCGACGAAAACCACTACGAAACGAATAATAGTCTGGATTTGAAAAGTTTCAGTCGCGCATTGTCGAAATCTTTTCAATAATACCGCTCAAATATTTACATGTAAAATTAAATTAAAAATTAACAAACCTGACTGTGCCTAACCTAAACTAGCCGGCACAGTGGTATTTTTTAGTAAATATTCACTGTGTGCCCAATACACGTCTCTTAAAAAGCTCCACGAGTAGATTGTCAAATCATCCCCTAAATATTTTGACTTATCCCAATAACCACTCTTCCTGAGAATATGAGAATTTTTCTTACATAAAAATAATTATTTCCTTGCAAAATCTATTTATTTCCCAATTTCCATAATATCATCTATCTAAATTATATCCGTCTATTGTAAGCTGATAGCTATTGATACAATGATTTTTCCTGTAAGTAACTTAAAATGTTTTTTTTTTCAATGGGTTAATATTAAAATATTAAAAGTTATTTTATAAACAGTTTAAATTAATATAAATACGATTTTATACAGTTAGTATGTAAATACTAGAATACATTTTTTATGTATCTAGGTATCACAATATAATGATTACCGTGGATGTTTTAACTATAGCATTTATTTGTCCATGAAAACCTCAGAAGTTTCCTTTCCATGAGTGCACCTAAATAGGATATGGTGTACAAGTCTCCTCCTTCCCTACCAAATTAAAAAAAAAAGGATGTATCCCTCATTTTTCTAACTCACTCAATGAAATTTTCTTTAATAAATGTATCAGTCTATAAACTTATGTGTTAATGGTCCGGTCCACGGTGTGGTGATCCTATATAGTCCCTCATGTGTAATAATATTATCGGTTCGGTGGATTTTCGTTCCGTCTAAAAGCATTTTTTTTTGGTAAAAGAAAATGTTTATAATTTATTCGATTTTAATTAGTTACGATAAGTACTAAGCTTTATCATTAATCGATTAGTAAAGTATAGATAATTTATTTCATATTATCGTATCATATTATACACCTAACCGTAGATAGTTCAAAATAACGATAACGTTTTGTATTTTGATAAAAATTTGCTTTCGGTCATTGTGATGTTGTTTGTCTTTATGTGTACAGGTAACCATCAAAATGGGTTTTAACACCCGCGGTAGCCGTAGGTAAAATCATTTTCGTAATACAAAAATAATTATATTCAAATGTTTACTGATTTTGTTATGCATTTTCAATAAATTCTAATAAATAATACGCGTTAAATTATAATATTGTTAATATCGTGGTGGTGACCGGCGAACGTTGATTTTCTTTGTTGCACCATACCGGTCGTCATTTTCGTTACTTTGGTTCCCTTTAGTTGTATTCATTGCATTTCATTACCTTCGTTACATCACCTCATTACTGTTTAGAAAGCTTCAAAAAAACGTGTTTAAATGAATTTTGGCACATCATTAAGACAAATTAAATACTACAAAAGTAACAAAATTTCCAAAATTCACTTTAATTCTTATATTTTAGCCCAAATTATTTTTTTTTTTATCCGACCAAATATATTATCACCATATTATTTCATTAACATTAACGCCCATCATAATCGATTCTATCGTCACAATAGTCATGTTTTAAACAACAATCCCATGATAAATCGTAGTGAATTTATTGAAACCCTGTGTATCATAGCTGATCTCCGAGTGCTTCCGACTGAGTAATATTCAAACATAAATCATACATGGTCAGTGTCTGTAGTAAAATTAATCTCCAAAAATAAACAACGTTTCTAAATTCTTTACTATTCTTCAACTCTTTGTAGACACCGTGAAATTCATTAGACGGATATCATGGCTATATACTGCAGCAAATTTTACGATCCTCGTGATCACAGTGTTTCAGATACCATTAAATCTATTGGTTATTGGGGACAGCAAAAATTACCGAACGTATAGGCACACACCCTAAATAAAATATTTCGTATTGAATCTGAGATGGAATAGTTTCGATAAACCTATTAGAATATCGGTTAATACTTATGTACAAATTTATATAATATATGATGTGCGTTTATTACAAACATCGACCCGAATTTAGAATTTAAGGTATAAATGTGTGCTCCGGCATAACGATTTAATTACGCATTCGAATGGGTAATTTCCATACTCAAAATATTATAAAAATGGAATATAATATGCACGTGGTAACCAATTTGAAAAGTAACCAGTAAGCAAATAGACGAATCGTGTCGATGTTGCATCCGGTCAAAATGTCCGGTTTTATAATTTCCGACAGCATGACGACAAAAACTTTAAAAAAATAATCGTACTATGTTTTTATTACGTTTTCTTTTCCAGAAAAACCCAAAGAGCACCGAATACTAGGTACACTGTAACTTCACATAGTTCAATTCAAGTAACACAATTATAAACTACAAAGAATTAGCAACTAATTATTTTAATTTTAATCGACATTATAATACCAGCTTACTTATTATACACTTACTGCAATAATCATGGCAATTTAGTATTTTGGTCCAATACATAATTTCAGTCCACGATACACGTTTGTTCATTATGTAGGTACTTTTAGTCCACAATATTGAATGTGTTTGGCATTTATACTTTGAGAATCTAATTAGATTACCGTGGTTCTTCTTCCGAGTTTAATGTTATTTTGCGCGGCCATTATTTGTTTGGTTCTACGTTTATTTTTAAATATTCGACCGTTGGTAAAGGTCCGATAAATTATTCAGATGTGTTTAATGATGTGTTAATATTAATGAGTAAAAAAGTTATTGTAAATTATACATTTGTTTTCTTTGAAACTACTCAATTTAGTGTTGTATATCATCAGCATATTTTGATGATAATCGTAAAGTTTCAAAATGTTAAGAAAATGCAATGAAGTATACACCGAGCTCGTTAGTTTCTTTCTATTGGGTGTAACTTTGAACTATAATTCTCAATTTGTTC
Source organism: Cinara cedri (assembly GCA_902439185.1). Classification (NCBI taxonomy): domain Eukaryota; kingdom Metazoa; phylum Arthropoda; class Insecta; order Hemiptera; family Aphididae; genus Cinara; species Cinara cedri. Next base: position 4,821,940 of record CABPRJ010000476.1, on the reverse strand, counting down.
TTGATTGACGGTTCATTTAGTTGAAACCACTGGTGTATATACAATGTACACCTGCCCCCCCAAATAATAATAGTATCTAAAAACTAAATATCGGACTACTATTCTAGTAGTCCGATATTATTTATATAATATCATGAACGTAAATATTTTTAGCATGATTTAAGAAGGTAATCTGCACGTTACACGTTCACGTGCTTTCGTTGAAAATTTCAATTAGTTAGTAGCACCTATTTATTATTACATTCACACGTAATTATAGTTAAAACAAATTTTAACCGTTAATTTGAATAATTGGACCACATTAATATTAATATGTAAATTATCTGCAATGTGTTTTATATTTAATTCGAATTTACCATAATAATATACGACCAATAAAGCATAATATATAATAATTTTTTTTTACAATTTCGATCAAAGTTATTTCAATGAACAATTTATTAATTAATATACAATATAATATAGTTTAAAAACGCTTTACTTAAATAAATAACAATTTTTTTTTTTTAAATGTATTATTAGTAAAACTACCATAGTCGTGTTATTTGATGAAAAAATTATAAAATTGAACTTACATTACTTTTCATTAATACTTCTCATATTATTCTATTATGATATAACCTCAGATTTTTACGCCGTTATAATTGTGTAACTTTTCGAATTTTGTTTTTTCATTTTCGTAAATCACATCCAGAAAAATGTTCAAAATTATGTAACGAAATTAAGAACGAGTGTCTTCCGTTTAACATGTGTCGAAAACTCAACAATCTCAAAGAAAAAAAAAAATCTGATTTATACAATATACAATAGGTACCACTAATAAAATACCCAAACATATATTGTAAAATATTTATCACGTTATTTTTGATTTTAATATAAAACGAAAAGAATAATTAACAAACGGTTTCATTTTTATCAGTTGAAAACCGCGAACATATAGTGACCTCACCATTATCCTTTACCTCGTGCAATCTCGCCTTTCACATCACCTATATCCATCACCATTTCTTTGTCTAATCCACACACGCTTTCATTATATCTCCTTATAATCCCTAGTCATATCTTCTTTAGTCTATACCTATTCCACAGTTTCCATTTAAACTTAATGTACTTATATCATCGTTACTCCTTATTTCAACATGCTGATATTATCTCAATTCGTCATCACTCAATTGTCCTGCTATACCTACTCCTGATTCTCCTAGAATAGCTAGGTAAAAACCGTCACAGGTTGATAAACATTCCAAAACAATAAATAAATTATTATTCCATGTATTCCGTATATTATGTACATAATCTTATCATATTATAGAATTCATGAATAATGGCGTTGAAAAGACCAATCAAAATTATTCGTCATATTTGACATAATATTTATTTTGTAGATATTATGACAATGAATTTCATTAAATAAATCTATGACTTATCCCAGTTAATGGTGGTAAACGTCCTGAGGTTATCAGTTTATGACTGATAAAACAATAAACAAATTTTAAATTATATAGTTTCAATATTATAATTATTAAGAAATACGTAGAGTCATGGTGTGAACACTTTTAAATTGATTGATATATATTATTATAATGATGGATTTCAGATTATTAAATCCAATGAATAATATTGTACTGGCTACTGACTAAATATTTCAAATATGAAGAAATAGAATTTTTTAAATTTTTTTTTAATTAAATAAATTTATAAAATTATATCTAAGAATAGACGCATAAAGATTGCGAACATATTATATTTTAAGTATTTTATCGATTATCTATATACATTTTATTCAATACTCGATAAAAAAACCACTTTTTTAAGTTTAAAGTCAAAATACAATGAAAATATTATTTAAAAAAAAAAAAAATAACTCTTTTAAAGTAGTTTTCCCTAACGGAAAGTTATATAGTTTTCGAATGTTATTCATTTTTCTTTCAATGATGTTTATTGACCGATATGTATGGTCTTTGAAAAATCAGATTTTCAAAAAAATAATAATAATATCGCATTATGAAATTAACCTCCAAACCAGCTACCGTATAAGATAACCGTACATACAGATGTAGTAATCTAAATAATCTTATCACAATATTTCTAAGTTTCTGGATAGATACGTATATAACATTTAATTTATACAATTCTTAATATTCGTAATATATTAATTATGTATCATTAAACTATACTACTATAAACTTTCATATTCACAAACAAATTAAATCCACTCAATTTAAAATCCAACTCGTGAATAGAGCAAAACTTAATAAAATCATTTTTATGTAACGTCTATATTTATCAAACTTTATTTTGTCATTTTTTCATGTTATCATTAGAATAAGTTCGGAAGAAACGTTTTGATACGATTCTAAAAATAATATCATGGGTAAAACAAAATTGTACTCTCAATTATTTTTTAAAAAATGTCCATGAGTTTTATTTCACACATTAGTGTGATTACTTCTTTATTTAACGTTTTAATAAACTAGATTAAAAACAACTGTCAATTTTTTTTTTCTTAAACAATTTATCTACCGATAAGACGTGGGGTGTTTTCTCCCTATAAAAAAAAAGAGCGTTATCCAGTGTTTTTAAAAATTATTTATGGCAGAGTTTGCAATATAATATATTTAATGTTTCACCCAGATAATATTTTTTTGACTTTCTAGACAATTTTCTGGATAAAATGGCGTATTTGACATAAATCCTAGAGCAATAGATTATGAAATATGATTGAATATCGCATTTTTTTAAATCCATAAGCTACAGAACAATATCGAAAATATGAATGTTGTGATTAACCAATATAACCAATGTGAAATTTTAAACGACTGAAAAATGTTTTATTATTATTATTATTTTGGTAAGTTTCAATAATTTATTTTACTCATTTTCGGTGATAACCGACTTAATTTTTTATTCATCACCTATATATATATATATATATACATAAATATATAGGTACATTAAGCAACATATCCAAATATTATGTCAAATTTAATCCCAACGCGTCATTTAATTTAATTGGTGTATTCGTATTATGATATATTACGTAATAATAATATCGTATGTATCGGTTCGGTTTATAAGAATTAATTTACAAAATATAGGAACAGGGTGCGATAATAATACTTAGCACTTCTTTATACAAATAATATTTTAGTTCACGTTGTTTTTAATCAAACCGTAATGTGATGACCACTATTATATTGTCATGTTTTAATTTATTATTATTATTACTTAACTATGTTTAACGATTATCTAGCGTCTATACAATACATATTTTACTATAATAATATTATCGATCGTGTAACACATGTGTGTATATCATATCACAAATTAATATAATAACATTGCGACAGTATACACCTAAGTATAATAATATTGTATACATTTTAATAATATAAATTGTTGTATACATGATTTTTATTACAATTTTATTTACCAGTATAATATTTACGAGTTTAATAGTAAAGTTGTATTATAACGGTTTTAATATTATTATTATTATTATTATTATTATTATTATTATTATTATTATTACTATATTATAATAAACATAGTTTTGTTCCCGAACGTTGAATTCGTTGTTTGTTTGTAACCTATCTCACGACTATAAATTAAATCAAAATAATCATGCCTATTCAAATCCTATACTTATATCGTACCTGTTAATTATTCGGGCTTACTCAAATTATACATTTTAATGGATTATAAAAAAATCGAGGTAAGTATGGAATATTATTTTATACATTTTCTGTTTTTTCTTTTCTCTCTTTTTACAAGTTGTACAAGTTTTAAACCAGAACACAGGATACTTGTTCAAAATCGTCAACTTTACGGATGGTTTCTGGTGACGACTGACAAATTGTATAAAGTTGTTTTTTGTTTTTTTTTTTTTTTTTGTCATTTTCTTAATAGATGCGAAAACGTGTAGAAAAAACGGGCAAATGTACGCAATAACTGTTTTTATTATTCTCGATTTTGTTTTTTTCTTGTATTTCAGTAAAAAAAATCGTAGATACCTATTTGGCTCTTAGTATAATTTTCGAAGTATTCTGTCGGTTTTTCGGATATTTATAGTTATATATAAAATGCTTGAATTTTGGACTGTTTTGTCAGATTAACATCTGCAAACTCAGACAACCCTTCAGTCACACCACGGTTGTAAAGTTCACAGAGTCAACGGTCCGTCATTGAATGCACATGGCACTTGTTCGTTGACGTGCATTTTGTTTGAAAGCAATAATAAAATGTATAAACTGTGTTGTGGATAGTTTGAAAAAAATCAAAATTTTTTTATATAAGTTGGCTTGAATATAATTAATTTTTTAAAAAAAAAAAGAGATAGTACTCTGAATGAGTACTTTTGTTGTAGGTGAAAATTCGGGAAGGCAAGTTACATAACGTTATTTAATTTATATCTATAAGAAAAGGCAAATTTAAGTTTTTTACCAAAATTTCAAATTTCTATGAACATTTTTAACTGAATTACACCAAAAAAAGACGCATATACTTCACACGATGTGTGGGCCACTGTTAAATGTGAGAATTTGGGGAGGTAGGGCAAATAATTTACTATTCACTTTCCAAGTATTTCTGTTGAATCTAACAATTTTTACCACAGAATACCTAAAGAATAAAATTTACGTAAAATACTCTCAAAATTTAAATGTCTATAAATAGCTTAAAAATGGCTTAATTTTTTTTTTTTTTTTACATCTTACCACGTCTAGAAAAGGCAAATATAAGTTTTCTGTTAAAATTTCATGTCTCTACGAATATTTTTAACTGAATTACAACTAATAACTAAATTGAAAAATAATAAAAACATTATTTTGCGTAAATTTTCCGATTTTCTTACGTTTTATCCTGATTTTTCCCAGATATTATGAAAATTACTTGGAAAATTAAAAAATCACCTCCCAAAAGTACCATCTGAACAATATTTCCTTTCAGAAATGATGCTGTGTGTATATATCTGAGCAAGATGATTTCTAGTAGAATTTTTGTACAGAGTATAAAAAAAAAAAAAAACATCTGAGTAAAACCAATACATTCTTCGTTACACTTAGAATCTAAAATGAGAGTAAGTAAAATTACTTTGTTCAGTGTTGTTATTATTTTAAAATTAAAATTTAAACGTAATTGTACTATCTACAATCAGAACGTCGTGTCGGCTATTATTTCGTTTGATTCAAAATTATTGTTGTTTGGTCGTAAATTTGGTACCAAATAATAAAAATTGGTGCAGTCGGTCTTAATTTCTGGAACTTTCTACTTGAAGTTCACAAAGACAAATCCGACACATCTGGACTGCTGTTGAAACTAGTTAACTCGCTAGTATGCTACAAGTCGTACTAGAACTATTATGGTGTGAAACTGACTTCGAAAACTTATTTATTATTGTTTAACCAATTTGTTAATTTTAAAACACGACGGAGTCGATATGTCGGTATAGTATATTGTGAAGAAATAAATTGCAGTTAGTAATCACGCCTAATGTCTAGTTCACAGCCCATATACTGTATCAGCGGAATTTAATTGTGAAAAATGAAAAGTACGGGAGGTATATACAATTACAACGATTGCCTTATAACAATATAGTATTATATTGTATTTTATTTTAATTAAAAATACAACACGTTTTCACACGAGTAAAACATTAACAGGCAAATTTCAGTGGCATAGCACGTACCTAATAAATAAGAGGAGGGCATTTTAATTGTGACAATGTTTTACCAAACCACGTTCACATTCGATATAGACAAGTAATTCTATGTACAATTATAGACTAGGCCAATATCTAATCTAACCTATATGGTAAGGAAGTACATTAATTCTTATACAGTTATTACAATAATGATAAACGTAATATTTTAAATAATATTTAGTTATACCTTAGATCATATACAATGGATAGAGTCATTGCATGTCATGTTTATAGAACGAACTGAAGCTGACATAACCATAGGACCCGTGCCAACTGCACATTCACGACTGATTATCAATCTATTTTCTAGGAAGTTGATTGTTATCACCTTTATTTTATTTTATTAGACAATTAAAATCGGCGCCGAAATAAATTAAAAGAGGCTACGCGCATGTGCATATTATCATCTTGGTCCAATAGTTATGTTGACTTCACACATTTTACGAACTTTTTAAATGATCTAAGAGTAATACCCTAACAAATTATGAAGGTTTTTTTGGTCTATGGCTACGTTACGTTTTGTGGGTACTAAAATATAGTCCCCAAAGCCAAGAGGACCTGCTACGCCTGTTGTGGGCAATACGACGGCGACATGTGTGAACCTATGAACCTATATTATTTTAAACACTTAACCATTGCGAGAGGAGAAATAAACGTCTACTGTATTGACTTGCTGGCGTCGAAAACCGGCCGGAGGTTGTCCAGAAATCGTGCGGTACCCATGTTCCGCTGCCTCCTCTTGACCCACGTGTTGACGCGACCTGCCTGCGAACCAGTTTCGTGGCGGTAATGCAATCTGGTGACCGGCTCCGATTTCTCCAACACCACGAACGAAGGGTCGCCCAACCTCCGACCGACACCGCCACTGTCGCTGCCGCTGCCACCGCAGCCACTACTACAGTCCACTACTTCTAAACGAAACGGCGGTCTCTTCACGCTTCCGGGACGTCTGAGAAACAAACAGAGCGTTGATTTAATCAGTAGGTTTGTGAAACATAATATATTACCCGGATCCGAAATAGCCAACGAAAAAAACAAATGGACATATTTCACATGACGATGGGGTGGGCCACTCTTTTATTCGTGAGAAGTGGGAAAAGTAAAGGGAAAATTCAATTTTTGATTAATCAATTATGACAAAAAAAGATTCTGAGCGGAGTTCGGTTATACAAATATGTTTTAAAAGGCCGTAATATGTATGATTTGAATATAATACATTTTGTAAATTTCCCTACATTTTCCCCGGCTTTTCACATTTATTATGAAAAACCCATCAACCCCAAATCAAAAAAAAGATCTCCTTAAAATATCACATCAGTAAGAAATTTCAGTAAGATAGTGGATAATACAATATACTGTACTTTTATGTAATTTTTACTTTTGGTTATTTTTTTTTTTTTCGGATATTTCGAATACGGATATTTTTACAGTTACCGCGTTAATTATTTTACGAACATTCGTTGGTAAGCATCTCATACTGGTAAAAAAGGTCAACAGTATTAAACTATACACCTTTTTGTGTTTTACCGAGTGCTCGTTACGTCAGTCAAACACATCAATTGTTTAACAGAAGATAAGCGAACGAAAAAAAAAACCATTTATTTTTGTAATCTTAGATTCTGGTAATACGATTTCCACCAATAGAGGATTACAATAAGTGCAAGGTATTTTAAAAAGTTGCATTTTAAAAGTATCAACTAAATTCAAAATGCTATAAAAAAACAGTTTTACGATGTTTCCGAATGGGATTAGTCTTTAAGTGAAAAACCTGAAGATTAATCCGAAGAAGGCTGGTGCAGGAAAAAACCACCCAGCAGCCGGCTGTCGCAAAACGACCATGCACGACCCAGCAGTTACTAGATGGGTGCATTCAAATTGATTAATTTTCTTAAAACCGAATAAATAACTTGTTAAATAAATCGTATCGTTTAGTTCATAATTATGTACAATTGTATACTGATTTGATAGGTATTATCTATTTGTAGATCGTTGGTCCGTCTCATGATTTTGTACACTAAGTTAGATATTTTCATACATATAGATATTGTGGCATGCGAAGCGTTTAAGCTCTTAAGTAAATACGAAGCGCAGCCGACATGCTTGCATCTCACAGTTCAAACACACTCCTACAATTGTCGAAAACATTTTAGCGCAAAGCTTATGTTAAGCCGTCATTTTCAAGTGATGCTGTATTGTCTATTCCCACACGCAACTATTGGTAAAGTAATTTTTCATATTTTACTCAGTTTTACGGAGTCCACCGATGACGGAGAATGGATGCGCAGACCGTATCAACATGCCACTGTCCCGTGTCAGGATCATTTCCTTCATACTCTCGTCGAACGGCCGTCTTCCGTGACAATAACTGGTCTTGGTCATGGGCGCAAGCGCAATCATTTCATTTTTCATTTTTCGACCTTTATTTTTCCCCATATGACGTATAACACACACACACGCACACATACACATACACACACACATATCATAACATTAAATCATTTCACTACTGAACGCTACAACATAATATGATTATTTATGATTCACCATCATAATTTATAATATTATCTCATTTTCCATTCCAGGTCACATTTTTACATGCTATTTTTCACCAGCTACTATTTTTCAACCTAATGGTTCCACTTACCCACCGACAATATATACTGCATTTTCTCTGTTCTGGTGTACATTGTTATACCAGTACGCTCCTAGTGGTGAAACGAACGTTTGAATGACCATCGAAAAATATAAGTTGCAAGCGAAATATGGATACCACTTTATAAACGAGAATGTTAAACAATGAACACGTGTCTACCGGGAAACGAAAAAGAGTCATCGTTCGGAATAATGCGGTAAAAACTGTCTAAATCCTTACCGCCTGCAAACCAAATAGGTATCTTATAACCTCATTTTATATAGCATAGTCGTGTTTATTCGTGTTTACTAGCGAAATCAGCCCCTCTTCCACATACACACACATAATAAATTTAGAGACTGAACTTAATAATCATATAAAATATAAAAAAGATATAACTAGTAAAATATGTGTTATAACACAGAACGGAACCACGGAATTATTAAGTTTAATTCAATTGATTTGTTCCCACGTAAACATTAGAGGAACAAACTTGCCCACAGGATGAAACAGCAATAATCATAGATACTGCGATCGACACGAGCATATATCCATAGTTATAAGAGTTATGAAAAGTTATAAAACTCCACTCTCTCGTACTTCGTATCATACCGGATGATAAATTTAAAGTCAGTATCATAAGATAACTTAAAGAAAATTAAAAATGTCAACACCTAAATGTAATTAAACTGAAACTACATACATTGCAATTTTTAATGTCTAGGTTGCAACTTTAAAATTAAAATATAATTATGGTTTCATACTCAAACTTAAAGGTGAAAAATATAAGGGTATAATAATATTTTAAAGGCCTTTGTATTTTTAAATTTTCAAAAAAGAAATTCTAAAAAAAGTATCACATTTCGAGATAATAAGTGTCTTACGTCATATTTATAAATCACCCTGTACTATCTCCCGATAAAACAATAGAATCTATGAAACATTCACTATTCAAATTTATTCGTACAATTGAATAAGTATAACCATGTACCTATAATTATAGGTTAGGTTAAGTTAAATACCTACAGCAAAAGATATTTTTTTTTAAATATACAGACACACACACATACATACAAAATAAATTAAAATACCGTACCTCCTACGGCGTCCGGATGTGGCGTGGTCGGATATTTCCGGTAGTTGGCCATCTGCTCGGACTCGCCGTCCATAGGCAAATCGTCCATTCTAAGCCCAGTGCTAGGCCGCAAGTTGTCGGCCCTCCGGCCCTCTGGATGCGCCACGTACTGGCCATGTTGTTCTGACTCGAATGCCATGCCCTCTGGAGCCGGGTCGTCAGCGCACACGAACTTTCCGATGTGACTACCTTGCCGGGGTGCCAGGTTTCGTTCCCGGGGAACGTCCTTGTAGTGTTCCGCGTACTCGGGACTAAACTCGGCGTCGCCTTCCACCTGGAGTTCGTCCTTTGGCACGGCTGCGTGACGCCTGTTCTGGCTCATCTCCTCGGCTGTCGTATAAGGTGGCTCGAAACGGCACCTGTACTCTGTGTCGAACGATGGGCTTGCTGACAAGCTGATTGGTGGCTGTTCTGTGACTGCTGCGCCCAAATCGTCGTCGTTAACGACTCCAAATTCCTTCCGCCGATACCTGTGCAACTGGTCGACGGTGACAATAGGCTTGTGAGTGTACCAGTGTGATAATCGACCCAAAGATTGTTGACGGTACACTGAAGATGGTCGGTCCTGCCGCTTGGTTTTGCCGCCTCTCCGGTACCTACAGTAGCAGTATAACTCGCATTGATAAAAACGTTAATCAATCAGGATAAAACTTTCTTCCATGTCTCAAATAACAGCAGTGGAGGATCTGTGTGAACATTACTAACCCTTGCGATACTTTTCTTACTATGAAAAAAATCTTGGTGATTGCCATGGAGTAAAACTCGGAGAGTCGGAGGTCAAATAATAAATTTAATTAAATTTCAAATTGTATGACTAGTATGTAATTGAATAAATGGGTCTGATAGTGGAATCTTGAATAATAGATACCTAGTAAATACAAATAGAAGTAACAGGAACGAGATAAGTTAGGATTAAATATAATATAGTAGTAATCTAAGAGAAGGAGGTTTGACAGGAAAAATGAGAGAGAATAAATTAAGATTCTATTGGATAATATTGGATTGTGCATAAATGTGTGTTGAGAGAAAGAAAATAGATGAAATATTAAATTTTGTCTTCAATTGTGTGAAATTATTTATTACATTTGATCGGCTATCATAAAAAAAAATTAACGAATTGAAAACAAAATAAGTTAAAATACTTTAAGTTTATAGTGACGACGATCGAGAAGAAATATCTTTTAAATTACAATCACCGAAAAAAGGTGTCGGGGTTGTGGCAAGTTATTTGAAGATGATTGCTTTATAAAATTATACCTTAGAGATCACATACCAAATCGTATACGAATTTCCAGCTCCATTTTTGGTATTTAATTATTTTATATATTTTTTTTAATAAAATAAGAATAAAAGAATCTTGATACTAGACCGAGCCAAGGCCAAGGCTAAGTATAGACAACAATTGTTCCGAAAAACGACAAAGAGACTACCATAATCTCGATCTTTGTTTAATTATCACTAATTAAGATACATTCAGATATTATTTATTTATTAATATTCACATTTAAATATATATTTTATTTATACTGAGGCAATTTTTAATTTTTGATACACACCTTGTTTAATTCAGAGTTAAAATTTAAATAATGTTTTTTTGGTGTTTTTTTTTTTTTTAGTACAATATCATTATTGTCATTGCTTCGATTATACTAAAAAAAGTGGTCGACCCCGTAGGTAACCCTATTTTTCACTGGCTATGCCGCGTTCAATTCGTACCGAGACACGAACAAAAGACATGATTCATACTAATATCAGAAACAGCTTATAAAGGTGTCGGATGGCGCATAGAATTTGTGAGAAAAGAAAAAAATATACTACGTACTGTAAATTTGCTATCAAATATCGACCCCATTCTAGAAATCGACAAAACTTTCGTTTTCTATAATTTAAAATAAATTATACGACGTTTGCGTCTGCACTTTCAAGGGGAGAGGCCGATGCAAACAATTCTTATTAGATAAAACGAAAAACTATGGAAAATTAGAAAAGAAAAGAATGTTGTCTGGTTTTAATTATATATAACGCATTGATATTTGTTTTTTCAAAAAAAATATATACATCGATAAGAACTTGGCTCTTAATTTATTACTTTGTTCAGTTATTTTATAAATAATAATAATAATATAAAATATACAAATTTATTTTTTATGCAATGTAGATAGGTGCATTAACTTACCGTTGTTTATTCATTAAAATATTTAATTTTAAACCAATTAAACACATATAGCTCAAAATATTAAATGTAACGCATGGCCAGAAGGTATATGCGAAAATAATAATTTATAAAACTACTTAATACACCAGTAATCGTATAACCTATAAACTATCGAGTGGTATGATTAAAAATATTAAACAGACAACATTTGCAAACATTTGAAAATGTTTATTTATGTGACATGTAAAACGATATGTATGAACACATATTTTAAAAAAATTCAAACAAAAATTACCTATAGTACCTATACTAACCTAACCTAACCTAATATTATTTTAGTAAAAATACCAGCACCAAAATTGTATGTGTAAAGCGCGAAATTTTAGTGGAAAAGAATAATTAGAAACTCGAGTTTTCGAAAAATATTGACAAGCTTTCCCGAGTTTTGTATAAAACAAAAGTGCGAAGTTTCTAAACTAATTTAATCAAGAAAAACTGGTGACAGCAGTAATCGCAATACCTATTTTAATGATAATTTATTATTAGTAGGTATAGAAAAAGTTTTTTCAGAAGAAAAATGAATTGTGATTTTAAAATATTTAAAAAAAAATTATAATAATAGTGTACAAGAATAATAAAAAAAAAAAAAAATACTCACTCTTTACTTTGCGAATCCTGAAGAGCGAATAAACTCGGATTGAAAGTGCAAGTTGAGTATTTATATAGGTACGAGAATGTTCGCAAAAAACAAGTACCGCCGATCGTAGGTACGAAAGGACAGTATTACAATCGCGAATAAAGCGATAAAAAGAGTTATAAATTACTTTTGAGTTTTTCCACCTTTGAAATGGCTCTTTAATGACTATGCCACTCGACAATCGCCTTGAACTCAAACAAAATAAAATAATAAATCATAAAAACAGTAATGTGATGCATACGAATAAAACGTACCTATTATACCCAAACAAATTACCTGCACAAATTACTGTAGAGAATTATATTACATATTGTATAATGTGTGTGTGTATGTAAAAAGTGTGTTGGTACCAGTGGTGGATCCAGAGGGGGCGAGGCTACCCTCCAGACTATAGACCATACAAAAGTTTTTACTTTCACAAATAATTAATTGTCAAACCATAAATAATACAAGATTTTTAAGAAAAAAAAATCAGAATGATATATCAATATATTGATTGTACTATGGTGTATTTTAATTTTTTGAATTTTTTTTTTTTCTATCAGTGACTAAATTTTCTACTGGAAATCCTGCTTCAATTAAAAATAAATTAGCAATATTTTATTGATGCTTACAGATATACTCGTAAATTAATTAGTAAGTTGGATAGTTGGGTAATTGGACTGAGACAGTAGATACGGGTATAACGTCCTCTTAATGATCATACATTTGTAAATTAAATGATACTCGTAGGCATTACATTTATAATTTGACTGACATTTTTATTAAATTAGTAAAATCTTCTTTCGGCCCATATAGGATTAATGATTAATCCCTCCCTCAAGTATCCAATCAACCACCATTTTTTCATCTGCTCCACATGTCCCACATACCTAACTTTCCTTCAACCCCATTAACCTATAACCAATTTTTGTTTCTCCTACTTCTTCTCCGACTTTCATCTATACTTCAATAACCTATCTTTTTGTGACTATCTTTTATCTGTTTCCTACTTTTAACATGCCTATACCGTCTCAACCTATTCTTCTACATTTTTCCTAATATACGATCTATTCTTAAATTACCTCTTATATATTATGCATTCCCCATCCTATCCTACCACAACAGCCAAGGCAATGATATTCATACAGAATTAAGAGTAATATGAAAATACAACAATTAATAAACACCAAAAAAATTAGTTAACGTCAAAAAATAATGAAGATCACGGTGGTTGTAACGAAGGTTCTGGATAATCTACAAATATTCCAAGTCACAAAAGAAGAAGAATTCTAATCAATCTCACATCACACTGCACGTCATGAGATCCACCTTAACATTTGAATCTACTTCTATTACTTCTATTTATATTTCATACATTTTGTTTAATCCTCAACTGATCTCGTTCACATTTTTTTTAAATCTATGTGCCCTCAGAATGATGGATCGTTATGAATTATGATACACTCGATATGACTTATTCTTAAACTCTACAACCTTTAGTTATAAATCAATATTCTACCGAGACAACATGAGGCGATTAGAGAATATACTGAAAAAATTACCTATATTTTAACAACGCATTCATGTATCAGAAGAAACACATTAAATGACTGTTCCGAGTACATAAACAAGTTTAAATTACACGACCTGTGCATCATCACTGGCCTCGCAACTTCCAATAGTTTTATACAATTGTCCTATTATTTTTAATAACATTGTTTTTATCACACAACCTGTCACGTATCTCATCTAATAATCGCCTACAATATTCGTTAATTCTTCTTAATTCAACTTAACCTAAATTAGTCGAAAAATTAAATACTTAATAAATTTAATGTTTCTGAAAATTATGGTTAAAATATAATACAGTGAGTTCCGGTTAATGTGATCACATTGGTTCTGGTAATTTTGATTCTATTATCCAGTTGATTCCATAAAACATTTTTTTTTTATGATTTTATAATTATACCTAAACTAAATAAAATAAAGAAGCTATCTATTTTCAATTGTACTTGAGAATCAACTAATTTCAGTTTCATATTAGCCTGCAATTAAAATCCATATTCAATTAATATACATATAATTAAAATTAAATACAATATAAACACATATAATTATAATAAAAAAATACAATAGATACCTTAAAAACGATAAAAATGTTCGTAAAAGTGATTCAACTATCCAGTACTTAGTGATTCTAATAAAAGGTTAATTTAACATTAATAACATAGAATTTGGTCTCGGATTTTCGTTTTTGATTCCAATAAATGGTTTATTCTATAAACCAGTGATCACATTAAGCGGAATTCACTATAATAAAGTATACCAGCATATCATAGCGGCATAAACGTATTGGTGATTTAATGACTGTAACACATGCACGTGGAACTCCTAGCATTTCAGACACGATCAATAGTATTTTATTATAATAACATAATGACAATTATGTGAAGTTTAAATAATAAAAATAATATTTACATAAAAGATGTTTCTTTTAGTTTAATTATGTTTTTACATTATGCAAAATAATAAAAATGAAAACGATCAAAATATTTTTTCCTGCAACTTTTTTAAGATTTTACGCGAATTTCTTTATTTTAAACTAGTTAGTATTCGAATAATCTTTTTAGAACTCATAAAATGATAAAACTAAATAAAAGAGTGACTATAAATAAAAAATTAATAAACCATCCAAAAAATCCTAAGCATATGCATTATGACTTTGAATAGCTCTGTTTAATTTTTGTTTGGAATTTGTGTTCTTTATATAATTATTTGATCTTAGAAGTTTTTCAGATTTTAATATACTCTGCAATACCTCAATTCAACACCAATTATGTTACATTTATAATTAATGTAAACTATTATCAGCAATAATACTCAGTAGATTTTTGTACAGATATTAAGTTTACATTTACCAATTTAATAAATAGTCAACATTTTCTTGTACAAAAGTTAGTAAATTCTGTCGTTTTATCGAAAAATTAACGTGTTTTAAATTTGAAAAATAATAGTTAAAATTGTATGTAGAATTATTACGAATAATTCAATTAAATAGACCTCTCATGAATGAAACCATACGCCCAAATAATATATACTATAGCGATGTTAACATAAAGACACATGTACAAATTCGAGTTGTACAACTTTTTTTTTTATCAATCATTAATATTAAATTTAATTAATTCTCCTTCATCTGGCCAAGGTCTGAAGACGTGTTGTCTTGAGCCTGTCACGTCGTATTTATATCATAGTATTATTCTATCGAATGTTCACATCAGGTTACAACGCTAGTATAATTGTTAACTGAATATAATCATTGTATAATAATAATAACAATAATAGTATATTTTTACAATATTATAGCATCTACTTAGTAAACATTCAACTTGGTGTACTAAGTACTTCAATATACTAAGGCAATATTATTATAAATACAACAATTGTAATCGAAGCGTATACTAGATATAATATTTTTCCCTAACTACGAGTTATAACTTTATAAATGGCCGTAAAAATGTTATTTCTATACAGAATATTAAAAAAATACATGTTTTTAAAAAAAAATAATTCAAACATTATGGGTATATTATTATAAATAATCGTCTCACCTGGACATACTGGAACCGAAGTGGCCGTCTGGTCGTCTGACAGTGTCGACGTCCGAGTACTAAAAGAACACTTTTCTCACGTGAATACTGATATTGTGTGTTATCGTTTTATAGTTTGAAGGTCGTCTGTTGTTTCAAGACTGCACCCCCAAAATAGGTCATGGGGTCGATTTGTATCTACCGTCTACGAGGTTTCGTAGACACGCACAGAGTCTATATAGATATGACAAAAATGTGAAAATGGAAACGTAACTGGCAAGGCTCACTTGAGAATAAATTAATTTCACGGAAACGTTGTGGTTGTTGTACGTACGTACAGACGTTTTTATAATTAAACAGCACAATATAAACTATTGAACTTTCGAGTGTTCGATCGACGATGATTTAAATAATAAATAAGTATTATTGATTATCATATAGATACTTATAGAATTTGAATGTCCTAGTACACATGGAAATTAAATTATCCGAGATAGACAGGCAATATCGCTACTATTGCATTAAACATAAATTCAAATGTAGTTAACTACGGTAATCGGTTATTAGACAGTAAATGTCGTGTTCATTTACATGCTTATATACACTAAATATACAAGTGTCCCATGAAGATATACCCTTTGTATTATCACTGGAGATAATTAAAATAAATAAATTCTGAATTTTTTTTTTTTTTTTGTACTACTCACGGGGTTTGGGACTATAAATATTTATATTTAATTAATTTTCTATGTTTTTGTAAAAAAAACTACAATAAAAACTTTTTATTTAATTATTTTCAAACAATTTTGAAATTAATCATTTTATTGTGTTAATATTATTATTCTTTGGAAAATGTTGACGTTTCAACTTTTTCAGTAAATTCGTGATTTTTAACAAAAAATTTAAATTCAAAAAAAAAAAAAATGTACAGTCAATTAGCCATAATAATAATTATAATCAATTAGCAAATGCGATTACAGCCTGCTTCATAATTATAGATATTTTTCTCCAAAATTTAAAAACTATTAAAAATCACGAATTTACT
This sequence comes from Cinara cedri, assembly GCA_902439185.1. Taxonomy (NCBI): domain Eukaryota; kingdom Metazoa; phylum Arthropoda; class Insecta; order Hemiptera; family Aphididae; genus Cinara; species Cinara cedri. The sequence goes on along the minus strand of CABPRJ010000476.1, from coordinate 4,805,003 downwards.
GAAAATAAAAAGTAGGAACTTCAACATTTTCAGAACAATACACTCAATAAAATATTGTTCTTAAATTTTTCAAAAAATAAAATTATTTTTTTAACTTTTTGAAAAATGAATTCAAATATAAATACATATTTGTAGTCCTTATATCTACGAATAATAATAATGAGAAAAAAAACAAAATTCGGTTGTCTTTATTATTTCATGAGATATTGCAATGGGTATATTTTCGTGAGACACTGTGTACATAAAAAAAATAAAAACAAAATAAAACAAAATAATAGTTTTTATTTTCCGATTACCCATTTCGTTGAATTACAATATATAATAGGTATTTATTATAAGTTCAGTACAATATTCTTTATCTTTATTGTCTTTAAAAAAATAGAGGTCCTGTGCTCCACATGAAATACTGATATCTTTTTTTTTTTTTACTTATCGGCCTATCTTCGACATGGTCGTAATAATTACTTATTCAAACAATATTTATAATTTTTTTTTTTATATAGAACGGGAAGGGGGTCCTTAGAATTCGGGGTCCTTTGTGTTCGTGCATCGCATGCACATCCAGTATAAATATCCAGTAAGTGGGCCACTGATCCACATGGGCACTGGACAAATATATGCAAATATTATAGAGCACTGCACGAAAAGAAAACTTTATGAAGATTTCTTCATAATGAAACATCGAAAAAAATATTAAATACAGAAGAGTAAATTGATTACCTACATATTGTATATCTCCGAAATGTGCAGCGTTAACTGAAAAACAGACCGATTGGTAACGTTACAAAAACGAATACATAAATTAATATATTATTTTGAATTGTGTTATTATTTATTATCGTATACAGATAGTGCAGTAGCATATTTTATTCGTCCCGTTTCTGTTAGCAATCTCCCCTATGAGAATATAGGGGAACGCACGGCCATACATCAACTCCATAATAATACAATATTATGCTTACCGACATGATGAATTGCCTAACAATGTTTAAAACGCATAATATCCCACAATATTTGAATTCCTTCCGATTCCAAATTCAAACAATCAGTTTCATCTAGTAGCTATTAATATATTATCAATCATTTATTATAATATAATTAATTGATAATAGTATTATATCATTATATTGATCAATTCTTTAGTTGCCAGAACAATTAATAATGTTCATATAATGTTATCATATTCGCGTGTTTTATTAATATCGAACCCTCTGTTTTAAGTGAAAATTTATGTTTTTTTTAGACTTTGAACGTAGCGTGGGATCTAATAGTTTCACTATGATGTTTATATTAGTTTCTGAGTAGAGTGAGTAATGTATTGATTTTACAATGATGTTTATTTTTATTTTTTCTGTTAACTATTTTTCTATCAGAAACTATGCTCAGACTTTCACGTGAAGCACTATTTTTGAATGGAAATCTCACTAGAATGGTACATAAAAGAGGTAATTTTTTTATTTTTCGAGGAATTTTTATAGTAAATGGGAAAAACGTAGAAAAAACGGGACAATTTACGAAATGTATTGTTTTCGAATCATAAATATTACAGCCTTTCAAAACATGAACATGTATAACCGAACTTCGCCCAGAATCCATTTTTATTATCAATGATTAACCATTGTGTACATATATACATACAGTAGAATACAAAGTGAAAAAAATATACTGTACTCTACTAAAACGTTTTTAATCATAGCTATTTTGCTCGATAATAAAACTTTACACATCAATTCTAAGACCAACGTTTTCGTATGGCTGTGATACATGGCCACTAACAAAGAAAATGAAATAGTGTACATAATAAGGTTCGATAACACGTTAATATGTGGACCTATTTTTGATACAGAAAGAGACAAATAGAGAATCAGTTATAACAAAGAACTAAGAAAGGAAACTGGGATACCATGGGTTACTAACTACGTAAAATGCCAAAAAATTTAACAATGTGAATATATTAATGCAAAGGAAAACACAAAATGAATAGAAGCAACAATAAACTCATAACTTAAATCTCAATAGTAAGAGAGCATGAGTGTACATAAGAAATGGTGTAAGAACAAAGTAAAATATAATATGGAGCAATTAGAAATACCTTACAAATTGGGATGGGTATAAAATTGAGAACCATGGAGGTATTGTGTATTAGCCACAAAGGCTCTTGAAATGCCGTACAGCGAAAAAAGAAGAAGACAATTTGTACTTATCACTTAGAATTAAATTTATTTGTTATTAACTTTTAACTGAGAAATTTTGTTATTTATTGAACATAATTAATTCGATCATTTTCATAAATTTGGCTTACCTGTGATTGTGTGCAATCATATTATTATCATTGCATTAAATTTAATAAGAAGTAGCATTTTTATTCATGTGTTAAAAGCCGTTTATTCCGTCACGACATAGGAGGTCAAGTATAAATTTAAGATGACCTTGTAATAATATTACATATAATATTATATAGTATTATACCGAAATAAAACCTTAACTCGTAGTTGGCCTGTACACGCGCTATTCCAATCAGTTACATCGTTTTAGGTAGGTAGCCTAATTTTATAAGGGGTTATTGATTTCATCTACAGAAAATACAATTTTAAATCTAAGCAAATAGGTTAATTTAACAATGAAGAACGATTTTCGTATAAGTACCTAGTTATTTTTGTCAATAATATTCCTTATATATTAAACGGCATATTACAAAAATTAATGATATTCAGTTAAAAAAAATATTATACGAATACTCTTACGCAAATTAATTCGAATTTCGACAGTAATATGTCAAAAATTTACTTCAAATATAAAATCAAATTAAAAAAAAAACGAAATATATTTGTTTTGCGTTCTATGCAGTAGGCCATCAATGTTATTATCACTATTTTTATTTTTTTTTATTAATTTCAAGATAACTTTTGGTAAATTCGAAAAGCTTCTTATATATCAGGTACTTAAGTCTTAAAGTATACTTACTTACTGCGTGTGTTTTAACATAACTCTAACTTCGTTGCACAAAACTTCCTGAGAGGTTAAAAAAAACATGTACTACATTATACAAATAACATTATTCTTAATCGTTCTACTCAATATGTATAATCCAGGTTAATAACGTAAATAATAATTATTTATTTATATCATTGAATATGTTTTATGTCAATTACTTTTTTTTAAATTACAATATTCAACTTTAAAATGTTGATCATTTATATAGATACAGAATTATAGACACTTAATAATGTTTAAACAGGTGTATTAAACTCCAAAGTTAAAAACGTTCTTAAAGATTTATATAGCCTGATTATAAAAATGTCTAAATGATGTTGTTTAATTATATATTAAATTGTTAAAACAGTATTTACTTAATACTTTAATTTCTCAATTTATCCCATATATTTTATTATAAATATATTTTTTAGTGTATTTATATTGACAATTATTTTTAATATTGGGTACCTACTTGAAGTTTCTTCAAAGTTTTTCTCTAAATCAATAACAATCAGAGTGACGCTAATTTGTTATGTTAGTGTGCGTATAGTTATAATTGGTATTTAATATTCTCGTTCCGTTCTGAGGAAATATCTATAAATAGTACAAGCGGCTAGGTTTTTTTTTATATAGTCGTAGTACATTGTTTTTTCTGTGTTTGTTGCGATTTATTAACCTATAGAGTATATAAATATTAAAATCGTATAAGTTTGAAATTTAGTCAAATGATTTCTTTTAATATTCTAAAAGGAGCACGGAAATATTATGTTTACTCTGTAGTTAATGTATAGGTGTTTCATTATTCGCGTTCGTGTAAGTATGCTAACATATACAGTGTCTATATATAGCGTAATAATATATTATAGTTACGCCCTAGTCCCTGGTGAATTTATCGCACATTAACTCAACATCAATTATTCATTTATTCCACAAATATATCGTTGTGATTTACCTATGATATTTTCAAAGTTCGCACGAAACACAAAAAACGGAATTAAAAGTATTTAGAGGGAATACAAACGTGCACACTGTTCAGTCCTACGGAAAACATCGGCATAGATTCCAAGATTTTGAACTCATTATTTTCATCATATTCAATGAAATATGGAAAATTTAAAATAGCCGTATGACGTCAGGGTCGGTTCAGCATATGGCGGCGACCCATCTTCTTGTTCGTGTTAAAGTTACTCATCACGTGCAATATGATTTATATAGCTTTGAATAATATTTTCGAATTTTTAAGAACTGAGCCATGTGATCATAATGGGACTATACAGGGTGTCTCATCACCGTAATCAACGGATTTTTCTAGAGCTCTTATAATATTCAATTTTTTTTCGATATGATTTCCTTCGATGAGGACATATATGTATATATGTATATTTATAGAAATATTAGATTTGTGTTTTTATTAATTTTCTAGTGTGTATTAATTTATTAATTGTATGTAATTGAGTAAATGAATATAGGTGGACATTTTTGGATATTTCTGCAGTTTAATGCCCACCAAAAAAAAAAAAAAAAAACCAAACAATAATAATATACACGCAATATCCAGCGGTGACATTTGCAAAATAAGATTGGTATCTACACTCATCACTAGAATCCCCGGCTATTATTTTGGTTTGGTTTATACTCCCAATAAATCAGATTCGATTGTCTACGAAACTGATCAAATTAAAATAATTTTTACATAGAATTTATAAATTACTTTTCTAGTATTTGAAATACATCTTAATACAAATGATGAGCGTAATTATTTTTGTGGCGTTACGAGAAAAAGCAAAAAACACTATACGCTTGCTGGTTGAATATTAATATCGTCGTAATAAGAAGAGTGTGAAGTGCAGATAGGTAGGTAATCCATAAACGTAGTTATATGTACATTAGTTTAGACATTGTAATTTTCATTTAAACATTCAAGTACATTAAAAGTTCATTTAACTATTGATTTTCGCTAAATTTTAGAAGTTCCAGTAATGTTATTAAATACCATAATATTAGGTATGAATTATCTACGGTTAAAACTACATCAAGGGCATGTATCACAGTAGAATTTTCCATCTGCTAAATTACGTTGCCCACATTTATACTGCGGTGGTTAGGTTGATAAAAAATAAAAATTATTAAATTATTTTCTTAAACCTTCAATGTATAATTTGAAATTTGAAATAAAATTTAGGATCTAATTAAATTCCTGAAAGCAATTTAAATATATGAACGTAATTCAAAAATAGTTGATTGAAAATTCAAATACAATTGAAACTTAATTATAATGTTTGGTTCATACATTTTTAACTTTGTTCGTTTTTGAACTCGTTTATTCCGAAGTGTGTGTCGGACTTTGCGAATTTACTTCCGACGTGGCATCGCTACGTTGAAACTGTATTGTTTTATTAAATTTATATAGTGTAAAGCGTGCAATCCGCAGCCAATAATTGTAGAAACCATTAAAACGCCAAAAAGATGGAAACAAATAACAACAATTTACAGGTTACATATTCGATTCGCGTTCATAGGTTCGTTATTAGTGGTATATATTTTCTTTAGGAGTCCAACAATGGAGGACAAATGTAAGTAATAAATGTTTTAATTTTAAATTCCGTTAAATTAATTCCAAATCGTTTTAAAACCGTATACGTAATATAATCGTAAACAATATTGATCATAATTATTGTTAAGAAACAGTAAAAAATATTACATACACAATTTCATATATTTGTTCGGTTTTTTTATTATTTTTTTTTTTTTCATATAAATAACAAGTAAAATACTATTGATGTTATATCAGTAAATGATAAATAATAAATACCACTATAATACATCGCGAATGAAAATATAGCTAATTGACGAGAAAAATTATTTTTAAAAAGTACAAAATCATACATCGACTTTAGTTTAATTGAAATAAATATATTCTTCTTTCTTCACCGAAGAAATGACTATTCCGTGAAAATACGTTCAACTACTAGAATATTTTCCATCTATCACAATTACTCTTCGTATTATCCCCGTAACATCAAATTTCCCCTTATAACCTTTGGCAATTCCGCCCATTTTTCTTTAGCCTATCTTTTCTATAGCATTATATTATTTTTAAACAACTCTAAAAGAGTTCATTGAAGATTATATTTTTTTATTACGCTAACATGCCATGCAATAGTAACAAAGTTAAATTTTACCAATCAAAATGAAAACTTTAGCAAATAGTTTATTACTTACCTAGCTTACCTAGATACCTAGTTACGTACCTAAAAGGATTTAAAGTGTATAGAACATCCGAGATGTATAAGAGGAAGAATTATTTTCCGTCTCGACACAATAACTAATTACGAAACCCTCGTGAGATACGCCGTACTATCGTATTTCTACCAATGGAAAATCTCGAAATAATGTATAAAAGGCTTTACTACGATTGACCCAACCCAACTTACGTAAATATCTTCAGAATTATTTCCCAACGAGACCTCCTATAATTACAACATTGTATTTTAACAATAATACTGGCCATCAACGAATCGCATCAAAAAAAAAAAAAAAAAAAAAACAAATTATTACGTACCAAATTATAGATATATTTAGATTCAGAACGTAGCATGGGATCTGTTGGTTTTACTACGATGCATGCTTATTTCTTTATTTTCTGCCTGTCAACTAAATTTCAAAATAATTCTTGCTCCTAAGTATAAAGTATAGTATCTTTTCTGAAAGGAAATTTTTGAGAGAAATTTCTTGAGAGGTCATTTTTTGAATTCTCGTTAATATTTGAGATAAGGAGGAAAACTTGGTTCTTTAGGTTAAAAAAGATTGAAAGGCCAAATATTGTATTGTTGACAAAGCAACATTATCAACTAAACTCCGCTCGGAATCGTTTTTTCGTTGGCAATGGATTATCGTTGATATAGACTTAAAAAGACAACGAAATTCTACTAATGACGGTAGTTTAAGTTTTGTTCTCATTTTTCGTTCCTAAAAATAAAAACAATACTAACAAACAGGCTTGTTTTCGGGAGATTTTTGGCAAGGCGTTCAATTTTTTAGTGAATATACGCTCACAGTATTGGCCTAGGATTGCTCTGTAAAATATCTCAATGTTTATTCATTTATGTACTGATGTATAATATAATATATTATAATAATATAAACTGCTGTATCATTAAACAAAACATACAGTTAGTAAACTCTATATTTTATGGTATATTTTTTTTTATCAATAACAATATTATCAAGAAAATTATGAAAATATATTACAAGTTATACGGGTTTTCGATATTTTTACATTACTACGAGAACAACTATTACAATGAATATTTTAGTAAATTTGAATTCAATTATAAAGTGTTTTAAAAACTATAAAATTAAATAAATAGTTCAAAAACCAATAGCATATTTTAAACAACCCGTCAAGCTGATTATTTTTACAAAATAACTTCCTCGCAGATAATTTAATAATATCCATCATTTAGGTAATAAAACTAATAAGATGTACATCTAGAATCTAAAAAACTTTTCGAATATTCGTTAGATAGTTTCAAAACTTATAATGTGAGTTGCTGAAGAAAAAAAATTGTCAGTAGGTACTATTATATTTTTTTCATATATATGTAAACACTTTTAGACAAGTAAATTCCGTCATTTTATAGTTAAATGGTAGGTTTTAATGATGGATTATAATGATATGTAGTTGACTTATATTCAATGAATATTTGAGTATATAATTTATAATACACCAGCATCCGGTGACTATATGACAGTTACAAATAAATATTATGTTTAACATAAATATGTCCGTTTATTTTAAGCGTGAAATAGACATTACGCGTTATTGGCTATTACTCAAAAAATTGATTTTGTCTAATTCTCACTGTGACAAACCGACATTCTTCGTATAAATCTACAACTATTATAATATATTACGTGAAATGTATCGTTATGATATTTTGTTCGTAATGGTTTAATTTAAATGTCCAAACGCTTAAAAACAAAGCATTTCATAATAATATTATACATCGTGTATGTGCTAATACGATTATTATTGAAAATTGGATAATGTTAACGTTTCTTTCCTTAGATCCGATTTTGTGTCATTAGTTTTAATATTAGAGTGAATTGGCCTAATATCAAACTTAAAAGTAAAAACGTGGTCTGTGTCTGTAAGTTGTCTTTATTTTTTGATATTTTAATTTTTAAGTTAGATACTCGTTTAAGAACATAAATTAAATCGTACCTCGCTTAAAATATAGGATCGAAAAATCAACGTTTAAACATAGACAAATTCACTGATCCAATATCAAAAATAATAACACAAAATCGGTTCAACTGAACGAAAAGTTGACATTCTTCAGTGTTCAACATTAACCGTATAACAAATCGTATATATTATATCTTAGAAATCAATTTACATATTTTTTTTTAATGAAATCTACTCTTGAAGGTATTTTAATTAATTTACACATCATCAAAAATAATTATTATTTTGTTGGACGATTACATTTTTCATACTTGAATAGCTTAAATCGCTTTTATACTTAATTTATATTGCATTTGAATATTCATGTATATTTTTAGATTCGGAGAGTAATAAGAAATCTATTAGTTTTACTATAATGGATATTTTTTTTTTTTTCTGTCTGTGAACAACTTTTCTATAAGAAATCTTACTCCGATATATAGAGTATACCACTTTTCCTGAAAGTTGATAATTTCTAGTTAATATATTAGGAAAGTCAATTTTTGATTTTTTAAGAGGTTTTCAAAATAATTAGAAAAACCTGAAAAAAATATAGGCAAAACAGTAAATATTTACTGCGCATCGGGCCCTTACCATTTTCTATGTTTTTAATTATTCCTACTTATGTTTTCTACCGTAAATGTCGCTCCAATAAAAAGAACAACAATAAACCTTTTGTATTGCAGTTTTAATCTAGTTCTGAAGTAAGAAAGTCGTTTTTTGATTTTTTTTGTAGTCTTATAAAGAATTAGGAAAACCCGAACAAATTTACGAAAATTATTCTTTTATTATTTTATATTTCGTTTTTTAATGTATTTCAGTTAAAAATATTCGAGAAGACTTTTTAACAGAATACTTATATTTATTTTTCTAGATGTGTTAAAATTTTCAAAACATTTGAGCCATTTTTAGCTATTTATAGATGCTATAAGTTTGTGAGTTTTTTACGTAATTTTTATTAAGATACTCTGTTAGTTTAAAAAGAAATGCTTGAAAAAATAACAAGAGGTTCATTATAAGTTGTACTTACACACTTAGTGGTTAAAAAAAAAAAAATTGAGCATAATATTTTTTTATAAGTCATAAAATCAAATTTTGATGAAAATCGTTAATATTATGGCCATTCAAATTATGTATAACCGAAATTTGCTCTGAATCGTTTTTTGTTAGGTATTAATGGTTTATCGTTGATGACAGATACAAATTAAATACATTTATGCATCCCACCTTCCTAACTATCCACGTACAACAGTCGCATCACCCATCCTCAATATCGGATTTTTTTTGGATAAGGTACATCTTAATTTATTTTTTTTGTTTTTATCCTTTCAAAAAGGTGTGATATAAGGGTGCAACTCATAACCCTCACTATTTAATTTATATATTGAAGAAACACTTAAATAATTATTAGAGGAACATATATGCGAAATAATATTGAATGGAACACCGTGTGGAACATTTTATTAATGAACCAATCTACGAATTGAAAAAAAACACATCTTTATTATATATACATCAATAAAATAATGACGAAATTAACCTAAATCAGAATTATTACTACTGAAATTTTAGTTAAAATATATTATTTAATTGTATACTAATTTTAAATAATAACATGATACAAAGAAAACTAATAGCAAACTAAAATATTTGACAAAATAATTTTGAATTGTATACGTACAGCTAAAGTTAAAGAACTCGCTGAAAAAAAAAAATAACCAATGTCCTTCGCATTTTTAAGTAGGACAGTCAAATTTAGGTATAAATGTATAATTATCAGTGCAGTACTCGTTAGTTTAAGTCGTTCAAGATAAATATCTACAATGTTTTTTTTTAGACATACCTACGAGTAGATAAGCCTAAAATATTACTCAAGTATGTATTTCATTTTTTTTTTTTCTTTTTGGTAAATTCGCAAGTATTTTAATGTCTAGTTAAATTACATAAAAGTAATCTTTTTTTTCCATGTAATAAAATGGGTATTGAGGACACCTATATTAACTATTTTCAAAACAAAAAAATAATCGAGTTGTTTATAAAATATAATGTTTGCACACGACTGCAAATCAAATCATAATATACCTAGTTAGTTATAATTTAATAAGTATTCGAATATAAAATAAATTCTTAATTAATGAGTTACTAGAAATATAATATTATAAGCGAATATTATTATTAAAATCCAATGTTCATTCATTTTCTACATTGAAAAATAACGATGATAATTTACTATAAGACAATCTATATTCGATGTTGATTATTTCGAATTCACCATGCCCGCTTTACCGTCGAACTTAACAGCCTACGTGCTGAACAGTCTAGCGACTTTCGACGGAATCTCGTCGGAAATTTTAATATACATAACAACCTTATAAATTAATAAATAGCATTGATGATAACTGAATGCCGTTTAAAGGAAGGAAAATTAATTTTACGTAAATGTCGATACTGGTTTCTAATAAAATCGTATAAAACATATTAACAATATATTCAAACACCTACTAAACGCTATAGTATATTATAAAAGCAAACCACCTCGGTAGTTATTTTAAATTCTTCACTTAGGCGATCAAGTCATCCGAGTCATACTAAACCAATCTCTTAGAAGACATCGACACGTTTGTTGCGTCCTACACGTTATCGTGTATAAGTTAATACCAAATTTTAAATTCTTACTTTCTAGTCAAATTTCTTAAATCTCATACAGTCACATAGGCAAGTAGAATAAAACTCTAATGCTTTACAAGAAATGAATAAAATCTCGTTTTTCGGCGTAACACTTCATATTCCGTTACAAATTAGTTTTCATAGAACTTGCTCACTGTAAACAAAACATCAAAATGTCAACATACATGTTATTAAATTATATGATCCCGAAACGTATATAGATATCATACAAATTTCATAGAAATTTATTTAAGCCTAATTAATACTTATTAAACCTTACCATATCAAAAGCAATTTTCCAAACAATTTAAAATTCTCGCTTTCAAATTATATATAGCGATTTGAATTGATTTTTTTTGAACATTACATAATATAGTTATTAATTAATAATCACGAATATTAATAGCTAAGTAGATACCTAATTTAAATGAATAAGTAGAATTAGGTAACAATCCATACTAACACACATATTAATATTGCAAGTATGGTTTTTTCGTAACTTTCTATGTAAATAAATTATACATCACATACATTTTATATGCAAAACATTATGTTTTAGACCGTGTATAATTATTTTTTACAGTCATTAAAACTATTATTATCATCATAATTATTTTAGTAATAATAGTAGCATAATAATAGTAATAATAATATAATTTGCCATACAATCCGTAATATATTCCTAAATTCATATGTGGTGACACATGACGTCATTGATGTCCATACCATTCACCACGTTTAAACCCACCATGGTTAAATAGGTGTGATTGATTTGTTATCAATTTTTTTTTTTTGAAGTTAATTAAGTAAATAATATATATTATCTGGTACCGATAAAATAAATATTACTGTGATAACTATAATGATATTTCAACCACAATCACGGTTAAAAATAATGATATGAAATTATCTTTAATCTTTTATGATGTCATCACCGATCATCACACACCATCACAGCAAATTTAGGACCATGTGGAATGTAATACGTGTTCCTATAAAAAAAAAAAGCAAAAGATAACAAAATATTAAACGGGGTCTTAATATTAACATAATGTGTATTTGATTCTGAGCGAAGTGAAGAATGTATTGGTTTTAGAATAATGTTTATTTTTTTTTCCTTTTGTGTTTACATGAACACTTTTTCTACCAGAATACTCCGATATTCAAGTATAGCACCTTTTCTAAAATGCTCTCTAGGTGGTATTTTAAAGAAGTCATTTTTTGAAATTCTCATTAATATTCGAGATTATAATAATTAATAGCTAATGAACTCTATAAAATAGCTATCTTAAAATTTTAAAAATAAAATAAAAGTTTATTTTTTAAGATTTTTCAAAAACAAAAAATATTGTTTTTATCATTTAAGAAACAAGTATCTCTAAAATCTTACATTTTTTGTCACCCTTATTTTTAAAAAAAACGACTATATATTTTAGATTCTGAGTTCAGCGAAAGATGTATTGGTTTTACAAAGATGTTTATTTTTTTCTTATGTGAATACTTTTTCTACCAGAATACTTCGATATTCAAGTATAGCACCTTTTCTGAAAGGAAATGCTCACTAGGTGGTATTTTAAAGAGATTATTTTTGAAATTCTCATTAATATTCGAGATGATGGGGAAAATCTGGTTCTTTAGATTAAAACAGATTGAAAGATTAAAACTAAGATTGTCATTGACAACTGTTTTTAATTATTTTTTGTTATTCTTAATTATTTTTATTTTAATCTTTTTTAAACAATCATTGTTCCCATGGAAATGCTCATTGTTGTAATCAGTTTATCATTTATTGTATTGTTGATAAACCAACATTATCAACTAAACTCCACTCAGAATCGTTTTTTCGTTAGCAATGGTTTCATAGGCGTGCACAGGGAATGCCATAAATAAAACGGGCTATTTTTCTTTGGACTTTTATCCTCTCACTTAAACACAGAATATAATGAATACAAAATATCGTTTCATTAAAAATCATATTGTCCATCTACATTTTATACTAGTATTATATTATCTAAATATCTAAATATTTATCACGACGACGGTATTTTTTTTAATGACACAAGTAATATGTTAATGATTCATTTAATCAAGTCAACAATATTATATTTTGTGGAAATAGTAAGTATTATATAAAAAAATAGTTTTATTTGTTGAATTGTTTCTATAATAATAATTATTATTATTGTAATAAAAATACGGACATACTACGCACGATGGGTGGCAACTGTTGTAAATGAGAAGTTGGGAAGGTAGGAAAAAAATGGAATTTAATGTATTTTTATATGCAAAGATTAATTATTTCTAACAAAAAGCGATTCTGAGAGGAGTTCGGTTATAAATGTTTTAAAAGACAGTAATATTCACAGTTTTCTTCAAAAGTTGATATGACCTAACATTTTTGTAAAAAAAAAAAAAAAAACATTAAACTACATATAACTACATTAAACTTATATTTTTTTTTTATTTACCACTAAATAAAACATATAATGAATAACCTGTTAAATTTTCAAACATTTCTGTTTGGTCTAATAATTTTATCCACCGAGTACTTACCTAATAAAAATTACGTAAAATAACTCGCAAAATTAAAACGTCTTTAAATAGCTCAAATTTTTTGAAAATTCTACCACATCTATAAAAGGAAAATATAATTTTTTGTTGAAATTTCAAACCCTTATAAAAAATTTTAACTGCATTAAAATAAAAAAAAGGACAGACATAGTTCGTGCATAGGCGCAGCCACTGTTGTAGGTGAGAAGTTTGGAAGGTAGGATACAAATGGGAATTCAATGTATAACTAAATTTACAAAATTTAATAATAACATAATAAAATCTGTAAGTAACGATAAACCATTGCTAACGAAAAAACGATTCTGAGTGGAGTTCAGTTGATAATGTTAGTTTATCAACAATACAATAAATGATAAACTGATTACAACAATGAGCGTTTCTATGAGAACAATGATTGTTTACAAAAGATTAAAACAATAAAATCTAAATAATAACAAAAAATAAATAAAAAACTGTTGTTAATGACAACCTTATTTTTAATCTTTCAATCTTTTTAACCTAAAGAACCAGATTTTCCTCATCATCTCGAATATTAATAAGAATTTCAAAAAATGATCTTTTTAAAATTCCACCTAGCGAGTTTATTAATTGTTCTGGAAATGTTGAGTATTAAATTTTATTTCCATTAAATTCGTGATTTTTAATAATTTTTCAAGTTCCAAGAAAAATAGTGTACAGGTAATTTTCCATAATAATAATAATTAATTAGGTAAGGAAAGCCTACTACATAATTAGGGGTACTTTTCTCTAAACATAAAAATTATTGAAAATCACGAATTTAATGAAAATAAAATTTTAAACGTCAACATTTTATGAAGAATAAACTTACAAAATCTTCAAATTTGTCGAAAACAATGAATTAAAAATTTTTTTTTAGTAAAACATTTGTTTGCATAAACATAAAAAATTAATATTAATATAAATATTTATAGTCCTTATCCCTGTGAGTAATATAAAAATAAAACACAAACTTTTATTATCTTTATTATTATCTCTTAAGATATTATAATGGGTATACATTCATGGGACACCCTGTATATCATATTATATAGATAGGTATTTATTATTGTATACAATATTTAACTAACCGTGTAGGTATAATAAGTATATGACAAATGTATAAATAAATAAAAATTATCTTATTTAACTTTAGAGTACCAACACTACAAACCTAGCTATAATGACAACGCGAATACAATAATGTAATCCATACCTACGTTTTATATTGGTTTAAACATTTCTACATAATTTAACATTAAACAATTAAGTACAGATACCTAATACGAGTCAAATTAATATTGCAAAATAAAATATTTATAATTTTTCCTAAACATTAAACTATTATTCGTACAAGACAAACTCATAATCCAACTAAAGTAACCTTAATAAGTTATATCCTTTAATTTTAGTTTTTCATTACGAACAAAATTATAATATTTATAGATTTAATTTCAAAATAAAAAGTCCATACCTATACGTATCTATCACGAATCAACAGTAATCTTGGAGGATTTTAAATGAATTCGATTTCTGTTTTTTTTTTTAACCCTTACGAAATCATTTAAGTTTAATGTTAACACTATTTTCTATTTTTACCCGTGCTCCTTACTTCTGAAATAAGTATCCAATTTTGATTTTTAATTAACAATCCTTCCCACCTTTCAATCGCAGATTAAAATAGAGAATATTTGTGTAGAAACGATAATATGCATAACACTAATATTAGATTTACCGTTAATTAATTCTAACAGTTTAAAGTTTAAACCAAAGGGGTAGGAAACGGTAATATAGTTTGCATAATATCTACTTTTAAATGATGTATTATTAACTCTCCCATAATGGTTTGAAAAAAACTGAAATCATTGAATTCATTTAAAATCCCCCGAGAAAATGTCTGGCTCATGATAAAAGAATTACCCTGTGTATCATAATAAATGTGTATTTATTTTATATCTGTCGAGATATATTTTCGGATGATAAAATATTTAGTTAAGTGTAACCAATTAACTATTCCGTGAGTTGACAAAAAAAAAAAAAAAAAAAAAAAAAATGAATATGAATGATTAAAGCCGGTGTAATATTATGTTCTGTACGTTTGTTGCGTATATGATAAATTGACGTAAATTTAAAGATATTGCTATTGATACGTGCCTATTTTGAACTTAAATTAATCTTATTATTAATTAATGAGAATGTAATAAAATGTATGGTACAACACGCTCGATCGACTAATAATGTTTAGTGAATCGTAATTTTATTCACGAGTAATTGGCGGTTGAAAACGCCCACGACAAGCTTAACACGACGAATCGACATAATATACTAAGCCCTTCGACGGGCTTAGTGAACTTAAAAATAAAAAACATTTTTTTTTTCTCAGTCACAATCGGTACGTAAGTATGAAATTATTGCACAATAATTACACATTTTATTATGTTACCGTGTCCGGCAGATATTATCGATTTATTTCCACGATTAATTCATAAAACATGTAGAACCGTCGTCATACTATTTGTCTGCGCGGACATTCCATACACCCACGTAATAATTTTTGATTTAGTCACTTATATCACGTCCGTATGGTACGTTGAAGTTAAATCATAGTTACTCACGCTGATATACGCGGCCCCGTATTTAGCAATGGCGAACATTGAGGTACTCCGATGACGCCGGAATACAATAACTCCGATTTCGTCGCAGTGTTGTTCCCCGTGAATCAGTCCCTTTCACTTTGCTGTCAAATCGTAATCGCACCTCGGCAGCAAAGCGGAAAAAGACAAATCCACGCAAAGAACGGTTCCAGCCGACGACAGTTGCAATGCGATTAGTACCTATAGGTACCCGAGCACATACTCGGATTATTACACCGTGCTAACACGTACAATAACAATATAATAATACGATTAAAGGATCACGGAGAAAAAAAAAAAACAAAAAAAAGTCAAACTTAACCTGACCGGTTAAGAAGACGGCGTCATAAATATTGCGCAAAACTGTATTTGTTATAACGCGTACATAAATTTAGAAAAATAAAAAATGTATTCGTCTTAATTTCATAAATGATTTAAATTTAATTTTAATATGGATTTTTTTTTTTTTTTGGTTGACATGAAAAAAAAAACCGTATCCGCGCATATACGTATCCGTATACGTTATGCGGGTTTTGGCTTATCAAATTTGTTCGTCTGCCACTAAACATGTACTAAATGCTCTCCGTATCGATTGTCGACGACGACGTCCTTTATTATGCAAACTGTGCTGTAGTTATCGCCTAACAATATGCTTAAACTGAGTCGAGATAATAATATACAGGGTGCCCCATAGAAATCTGTCAATATTGCAGTAACATGTTTGTTCGGTTCGATGTATATATTTTTTTTTTTTTTTTTGAACAATTACACGTACTAGAGTCCGTTGTAATTCGTATAGTTTTTAATTTTTATGTACATAACATTTATTTTTTTTTATTTTCAAAACCCAAGATAATTATTGAACACGATTATTGTGAAACGAAGTTCAGACGTTATAAATGTTTACCAATGGTTAATCGATAATTATATGATATTTACGATAATTTAAATTTTGTATACATTAATTTCTATTAAACTAAAAAACATCAAATAATTTATCAATTTTTCCGCGAAAAATTACTCATAATACAACAATAATATTATTACATAACATAGTGATTATTTAATAATTATAATTTTAGGCAATAAATACAATTTAAAATGTCGTAAACATCAACAAATTATAAACAAATTAACGGCTTGTCGTTAGCAAACCACATTTTTAACACTAAGATTTTGTTTCGAAATAGACGTATAAAATAGCAATATTAATACATTTAGAATTTCGGTTAAACATGATTTGAAATGCCGTAGCTGTTACTGATTTTCATAAAAATTTGAATTTTAACGTTCATAAAAATAAAAACAACTACTTAACTTTTTTTTTACCGTCTATTATGATTTATAATGAACAGCTCGTCTTAAATTTTTAAACATTTCTGATCGGTCAAACGATTTTTGTCCACATAAAACTTACCAAATGGCTCAATGATTTTACCACGTCTATAAAAGACTAACAGAAGTATTATGTAAAAATAACAGCTCTTTCTAGGATTATTGGTAATCGATCTACAACGAAAAACATAAAAATTGAACGAACTAAAAATAATAATTGAAATCGTCAACGCCGTAAAATTGGTTCATTTTTCCTTAACTTTTTCTTTCAATTACTATGAAAACCGCTTGGGAAATCAAAAAATGGCATTCAATTAGTCCACCTTGATCTAAAATGCATCAAAAAAAAAATGTCTTTTTTCGTTTTTTGTTCGGAGCATGATTTCTGTTATAAAAGTTGTTCGTAGCCACAATTAGTAAACACACATCATAATATAATAAAACCCACACATTCCACGCTCCGCGCAGAGTCCAAACATTTCATAATATCGAACAAAACAAAAGATGTTCCGGTTTGTCTGATTTCCGTGGGATAACACTCTGTATATTATTATTTATGTTGAACGATAAAAACTACGAAATAAGAAAAAAACACGTTGATTACCTCTACTTGATATTTTCGTAGATACCTATATAAAATATCATTATATATTGCATAAAAAAAAAAAAAAAAAATGTTTTTTATAGCACGTACCTGAGTGCAGGTCGTAAATTAATACAAGTACTTGGATGTGTACCGTGGTGGCAGCGGCGGCGACGGAAGTGACTGTTCGACGGATATGAAATAGCTGACAGTATTTAAATTTTAAAATTGTATTGCGCCCGTGAATAATAGCGCTGCGCCGTCATCATCGAGAAACGCGTAAAACATATTAAAAAAAAAAAAACCGTAATCGCGCGTTAGGTTAGGGAATCGAGTTCGGTATAAGCGGCGAAGACGACCGCCGACGACGACGTGAGAATGCGCGATATACGGAGAGAAAAAAAAAACAACTCGGTCGGAAACTAAAATTAATACCGACGAACGAACGAAAATTTATACACGCACGTATAATAATAATACGATAATACGAGTAATATATACATGTGTACATGTATACGTGTGTGCATATATGCGATGACGCACGAACGTCCGCGCAAACTTTTTAGCTTCTTACATATATATATATATATAGTTTATACATCACCTCCCCGAAACGTTTTTAAACGCGATTTTATTTCGGTCCGACGGCGAGGGGGCGATTCTGGACCGGCGTCAAGGTCGCGGTGTGCCAAAAACGGATATACTGCATACATCACACACGCATAACAGTATACACACAAATAGTAATAATTATACACTCGCGTGCAATATTATACAGAGCGACCGGTCCTCGGACAAGACACTCGTTATCTCGGAGAGTATTGTTCGGCCCGTATCGAAATATAATTCGTTGTTTCGGTCAACTTATCGGACAAAACGGCTGTGAAACGATATATCCATTATCGTTGTTTTTCGATCATCCTAATTTTCGGCGGCTAAACCAACGCCGCTAAAATTTGATTTTCAAATAGCGACCAGCTGTATTGAAAACTGCACAGTTAAATGGGGTTTTAATTTTATAGCATTTTCGTGTTGATATTTTTAATTTTCGTCGACCCGTCGACGGGATATTCTATTTTTAAGCGTTCGTAAGAAGTGAGTAGTGGAGCTTCATTTTTGCGGCGGTACGGCACGCCGCGTTTGAATCAGTGGCGTACACAGAGGAGGGTTAGGGAGTCAGAACCCGAAACGTCTCGAAACGTCTTCCTTCGTTAAATTATTTTCAATCAAATTTTACACACAGCAGCATAACATTTTATACCACAGAGTAAAATAATCGAAAATCTTTTATTCGGTAATAACAGCGGTAGTACTGTATTGATAATATGTGCTATCCTCTTTCTAGGAAACTATTATAAACACGACATCCCCCTACCCCGAAAAAAATCTTACGTGCACTATTGGTTCGAATAGTGAATCTACTACTTTCTCACTACCTACAAAACAACAAATTTAAAAACGGAATATCCAAATATCCTCTTTAACGGCTCGACGAAAATTAAAAATGCCGACGTCTAAATGTATTAAAACTGAAACTTCATCTGTTTATGAAATTTATAATATAGGTTACTTTTTGAAAATCAAAAATGTGTAGTAATTTGTAATTTCAACCCCGAAAATAAAGTTTTTTAAAAAAAAAAATAATGTATCATTTTAGTGCTGCTTGGTCCATATGAAAATAATTAGTGTCTTATCGAGGATCGATCACCCTGTATACACGAATCATTTTGTAGGCCAAAACAACACTTTCAGCTGACAGCCGCCGTCGGACCGTCGAATAATGTGTATAATATTCAATATACAGTGTCTCACCGTGTTTACCCGACGCTAAGTAAAACAGTATGAACGCTCTGATAGCGTTCATACTGTTTTATTTTTCGGTCAGATTTTGTGTGAAGAGGTCATATTAAATTTAAAGAGAAAAATTGTATTTATTTTTTCACCTTTTAAAACCACTAGATAAATAGCATTTCATTTGTTCATTTTTTTTTTTTTAATTATCAAAGCAGCCATTTTGTAATAGATATTATTTTGAACATTTTAATGCTTTTGTCAGGATCCACATACTTTTGGTGATAAAAATCACATTGAACGTTGACAGAGATAATTCCTTAACTATGCAGCATTTGTACTATATAGACTTGGTTTGAGTATATCTCGGTATTGAAGACAACTTGCAAATTTCAATTTTCTCAAACGATTAATAAATGGCAATGTTGACACTCTTGAACTACTCTCTACCATTAACTTTAAAGTTCCATCCAATAATCTCCGTCACACATATCCATTCTTTATTCCTAGATTAAATACCATTTTTTTGTTGAACCGGCCAATAATTAGCACTATGAATATAGCATTTAGGAATTCGTCTTTTCTTTTTTTTCTAGTATTAGATGTGTGTTTTACGTGCCTCGTTCGTATTATATTAGTATACATCATGTATTTGATATTTTTTATGTAACTGGACTACAATAATACTATAATACTGCGTATTATACATAAATATATATAAATCCCAAAGTTTCCTAGTAATAGTTTTCATTATTAGAAAAGGGGTATAAGTTACTTTTATAGTTTTATCCACGATAGAATTATCAATCATATTTATATTATATAGTGCTGCGATAGTAACCATTGATTGTTATATTTCTCATATCCCTTTTCTAGAAATTAAAACGACTATTAATGGCTGTTAAATTTTCAAGCATTTTTTTTTAGTCTGACAATTTTATCCACAGAGTACCTACCAAGTAAAAAACTATCAAAATTAAAATGTATACAAATTGCTCAAAAATAGCTTAAATGTTTTGAACATTTTACCACGTCTAGAAAAAGCAAATATAAGTGTTTTGTCAAAATGTCGAATACTTTTATGTGAATTAAAATTAATAAAACGAATTTAAAAATTATAAAATAATAATTTTTCGTAATTTTTCCCATTCTTCTACGTATGTTTCGGTTTTGCTGAATTATTAAAAAAAACTACAAAGAAAACCAAAAAACTTTTTCATCATCACCAACAAAATCAAAAATGGATCAAAAAAGATTTCTTGTGAGTTTTTGAGAGAATCAAGATTTCTGATATAAAAATGAATTCGTTAAATTTAAATCATACGACATCAATTTGTTTGTTTTAATTATTCTTCTTTTTGGTTTATCTGAATCATTATTATAAAAACCACTTGAAAACCAAAATTGACCCCCTTAATGCACCGGCTAGATAATATTTTCTGTCAGCTACAATTGATACATCGGAACATGATTTCTGATAGAAAAGTTGCGTGTCACAGACACAATATATAAAAAAAAAAAAAAAACAAAAACATACGAGTACATTATAGTGAAATAAATTTATACAATAACAGAATCGGAAAAACATTGTGGGACAACCTGAATACTAACAGCTAACTGTTGCTGCTGCTGCTGTACTCGTGAAGATGTGACTTTTCATGTCGAGACATTTTTTTTTGCACGCATTTCTTTCACGGATCAGCCATCGATAGAATAATATTTTGTACTCAGATCTACTCTTCTCTCCCTCCCATACATATTTTTTTTTGCTATGATTTTTGAGTAACAAAACCAAATTTTCTTTTTTTTATTTTAATTTCGAGTGCAGCGAGAAACTAGTTATTAATCAATCAAATATATTTATTTAAGTTATTATTAAAATTGTTCTGATTTTTTTCATAACGTCGTATTGGTACTTAAAAAGAAAAACGAATTTATTGACTTGAGGTTAGGAATCTAGACAATTTTTTATAAAATTAAAAACTAACAACGAATGTCGATACATCAGTTCTCAATAACTTTTTTGATTTCTGAGTGTTACAAGGTTTTATTCCCCTTGTAGTAATATTGTACCGACCCAGAAATCCATAAAAATTCCGACATAAATACTACTGATAAGTAGTACTCCGCTAAAAAATGGTTTTTTGATTACAATGATTTATGGTAACTTTCAGTATTTAAACTATCAAATTACCCGAAAATAATAATCAAAAATCACGTATTTTCTTCCGAAGAACTTTATATACCTATTAGGTATATTACCTAATATGTTATTCACTTAGGTATTATTAATATTTAAAGTATAATAATGAAGTTGGTGATGGTTTCATATAATAGACGATATTGTTGACTAAAAACTTTATACCTGCAAAATGTTCAATAAATAATAAATAGTAGTAGGTACACGGTTTTATAATATATAATGTTTTTCAAAATATCTATTTTATTGTGTAAACATCAATCCTCGTAGATACTTCTAGCGTTACCTATTTGTAATGTGAATATATTTTAATCTTGCATTATTTAGAAGGCTAAACTGTCGCAGAAATCGTAAACTACGAAGCAAAAACCAGATTTGAAATAATTGTTCAAGATTCATTAACATTTTTTTGGAAGGAGGAGGAGAGATATATCTGAATTTTAACCTATCACACCAAAAATTAAATGTATTCAAGAGCACGTGCTCTGAATTTGTATCAGAATTCTAAAACAAGAAAGCGCCAATTGCTGTTGAAAACTGTATCTATTCAATTATATCGAATTTTTCGTATTGTTATTCCGAATTTAGAGATGTGATATCTATATATTACGCCGTCAAACACTACATTTTCGGAAAAAGCGGAGGTATCTGACTGTTGCATCTAAGTCTTTTTTTCAATGCAAAATATTTTTGATATTTTACATTATATAATAATAGTTCTAATTATATCGTATATAGTTATGCAGGTATCCAAGTCATATTTCAATAAGTATTCAAATTATTGAATTGAGTACCCGCTACCTATCTGTAATAGCATACAATCTGTTCATACTTACATTCTATAATAGCAATAAAATACTATCTGATTTGTGTAATAAACTAAAAAATAACTTTACTATGACAATGCGAAACGCGATACAGCCAGTCCTGTTGCGGTGGCGCGGAAGGTGGCAGTAGAAATCTCACTCACTCTAATAATAATATTACGGCCATACCGAGCGACGACAATTCGATTAAAAATCGCCTAAACGTTTGCCTCTTCATAATTAAAAGGTTCAAGACCACTTTTTTTTTTTAGATATTGTTTTACTTCGGAAAAACATGTTTAAAAGTCCAATTGTGTTGTTGTTGCGCTAAGCCCATTAGTTAAATGTATAAACTAAGTACACAATAATTAAATCAATTTAATATGGTCATATAATATTACGTGATAATATTAAGTAAAATATTATGACCAATGATCATACTGGATATTTGTGTTATACCTACTAATAGATCACTGAATAAAACAATTTTCTCTTATCAATATATAAGAACCGATCAGCTGCAATTAGTTACAAAAACAAGATAAAGTATTTATTGAAACAACTACTAGACTACTTTAAATTACTCGTATTCGATTGATATACCTTTTATTATAAAATGAATTCTGACTGTTTATAACCTCAACAAGTATTTAATCTGAATTAAATATAAAACAATTTTGTCAAAAATAATTGCCTCTATAAATTTGTATACAAATATGATTGTCTTGAAAACTATAATAGCGATAAATTTTTTTATGAAACTTGCTAAAAAAAAAAAAAAACTACAATTGGCCCTAATTCAAACTATGCGGAACAAATACCAGTTTATTGGTTTACAATAATAAAAATTAGTTAACTAATACAAATACAAACAAGTATTAAGTGCATCTGTTATTAAACCAATAAATGTAATAAGTTAAATTAAAATAAAACGATTACACCAAACTAATTTATTTATGTATTTTTTTTTTTTTTTTTTACTGTTGAGTTTTGTAGTAAAAAAATATGAGAACCTCACATAGGTTTTTATTGTAATAATACACATTTCGTTTTAAATGATTTTGATATAATGATAGATAATTTTTTTACTATTCTTCCCAATTATTATAAAAACCCCTTGGAAAATCAAAAAATGACCTTCCCTTTAACATGATATACTTGATACGTCGGAGCAAGTTTTCTGTTCGAAAAGTTGCTCACGGAACACGAAAAATAAAAATAATGAAAACACTTTTATGAATTATGCATTCTACAATAAATATTGCTTTAATCGATAAACGACAAGTGCCCTTATTTGTTGTATATTTGATCTAGTTTGCGAAAAAAAAAATTGTATTATGTATCATCAAGCACTTTTCAAAGTAATTAGGAAAAACCAGAAAATGACGTATTACAAAAATGTACGATTACATTATTATTAACTTTGGCGAGTTATGTTTTCTGTATTATTTACCAGAAATATTGATTGAATCGATAAATAACAAGTGTTATTTTTTGTTAAATTTTTGATCTAGTTAAATAAGTTAAATAGTTAGAACAAGTAAGTCGTTATTTGATAATTTAAACAGTTTTCAAAATAATTGAGCAAAAACTGAAAAAATAAAAACGTAAATTACAAACTTATAATAAATGTACAGCATTAAGACAATATTATTTGTTAATGCAAGAATATAGTTGTAATTTATTTACTTATAAAATTGGTATGTTGTAAAAAGTAAAACCTAGTAGTTAAAGTAGTTAAAAAATTTTACCGCAACATTTTTATTTTCCATTATATTTTATTTTTTATAGCAGTGTTTTTACTTCTATCTCCAGAACGGTAGTGGTACAGTGATGAGATTTTTTTTTATTTTAAATACCTAGACCTTTATATTGTACATTATTAAATAATATTACAAAACTCAAAATGTTTAGTTGTTTTTTTTTTTTTTTTGCGAATATAATATAATAAGTAACTCGCTCTTACGTTCAATGCTTTAACCACATAGATGAGTTCGTTAAATTTTACTAGATGGCGCTAACTGTACATGAACACGATTTATATTAACAATAGATATAATACATTGATTAAAAAATTAAGAGTCTTCTTCAACAAATTTATTAATCTTCAACAATCACAGTACATTTATGATAAATATAATAAAATATTATATTATTATATTATTTACGTATTACAGCGTTGTTTTATTTATATAGACTAAACGTTTCACAAGGCATGTTATAATCCGCGCAATAGAATTATCAACAAATTCCCACGAAAATTCAAATGATATGAAATGACTGTTACATGATGTGTTAATTTTTTTCTTTTAACCTAGGCATTCTTAAATGAAATGGAATGTTATTCCTAAATTTTAATTTTAGGTGGGGCTTATTTGAAATAATTTTTTCCAACTTCAAAGGATAAAATACAAAAACTAAACTAGTAATATAAGTATTTAGTGAAAATGTCAGGTTTCTACTATTATTTTTATTGAATAAAATGTTTACATTTTATTAAATATTTTTCTGTAATATTAATGTGTATTTGTTTAATAATTGTCTCTATAGATAATGAAAATAAGAAAGAGAGGTTGAGAAATTGTTCCAAATAGAGAGAGAACCGCCATAATATCTTTGGGCCGAATATTATTTCGACGACGGGATTGCCAGTGATAACCCACGGTGAGGATCATAAAACACTAAAGTCAATATTGACTCATTCGACAAAACCAACCGATTTCAAATTATGAAAATTAATATTTATATAACCGATTGAAATCGTTACTTATAATTTATAATAATACGAAGTAGGTCAAAACATATTCTCGTGTTTCAATAAACACACACACACACACACACACATTACTTTTGTAGTTTGTTTTTACTAAAGTTTAATGCCCACAATAGTAGGCAATAGTAGGCCTACTCTCAGAAACTTTATTGTAAACCATGAACTCGAGTTATTTTAACAATCGGTTAGTCTTCCTCGTTGTACAAATAATTATCTTCGCGGCTGTTAAAAATGCGTATAGTAAAGGTAACTTATTTTATACAATTATATAGTAGTACTGATTATGTTAACATAATAACGTCTAAAATGATGACGTTTGGAAAAAGTTCCTACTTAATTATTATAGTATTATTAATTTTTTTTTTTTTTTTTTTTTTTTTTTTTTGTAGTTAGCGAACAACAGCAATATGGTAAGTAAACTAACATCGTAAACATATGTTATAGGTATATAGGTGCAATAGACATTAACGAATTAACAAGTTAAAAGTTGAATGAAATTTCACATTTCATTTTGAAAATATTTTAACGCAGTATTCAATTTTCAATCTATTTGTATTCTACCTATTTTATTCAATCTATTATTATAATTCATTTACCTACACTATTTGCATATGTGCCAAAATACATCGTATAAATTAAAAATTATTGTTTTCA
Source organism: Cinara cedri (assembly GCA_902439185.1). Taxonomy (NCBI): domain Eukaryota; kingdom Metazoa; phylum Arthropoda; class Insecta; order Hemiptera; family Aphididae; genus Cinara; species Cinara cedri. Next base: position 4,778,787 of record CABPRJ010000476.1, on the reverse strand, counting down.
ATCAAATATTAAATTGAATTAGGTAATAAAATAATATTAAATACCTAACTATCCGGTTTTAATGAAACGTGTTTTTTTTTTTCATTGTAATTTCAGATTGTCTACGTAAGCTATATGTTAAATTATAATTTATAGGCCCAATATGCATGTGTTAAGTTTTATTGTTCATAAATTATTATTTAGTTTTTTTTTTTTTTAGTTATACTATTACACATTAAAGTTATTTCCCTACTAAAATAATAGGAACACAACATTATTGTTTGTTCAATAACATTTTAGTAATTTATTTAAATGTTCAAAAAAACCATCGTGTACATTGTTTAGGTCAACTAAAACGTGCAGGATTCGAACGTGAGTACACATTTTACAATATAATTACAATATTGGTCAGTGTTTATTTTCCTTTAATTCATGAATATGTATTAATATGGTTAACTATCTGCCTCTACAATATAGTATTAAGACCTCTATAGAAAAAAGGGCTTTAGTCAATTTGGAACAGAAAAAGAAAATTAGGAAAAATGACAGATACTATGGAACTATGTTAAGGAAACGAACAATTATTGAAAAATTATACATTTTATAATGTAATAATTACTGTACGCCTACTGAAAATTGTAAAGAAAATATTCCAAAAATTCACTTAAGCCCTTCTTCCTTGAAGATGTACCGAATAACTAACAAATCGTTTTAATATTTCCTATGCTATACGATTTATAGGGGAATATGACGGAAAGGACGCTCTTATTGTGGCGTATTTTAATTTGAGTGAGTCGATTTAAATAAAATAACATATGATATCAGACATATTTATATATTATAATCTCCCTAAACAAAGGCGTTCCGAAAATGTCCACGATTTCGAATTTTCAATTTAGTTTAGGATAAAGAGACCTACTGTATACATTGTATAAAGACGAGTGTATACTATGAATCATTCTAATGGTTTTGTTTATATTTTCATTCGTCACAGTTTGTTATCAATGGTTAAAAATAAAAGGAAATTAAAATATTAAAAACTCATCCGTATGATCCATGGTAAATACTTATCATTATAGAATGTAAAAATGACCTCTTTGCTCCAAACTCGACTAGAAAGTCTCAATAGTAGAAATGCAGAATTTTTCGCAACTGTATTACGTGTGAGACAGACAGAGAAAACAATACCATATGTTAATGCCGAGACCCCTTAATACAATTATGCGTGGGACGAAGGTGGAGAAGAAGAATATGATGTATAGCATCGAATATTAGATAATAACAATAATTGTAATTATAGAATAATATGACGTCGCATTTTATGTTTTTTTTTTTAGCCGAAGAACATATCACTCAATTAAAATATAGTACGTTTTTATAATTTGTTCTCTCGTTGTAAATATTGAGAATCAGGATTGATTTATATTCATTATTATTTGAATCGATTTCCTAACTGAATATACTATTATAGTATAATAAGTATTAATTATTTTTAATTTTGGTTATAGACGATATAAAAATGTATTTTGGTGATTTTTTCGATATGGACAATTCTGCAGGTACCCATTGTATTATTATCAAAATATTTTATATTATGTTTTGTGATTAAATCATCCAACTTGATTGCAATACATTAAAAATGAGAAAGAATTGCAATCGATTTGTTTCTTCGTTTAAGCATTTATAATTGAATATTTAAACTCTGATTGGATCGAACGCATTGGAGTTTGAAATAAATGATCACCATATGAAACCTTACAATTCCAACGCGAAAGAGTCATCAGTAATATTCACTATCACCAGGAATAATATATAGTAGTCTAATCAATATTGTACTTAAGCTTGCAATTCACATTTATATTACTCGCGTGTGATACACGATTTCTAAAATTTAAACAATGGTTGTATTGGTGCTCATGTAAAAATGAACAAGTTTGATATTTTTTTTTTTTTTTTTAGATATACCGAATTACCGTTATTACATATAAATACTTATATCAATAACTAATCAATAAATAAAAACAATGAATTCCAACAAATTAACCGAAAATAAATTCAATAAAAATCCTCAATTATTATAAGTCTACGTACTGTTTATTTTATTTTTAGACGACAGTGAAGTTAAACAGTTGTATAATTTGTTCTTCGGAGAGGACACCTTAGGTATGTATTTTATTGTACATAAAGAACGTACATCAATTATTAATCAATCATCAATTATATATATGATACTGATATTTTCACATTGCCCTAGTAGTGATGACGTAACTATTAATGTGATAAGGTACTGACTTCAAATTCGTCTTTATTTTAACTACCGGTTTGATCTTTTCGTATCGGTCTTCAGCTCTAGGTCCCCTTTTTATTCCAATAAGCAGTAATTTGCATCACCTTGTCTAAAAAATCAGTTGTCATCGTACAATCTTCTTTTCTAAATTTAATCGTTACATAGTATGAGTAGTAGGCATTCTAAAATATATTGTGTCTTGCTTCGCACATTATTCGACCATTGTAAATAACGCCCCGATGACGGTAAGCTTCATTACGAATCGTTTCATTTCTGAAAATTATGCTCATTCGTTTTCTTCTTCCACAGGTCTACTGTTTGTTCATAATAATAATAATATTCTCTTGTCGAATATTGCTTTTAACACTAATATACCTACATAAAAATTAATATTTTAATTTCAGATAACAATGTAATAAAACATTATCACAATCATCTCTTCGATAACGTCATAGTCGGTATGTGTAAATAAATTCAATTGAATCCATATTTATTATATTAGGTTAGATTAAGGTTTACTTGTGATCCTACTTTGACGAGAATCGGGGATATATTAAAATCAAAGACATTACAAAAAAATATTGTTTACCTAATGTAATATAATAATAACCCACCTAAATATTTATTGGCACCTTTACATGCATAAGTGATTGATTCGTTAGTATGAACGAATACGACTAATAATTACAGTGGAATAGCCAGGAGAAGGGAGGGGAGGGTTAAAGGGTTATATCCCTATCTGAAAAATCGCTGACACAATCTCTATACTTTTTAAGACTTACAAACGTACATATTGTTTAAAATATAACAACATTTGGAATCTATCAAGTATAAGCATACAGAACATCAGGTAATGTATATTAGATACCTGGTCTAAAAGTCACCAACCTAATTCAACAAAAAAGACTTTCTTGACCATGCGAACTATAATAATATTTAATAGAATCTAAAGATATTATTATGTTAAGTTAAAAATATTAAAACAAAATTGAAATACCATTTTTTTTTTAGATTACAATAAAATTCAATCACCAAACGATTTTTGTCGAGAAAAAATATCTACAGGTTCGTAAAAAGTATTTATTTTAGTAAAAAATATTTTATTTTTTTTTTTTGTACACTCAAATTTAAAAACACTCGTGAACAGCAGAATTCAATCACTAGAATATAATTTTCCCGCATTAATCCATTTCCAAAATTAAAATCTACGCATATATGCACACAATTTCGTCCCATTGCCTTCATTTTGGAGAGATCTGTAGGGATTTCCCGCTAAAAAAAACTATTCCCACAACAAAATGGTGAAATAATTTTGATATTTAACCCAACTCTTTTTTTATCACTACAATCCGCCTGCAAATGTATCAATAAAAAAAATTAATTAATTTAAACACTCATTCTAATGTACAAAATATAAAACAATAGCACAATATATTATACCTGGTAAATTATGTAAATAGTAAGCATTACGTTAAGTATAGCTACTTATGAAATGTTAATTATTTTAAAATAATACAGAATTTCATTACGAAAAATATAAAAAAATTCTCTTTTTATTTATTATTTTTAACAAAAGATTCCGCTTCAGAAGATAATATTACGTATTGTGAAAGTAAGTTTAAAAATTTAAATATATACATTTGAGCGTGAGAACAAAATAATAGACTTCAAAATAATAACTTATTATAATTTATTGTAATCATCGATCTGCAGATAAACATACAGGTGAGGTCGGTAGCCATAAAGCCGTACCGATACATACAAATATTTACTACGTGTCAATCGCATTTATTGGTACCTTTACTTTTTATAATAATTATTAGTTTACACGGATTTCTGACAATTATCTAAATAGTTGGGCGTTATACGTCATACTAAACTAGCTTCCGGTAAAAATTCGAAATATTTGAAATTATGAGATAAAAATGTACACTATTATAACCATTTGGGACTAGATTCGAATATGGGGTTAAAAACAGGAATTTCCGTGTAAGAAACTGTAAGTTTTAATGAAATTTGCGAATATAATAGCAACGGCACGCCACAGAGTTACAGATTTCGACATTTTTACTTATCCCGAACTATGTTTTCTACAAGAAATATTACTTTAATGTATCCTATCTCATTAACTTCCCACCTTAAATAGTGGCGGATACATCAACAGTATCAGCTTTTTCTTTTAAAATAGTGAAATATTTTATTTAATGGATATTAAATACTATTACTGTTTCTAATAATAATACATAGATCCGTTAACTGTTGGAGGATTTGAACGTAAGTTTTTTTAAATAGTTTACATAATAACGAATGACAATATAGTATTTCAACATTTTTTACAGGACTTTTTTTACAACTTGACATTTTATGAAGGACAATTTTCTCGATTCACCCTTACTAATTTTACCTTAAATGTGTTCATTCATCTTTTTATCGAAGGTAAAATATTAGATATACAAATGATTAAAAAAAAATATAGTGCATGTATCAATAGAAAAATTTTGTTCTACTGAACAGTTTTCAAAAATAGGCTACTTCACGTTTTCATACGCATTATACTGAAATCGGATTTAACGTGTATGAGCTTAACCGATAAAATTTAAACCACATGAGTTGGGAAGGGTAATAATAAACTGCATATCTATTTTTAGACGATCGTTTTAGTTGAACTTGGTTTACGATTACCTATTCTGATGTTAAGTTAATATGAAAACTTACAAAATAACGTTGTTTATTCCCAAGTAGTTATTTCGCAAACCCAATAAATAAAGTTTAAAAATGATATAAAAATAAAATTTATTTTTTTTTGTTTTAGTCATCGGTCAAATTCTATCCCTAAAATCGCATGTATGTCTAGATAAAGGTAATTGGAATGTTATATATAAACATCATAATAAGCTTAAAGCTCTAAACAATAATATATTTGAATTCAAATGAATAAATTACTAAATGATTACGTTAATTTATATGTAATAGAATCTCCGTCGAAAGAGATGTTGAATTGTCAAAGTAAGTTCAATGAATCTGATTGTATTATTATATGTTGATACGATAAATTATAATACCGTGTCAGTTATAAATATAATTACGTTAATTATATAAAAAAATTAAAATAATATTATAGACCAACTAAGAGTCGGCGGATTCGATCGTAAGTTCATTTATTTTGTTTTAGAAACAATGAAGTTTTGTTGTATTCATAATTTTTAAATTTTAACTCCTTTGTTTTTTTCTTGTTAACTGTATATGAATAATAATTATTCATTTATACAAACATATTCTATATTAATTTAGAATTTGATTTATTATTATTCTTTAGATTTTATTATTATTATTATTATTATTTTTTAGTGCATCTTAGTAAAGAATATATTCTCCATTATTCATTTTTCCGAACGGGTGAGTATATATTATATATACAAAAACAAAAATACCTTGGTAGTTAACTTTTACATAATCGATAATATTATTACTGTTCTTCAGAGTTGTTCTATAGCGTATATTTATTAAATTTTGAACTGATAAAGTCCAATCAAATTATAGGATTCCCATTAAACGATATTGATATAAATTTAAAAACGGAAGCTGTTCAATTGTATTTTTACAGCTTTGGTCTCAGGATGACAAGTTAAAATTATCTTATTAATTTATAGTTTTCAATACAAGTATATTAAATTTTAAAAATGCATACACTTATGCAATTTAGACAAAAAATTAAATTATACAAAAATGACTTAGCTCTTTTTCCTGCGGCCAAATATAGTATAATAAATATATTAATAAATTAATAGTGCATAAAAAACAAATAATATCGATTAATCATTATTTAGATCTAAAGAAGGTTAGTGAAAAAAATGGTAAGTTTTTTTGCATATATATGACTGCCACTTGTAGCGGCGTGCCTAAGAATTTTCAATGTAATGGTAACAGTATACACAGTAACAATAATCAAGAATAAATCGTAAAACCGTATTATTGACAATTTTAAAGTCAAATCTGAAAAAAAAAAAATATTAGTATTCAGTTAATCAAGTTTTTCCTTATAACTTGGCTAAAATAAATACATAGTTTCAAGATACAATTACTAAATTAATCCTTATATGTATATGGTATATTTTTAAACAAATTCAAATAAAACTCTAGGCGCCTCCTTCCCTGCGCACGTCATTAGCCTTTTAAACGGTTTTTATATTTGTGCTTTATCAATTAAATTTATAATTAATTGAAAATATTGCCCGTATTTATATTTTCAAGTAAAAGAAAAAAGAATACATTAAAATTATTGTTACTTTTATCATAAATAATTATATAGTAATAAATTGAACATGTGAACAATTTTTTTTTTTTTAGTTTTAACAAATGAATACTTCAGAAATGTAGGAGTTAATTTTGTTAATATGTCGAGTATGTGTATAAGCAAACTATTATAAAAGTATATACCATACATTAAATAATAAATTGTAACAAACCTTAACCTCATTGGTTTTTAATCGTTTTTAGACATAGACAATTTACTAAGTCCAGCTAAGTTTTGTTCTACCCATGAATCTGAGGTATCACAATCTAATTCAACTGAAAATACCGACGAATCGTTAGAGTCGGATAATTATAATTTTAACGAAAAATATCAATGAATTGTGTTGATAAGTTTTTATTTTATTTTTAGTTTTTTAAATAAAGGTATCTGATTTTTATAGGAACATTAATTGTTTACATTATTAAACGTATTGTATAAAACTTAAAATAAAATTATCGATTTTATTTTTACCTATCTACAACTAATACGCAGCTATTTTTACTATATTGTACATATTACTATATTATTATATTATCTTATACAAAATTATTATTTATAATTTGTATGTATATAAAGATATATTTTTTTTTCCTTTTCTACCCCTCCTCTGTTGAGAAATCGTGGATGGAATGTTGTAACATTTTTTTTTTTTTTTTTTCCATTAGTTAATACTTAAATATTTAAATATTTGGTTTACATATTTTCATAATATTATAGTGATATAATAAATAAAATAAAAAAATAACCTATATACTATAGTTATATCACGTGATTTACTGCAAAGTTCTACCCTTCAGTGACGCATCAGTTTTTTTTTATGAAAATGGTGATTGTATGGTGTGAATATGTGACATTTTAATATTTGAATAATTTTATTGGAAAAGTTCAATTTATGGAACCCAGAATTTTAAAATAGAATTGTTCATCAAACCACTCTATTTATGTTAATTTTAATGTTTTCTAATATTAATAATAAGAATAATATTAATAAGTAGCTAAACTAGGTGAGTCCAAAATATTGGAAATAACAAAAACCGGAAATAAAATTATTTTCATTTGTTCATTTGTATGGCTCGTATACGATTGCTTATAGTCTTCAAAGGAACACCCTGTACAACAAATTCATAACGACGATGACCTGCAGTTAAGACATCATTGGTCATTGACACATATCACTGTATAACGGGTGAAAGCATGAAAATTAACTGGACAGTTTTAAATGTTCTAATCTTCGTTTAGGCGAAAGATTAGAAGAGTCATTGTGTCGCAATCAATGTCGTTTATGAGGTATCAACCAGGTGTTTCCAGGCGCTATATAATCAATTTATAATTAATATACGTGTACTAAAAACCCAAATAATTATAAAATTTATATATACAATAAATTCGGAACATTGAGTGCGTATAAAAAATAATAATATTATAGTAGGTGAACTAATTATGTATAGGCACTCAGTATGTTTTATTTGCTCGTCATTGCTGTAATATAAGTTCTCACGTGAGTGCCTTTTGTAGAGTACCTGCAATAATCGTTAAAAATTGCAAAAAAAAAAAACTGTTCGATATCTGTTTTTTTTCCACAAATATATACGACAGTCTTTAATGAATACTATAAAACCATAATAAATAATTTTTTTAAAATCCTTCATTATAATACCTGTATTTTATGAAAGATTTTTTTTTAAAAAAATCGTGGGAATCGGAGATATCTGGGTAATAATAAAAATCATTAAAATTCCATTATAGGTGTCTATATGTTTATTCCGCGTAATGATGCAAAATTATTTAATTATATTTTTATAATTATTTAATTATATTTGGATGAATAGGTAATTAAAAAATTAAAAATGCATGCTTAATCAATAAATATGACATTACTGAATAATAATTATTGTAGTTTAAAAAGTAAATCAGATTTCGTATTTGCTATTTGTAGACTGCTGATATTGTTACGAAACTTAAATCGATTACAAAATCCTATAATATATTATCGTCTCGGAGTAATTTTACTCGTTTGAAATCCTCTCGGGTGGGAAAGAGCCATACAATTTACATTTCAGACTTCTATCGTATCCGAGTATACGATCAGTCCAGTCATTGGGTTATGGATAATTCAAAACCTGCAACTTGACAATCGTCAATGTAAAAAAATAGACAATTATACACCAAAAATCCCACAAATTTAGTTATTCTGTTGCCTATAATGTTCTGCAGATATCGGTTTAGTTGAAAGTATAATATGCGGTTGAGTCAATTATTTTCCTTCCCGATTTAAGTATATGCTTTCGAAACGAAAATCTAGAAATAATAATTACATTATTATTGAGTTTTGATAAAAATAAACAATAATAATAATTTGTTCGGCGAGTATTAAACTGCTAGATACTATTATAATATTACGTATATGCTCGACCGGAATAATATTTCTCAGTCCCGGTATTATTTATAACGTACCGCATGTAATAGACTAATCATAGGTATCATTATTATAATTATTATTCGTCCTCTATAGCCATTCCGTCTCACAACCAATCCTCTATATCCATTCGTTGTCAAAATCTTCTCATTATTGGTCCACCACCTCCTTATAAAACGTCCGTTATATACTTCTTACTGCGTTATCCTCGGCCTTCCCAAAATTCGTTTTGTTTTGACTTCCCCTCATGCATGCCTGCTCAATCATCTTCCTTTTTTGATGATCTCGAAACAAATTCGCTTACAAACATTGCGCTTACAAAACCTATGCGATCTTTGTTTTATTTCTTCGTGTTTATACTCTCTACGGGATATATATTATCCTTTACTTGTCCGATGTTTTTCAGCAATATTTTTCTTTTGAGTATTAAACATTTATTTTCGTCTGTTTTCCTCGGTTCCCAAATTTCAGATTCATGCAATATAACTAGTCATATTAAGATAAAATAACTACAGTTTTTCATATTATAATAATAATGAATATAAGTATTCAGTATTCAGAAAATCTATGTATTTTGTGTTCTATATTCGATTGAGTCCATTAACATAAATAACCGTACGTATAAAAACGTCCTTATTTATACAGATTTTTTTTTTTATGTTATCCATATAATATTATAATGATATTATTATGATAATAGCTGATGATATTTTGTGTATACTTCAGCATATCATATTTGAATTTTCTAATGATAATTTTTATAACGACGCTTGAGACTTAGTAGTCTTGCAAACTCAGTAACGAAATAATATGAGTAATTATAATTTATAATACTTTCAGCTATTGGGCTGTGTACATTAACTTATCAGACTCGTTAATAATGAATCACTGGCTTCACGGAGGCGTATACCGATATTATAATACCTATTGTCTTATAAACTGTGCAAATTGTGCAGCATAATATACAAGTTTTGCAACAAACATGATATTACTATATGAAGTTCAACAGACCGACGTGCAGAATAATATGAAATTCACTATGTGTGATGATAAGGTGCAGATAATTATAAACGCGAATTACGGTAATCTACAGCTGTGACTCTATTCTTAGCCAACACATTTACTATTTACGCGATTTATATTTTAGCAATTGGACGCCATTTTAACTTATTGCACAAATAGTTCGTATTTATTTCCACCGGCAACGGTCTCGAGTGATTAAAAAGGTAATAATAATAATAATAATAATTGTATATACAAATTAAAAATACATTTTTTTTTTTTTTGTTATTCTTTTTCAAATAATGTCATCAATGAAAGGATCAATAGACAATTTGTTCAATTTTTTTAACCGATTAATCACGAATAACAATATAGAGACGATAATGGAAACGGGCAGACGCGTTAAATTTAATTCCCTTCTTTTATTGATTTCTATTTTCAAAATGATTGAACCTGGAAAATACCGGGTAATTCAGCAACAGGTATAGTACAAAATAACCGTGTAAAATATTATACTATTATTATAATGCCATTGAACGAAAAAAAACACGCCGATCGTCGTCTTTTTCTTTATCGTATCTCTACCTATACGAAAAAACCATGTCAATCTAGGTTTGTAACCGTGTTTTAAACCCGCTTATAATATCAAAAGGGAAAATATTTTTTAGAATATTTATGATCTGCAGTATTATATTATTATCATTATTATTATTTACCTTCACGGATCAATTCATTAAGTTCGAAAGAGGGTCATATACTACGTGTAAAACGCGTAAAAGATAATATAATATTATAACAACCGTTTTATAATTTAGTATACCTACTATACACCTATTAATATTGTATACTGAAACGCACATTTTTTCGTTTTATTTTCCATTAGAAAATAAAAATATACTCGTACAAACTTAAAAAAAAAAAAAAACTGTCTTATATAACGAGAATATTATTAAAACAAACATCTATATTGAATGCAACAACATAAATACGTTTAATAATAATACTTATGTGAAACGTAAAAATATCGAAACTATTTTATAGCCACCTATATCTAAAAACCGTTTCATTTCGTTATAGCTGCCAAATTATATAGGTATTATGTATCGTTAAAAAGTCCTCCTAAAATATTGATAATAATGGTAAAGGCAAAAAAAAGATTTATTTATTATAAAGTTTTACAGTGTCAAAATAACCGTTTAAATGTCTGCAAAACTAATATCACGCGAATTTTGTACAGATGCCTGATGGATTTATTATATCACTAAAATCTCAATGAAAATGTTTTAAATATTTATATAATATTAATTTATTGCACGGGCTCGTGTCTAAAATAACATTATAATCAATATTGAGCTGCAGTTAACTCGTTAAAAAGTTACTTTGTATTGATAACTTTTAAAATAACTTATTCACAAAAAAACGTCAGAATAATAATTTAATTATTTCTTTTAATAAATAATTTCAACTTAACTGAAATGTTCTCTCTCTAAAAGCTTTAAAAAAGTTATTTACGAATTTACAAAATAAAAATATATATATTTATTAATGTATTATTACTTACCTAATATTATATTTTTTCATTTTGTTTTCAAAGAAAAATCTGTATTTATTCGTGAATATCATATCAAATAACAAGATGATAATGCGACCTATCCAGACTACAAAAGTCAAAAAAATATAATGAAAAATGCGTCTGTGAGTGCGCAAAGTGTAATGTATAATAAAGGGTCATTTTTAAAAAGTAACTAGGAACTTTATTTTTAACATACATATTTTTGTTACAGTGAATTTCCACTTATATCCGGAAATGTTCAATCGCCCTGGTGTCTTGACGCTGAAGCATTTAAGTTATCCCTCCAACGTTGATTGTAAATTAATCTTAGCGATGTTATATTCGATTCAATTCGATTAATAAAAGTATAGAATCATACCGTCTACGACAAATAACATTACTAATAGAAAAAGTCGATTTTCAAAACTCTTTACTCTTACGTTATTTTACACATTCTAATCGTCGTCGTCGTTTTAATGTCTAAGACGAGAATTTATTGTGGTCGTGCATGAGATACGACGACCGTTTACAATAAGGGTTTGTAAAGACTTCGGATATAGTTGGATAGATTTACTACACGTAGACAACAACTGCAGTCGCATTCGTTTCCTAATCTTTTATTAGTAGTATGTTATGCGAATTAGGCAGAGGTGTTAGCTGTTGTAATCACTGGCCAGAGACCATATCCGTGCGGTTTGATTGAGTTATTTATACAGGTATACACGGGACATTATTGCAAACAATGAACATATCTAATGAAAATTAAAAAAAAAAACACAGGGTTACAAATATATAACCGCGTAATGAATAGAATAGTTAATTTTACAAACACGCGTTATTATTTTGACATGAACAAGCTGTTACTTACATTTATGTATGAATTGAATGGTGTAGTTTAATATTTTCTTTGATTTTCATACGCGAGTATAGTATCTATTTTAGATTCTAAGTAGAGCGAAGAAGCTTAAAGTTTTACAAAGATAATTATTTATTTTTTCTGTGAACAACTTTTCTACCAGATCTTGCTTCGATTTTTAAGTGTAGCATTTTTTCTAAAAGAAAATCGATTTTCTCAGGATTTTTCTCATCAAATGTGAAAAATCGAAAAAAAAATGGATAAGAAACGGGAAAATGTACTAAATATATTAGTAAAAAATAAAAAAGGACGGACATACTTCATGCGTGGGTGTAGCTACTCTTGTAGATGAGAAATTAGGAAAATAGGCTACAGACGGGAATTTAATGTATATCTGTAAGCAACGATAAACCATTGCTCACGAAAAAACGATTCAGAGCCGAGTTCAGTTGATAATGATGCTTTGTCAACATTACGATATCGCTAGCAGTCCACGAGAATCTGAATGATTTACGGGAATGTATAATTCAAAAATTGTCTTTAAATAGTCTACTATAAACGTTCTCCAGAACTGTTTAAAATGAAAAAACGCTCAATTTGTTGTGCAAAACCATATGAGATAGGTAACAAGGGGAAAACACGTGCATTTTTAGTGTACCTAGAGACCCGGCGGGGTAACTCGTTCGTTCAGACAGCTTAAAACGAAAATATCTTTCGATTTCCTAAATGCAACACCACCTCAAGTAGATCACAGGGTAAAAAAATTACATTTTACAAGACAAATCGCTTTTAATAATTCCGATATTTTTGTATCGTTTTTCGATGTTAGACGAGCTAACTGATCGTTTAATTCCTACACGGACATAAGTAAATAAATATAGTAAAAAATATATAAATAAAAAATGTACATTTAAAAATAAAATTAATAATTAATCAATGCGTCGCCTGAAGTTTTATGATAAATTTATTATACGACCGGTTTCAAATTAAAAATTTATCATCAGGTATATCACAGTCAAAATTTAAAACGCGACTGAAAATAAAAAATTAAATGAAGGAATATTTAGAAAAAAAATAATTTACAAATTAGTCGTTTTACATAGAATTTAGAAATAATTTTTTTTAATAGAAGTGATTATTTAAAATTTGTTTTTATTAGACATACATACGTTAAGAAATATAAATTATTTGGTTATTATTTATTATCTAAAATGTATTGATATAAGATATTATTTTTAAAATCGATTTGAACATTTAAAATATTATTAAAATTATTTTCCTTTATTTCATTGTGTACGTGTAATTCTTCTAAAACTGAATTGATGTAAATATTATTTCGGGTATTTAATATTTCTAAGTCTGTATTAATATCAAAACTTATAGTATGGTTATTTTCTGAAACATGTTTCAAATATTTTAGCGTACCTTATATACCAACCCAACTGGCCCCTTCTAATTTCAAAACTCAAACTAGGTACCTATTCAGTATTCACTTCGTTTCGGCGTACAAAGGACGGCGTCCATTTAAATCTACACATTATCCGTGAACTTTGTTCGAACTACACTAAACGCTGTACATCGATAAATAAAAACCGTAGTGTATAGCCAGCTACATATATAGAGCAACTCTGTGGTCTTTATTTTTAAACTAAATGTGTTTTTCCGGGAAGAAAAAAAAATACCAAACAAAAAAATTACAAGATTACAAGAGTCTTGCAGTTTTTGTATGTACGTCCGGCCCAGCTTTGGTCTTGGTCTTGCAGATTCAATCTTAGTCTTGGTCTTGCTAGTGACAATTTTGCTCATTACTACTACACGCTCACTATCACACGTCTGTTCGCTGACTAGTAGCGAGAAGACTCGGAAAATGTAGTCGACATTAAATATAATGTACTATTCTACTCGTTTTATGAAGGACTATATTTTATTGGAAAATATTTGCTCAGGACCATATTTTTTGGACTATAACTTATTGTAAACGTATTTTATGGAAAATGGGAACTTTTTTTTCCGGAGTATATACCGCAGTTAGGTAGGTAAGTATAGTATTTTTCCAAAATATCATTCGAGCTATTGTGTATCCGTTATGTGGATATAGAAAACAAAGAGGAATCATCCGGTTCGTCGAATGTACTGAACCTGTCTGGTAAACGAATCGACGAATTTGCATTTTTACGGGCGGAAAATTTGCGGTTCATTCGAACGATTAGCTTTTAAAACTACTGGCGCAGCAGGTGTACACGGTTGACGACGAGCTGCTCTATTTGCAGTATAGCGGTTGGATTCGAAATGTACCTTCCACCAAATTATATAAGTGCGTATAGTTAATGATAAATCCCAACCGACTTGTTATCCCGTTTGACAGGAAAAAACCTATCAACACAAAATAAATTATGCTTCATCCGCTACTCTGAATAGAGTGATGTCTATCGCTAATGATGAACAGATTGATTTTTTTATATTATAATACTGTTAATTCTTTCAAAATGTATGTTGGAAACATTTTTTTTATACTAATTTTTTGTGATTTTTAGTTTTAGGTGTATAATATTTATTTTATTTTATTTTTTTATTTTCCAGTGTTATTTTTACTATATATATATATATACATGTACTAATTTATTAATTTTTTGTAATTGTGTTCTTACCCGTAAATAAAATAAATAATAATGTGTCTGATTTATCAAAAATTACAAAAACAATTATAAAACAAAAAAACGAATTTTCTACGATTGACCGAAATTAACTTAGAAATGTGTAAAACATGAACCCGGTTTCATATGACCCGGTTTCTCGTGTATTGCAATAGCCTAACCAAACCAACCAGAAATTATACGAAAAATATTATATTTCTTGTATTCAAAGACAGCGACTTAAGTGTTGTATTTTATAAAACCCTAATCGCAGCTAAAAATAGCTTTAAGATATAAATTTTTCCATTTTTACCCCATTTTACACTTTTTAACCAGCTTAGGGGTTGAATTTTGAAAAATCCTTTTTTAATAGGTCTTTATAGTTATTCAAGGCATGTATATATATTTAAAGTATTTGTCAATATTTTGTGCTAAATAGTATGTATTTTACTTGCACATGAGGTTTTTACGTCCAACACCTCCGATTTATTTTTTATCAATCGCATAAAACTGTACGAGGTGGGTAATTTAAATGGAGAACGCTTAAGTTTCGATCTCCATTTATCATTCGTTCTACTGAAATGTAGATTGCAGGTATAGCATTATCTTTTATCGCATCAAAATCCTTATACCTGTACAACGTTGTCGTTGATATAAAAAATCTCTTATGTACTAGAACTATTTTTTTTACCATATTTCTATAAGAGATATTTTTTTTTAATGTACGTAGGATGGTTTTTGAATGGTTGATATTGTTATCAATACTTTATAGGTTATAGATGCTTTGGTTGATTTCAAAAACTTTTTAAAACTTAAAATATCTCCATGTACAAATGTACCATATTGTACCACTATACCACGGTTATCTGCACGGATTGGAGCACGCGGCTGTACAGCCCGTGCTTTCGCTCTGTCGAAGTGGCGTTTATGTGAACTATAAACGCTCGCAGTCAACGACCTGATTTTAACTGATAAATCATAAAAAAAATATAGTTTTTCATATTTTCTGTATAGATAATTACATGAACATAAAAAATGCTAAGCGCCTAAATATTAAATAGAAAAAATAGATTGAATAATTGCATGTCTAATTGAACTATTTTGGTGTTAAAATCTGGTGGTTTAATACTAGCACTAATAGCTCACGCAAACGCTACTTCGGCAACGATAACACTCCGTACGCCAACCTGTGTAGACAAACGTGTACTACACCATCCATTGTATACAACCTTTAATGTAATTTTGACTGGATTTTTAATCACATAGATGATATTCCTCAGCATATAAAAGGTATTTTATAAACGATCTATAGTAGCTAAACAGACGAACGGTTTAATTGTTATATCTCGTTATATTGCTCCTCAATGAAGATAGCATAACGATTTGACCGCAATAGTACGCCAGTATCGTTACTGTGCACTGAACCGAGTACTGTATTATACGAGCCTGAACAATAAGCTCTTAATTCGGGGATACCGGAGATCCGAAACTCGTAAATTTAGCACGCGGGAGGTTTTTCCGTGTCGACGACGGTGCCGATTCGAACCAACTGATTATGATATACAGAAAAGACACGACTCGGCGTTTCCCCGTAAACCGTTACCGAAAAATACCGTCCGCGGAAACGTTTTTTTTTTTTTTTTTTTTGTCTCTATTAAAGCACATACGGGTCGATGGATATCGTAAACGTTTACGGCGAATTTCGGATCCGCGTCCGCCGCACGGGACGCGATCGATTATCGGCGTAACTTTTGAGACGGTTATCGTCACGCGCGGACGGCCCGGGGCCCCCTCTGCGCGCATAACGACGACGCCAATCACCGGCCGGCCCGAAGACCGGTCTTTGGCGGCGGCGGACCGGAGCCGGCCGCGTCAGTACTCAGTACCAGTTTGCACGCCGCCGTCGCGCGAAGTGAACGCCAAACGTGACGCGATCAGCTCCGCACACCGCCATGTGATCGTTATCGGAATATTTATTACAACCGCCGTCGCACCACGGCCGAATCTCCGAAACGCGAAAACCGACGCCGTCGCCGACAATTAGTGTTTTTTTTTTTTCTGTGTGTACGTTTTTCCATTTGGTTCCGCCGTAAACACGGCCGTCGCAATCGCGTTTACCGAATAATACCTGTACTGTACCTGCATAGGCGTCATTTTATTTGTCTGGCAAAAACGGCCGGACGTTCGTAACGCGACGTCGCCGTCCGTGACCCGCTGCCGCCCGCAGAGGCGCAAGAGTGCAGGTGCGTGTGCCGCCGGCTGCGGCCGCGGGCCAGGACACGCTGCGCGTCCAGAGCGCCACCGCGGAAAAGATGTCCGAGCTCGGCCGGCGCCACGGACGACGCGCGACCACCGTCGCCGCGGTCTTGGCGGCCGTCGTCTGGTCGCTGGCCGCCGCGATGTCCGTGAACGGCCAAGACGCTGCCGCTACAGGTACGGTTAAAAAATCTGTAGGATTAGTTTCGGGGAGGATTTTTTGGAAAGCGAGGGCTACAAGGTCTTTGCAAACGTATTGTTTGAACAGGGAGTTCCTTATAGTGTTCTTCTGAACAGTGGCATATCCAAACGTTGGGGTAGGTAATGGTGTAATGTAATTCCCCCTTCCTATATTATAGTACGCCACATCGAGTAAAAAAATTATGATAAATAATGCAAACACATATAGGCACTATCCCGTAGAATAAGACTTACGTCTTAATTAACTACCCTTTTGAATATTTCTTGGATATGCCTCTGCTCTGGGATCTCCATTTTTAAATATACGAGAGCTACGTAAATAAGGGGGACCCTCTATAACGCTTTGTGTATTTTCAAACTCTATTAATGTCCATGTAAACCTGACTTCACGGACACCTACCTCTCACGAAGTTCTCTTGGTCGGATCTGTGAAAAAAAAATCCTAAACACGTTTATTATGAACACTAATTGGTGTATTAGAGTTTTAAAAAAAATGTCAACCGTTTCTACTGAGAAATTAATTTTAGAAACTTACGAAGGCCTGAAAAACCCCTCAAATTGGCTACATGTCTGGTACACAGAGTATTTTATTCGTAATAATAAACGATAATTGATTTACACCGATATTGAAATTTTCAATAGATTCGCGTTTATTTTGACTAGATTTCATTGTTTCTATTATTATATTATAAAGTGTAAGTAGACAAGGATCCGCATAAAATCACAACAAACAATAACGCATATCATTTTTGTATCGATAATTTTGCAAAAATCGATAATAAATAAAATAAAATTTAGCTTCTGTGCGATATTCTCAATGGTTTATAACAAAAATCAATATACTAACCGCAGCAATGAAACGTTTTAGAATGTAAAAAAAACAAAAACAAAAAGTTTGTTCGGCACATTAATTCGTGTGCTCCTTATGGTTTATGAACATGATTTTAAAATATACTCACTAAATTTATGTAATATTCAAAAATAAAACTTTATACCGTTTACAAACCATTATGATCAAATCGTACTATTGCGAAATACATTCCTCTCTATGTGTATCAGCTATATGATGTCCTTGAATTTACACTCTGCCCACATTTTTTTTCGGCTTATAATATATTTTATAATTTATTTAAACATATCACACTGACAATACGATTTAATAATAGGTACGTAAGAAAAATGACTTAGGTATAGATATTATATTGTATTATATTTATATGACAAAATAATGCATATAGGTATCAACCTAAATTCGTTAATTTGTTCATAATATTTACTATATACTTTATGCCCAAACGAAATTACTAACTTTGTGTACCCAATACTTAACTTTAGCATTAATATCGGTGACACAGATATAGAAATTGTTGAAGGGAGTGTCATATGTTTACATATAAA
This sequence comes from Cinara cedri, assembly GCA_902439185.1. Lineage (NCBI taxonomy): Eukaryota > Metazoa > Arthropoda > Insecta > Hemiptera > Aphididae > Cinara > Cinara cedri. The sequence goes on along the minus strand of CABPRJ010000476.1, from coordinate 4,759,913 downwards.
ATAATCTTAAACACGTTTTAATACATTTATATTTCCTAAACACGGATATGGGGGGTGGTCCAGACACCCGAAAAACCTCCTCCATCCCTGGTTGCGCCACTGATTAATATTATATAGGTAATTTATAAATATGTCAATTCATATTATATAATGTTACTCATAAAAATATGAAAACCGTTCATAAATCATATCATTTCACCGTTTTCGTATTTTTTTTTATTATTGTTAACAAATACTTGGCCACTTGAGTACGTTTATGGGATAAAAGAAAAGAAAAAAAACCGGTGATTTTTTTCATATAATAAATATTACCTATCTATATAATAAGCATGTATAGAAGGATGTGGTCTATAATTTCGTCAAGGCCCACTAGATATTTGTTGACATCGATGTTTAACCTTCCGTGGTGGTTAAACATTTGCGAATAATTCGAAGATTTCTTTGATAATTTTTAGCTGTCCAACATTATCCGCAGCACCGACAGATCTGCAGTAGTTATATTTTCGTTATAACCGTACACGGGAAACTGATTTTCTGGATATCGGTTACAACAGGCCGTATTGCAATTTCACGAATCTATTAAACTGTTTTTAACAAAATTATCATATATGGCGGTAGGTTTATATACATAGAGTTAAGTTCACGGACCCAAAACAATAGGTATATTATACATACCACATCGGTTTTTATTTAATTTTGTATCTCCCCCCACCCCCTGTTCGACGTTTAAAAATTGGTTCCACTGCTTGCAAACTATAATCTTTCGACCTCAGTCGTAATAATAATCAGTAAAAGTGTACATTATTATGCCAAGTGTTAAACCGATAACATTTAACTATTAGACACACTATTTATATCATAAGGGAACAATACAGTACCTATAATATTTTAATTTTCTCCCTGCGATTATACCTTATGTCGATTCATTTTTCAACGTTCTAGAAATACGAAATAAACAATATATATACTAATATTGTAACTAAACGAATTATTTCCGCACTGAATATATATTTATAGTTCAAAGGGTCTAACTCGTAGTTTTTTACAAATTATAATCAATTGCTAATAACAAATTGTTATCATTTACAATTAAATAGGCCTGCGATATGTTTTTTTTGCTAAAAACACAATTTAGGTACGCTGTTTACAGGATTAACTTTCTCGCTTCGTATTGAGACGTCTAAATTGAATATTTATGGTTTTTGTTGGAAAGAGGATAAATTCCTACAGAGATCGTAGGATTTAAATTTCGCATTATATAAGCGAAAATCATAACAACAAAAAATAAGTTAAACGCAACTGGTAAAATTTGTTGGCGTATTTAAACTCTAAAATATACCGTCTGGGAATGTATAAATTCCAAAATTTCCAATTTTCAACTTCCGACGAAAGAAAAGATCGAAATCGAACCGCTCCAACAGATAGAACAGTTAACCATGTAAAGTATATTTTCGGGCAAAAAAACAAGTCGCGTGCAATCCCCTTAAAATATTGCCAACACTCAACATTATTGTGTATTCTTTATAAGAATTAAAAATCGGTATGTTAAGATAGGAATAATAAATACATATTATAAATAGCTTACACGCGGTCTCGGAGTAATACTCGTATTTGTTATTCAAATAATACAGTTATGCAATGAAAAATAGACTGTACAGTGTACTTGCAGTCCAATATAAATGCGGTAAACGACGGCCTTCGCAATTACATATTAATAATATTGTAAACTGGTCTTTATATTATTAAAACTATATAAAAAACCCACATTAATATTTAATAGTTTAAAACATATATGAGATAATATGATTTGCATTTTAAAACCAGCTATAAATATCGTAGTAGATAAATATTATAACATTTTATAGATTCACGAGTGTGGCGAAAAAGCTATATGATTATTCATTATACCGGGATAATTTGTGATTTTTTCACGCCGTTCCTTAAAATATTACGCAGATTATGTTTCGTCCGTTGGTATTATATTTACTTGAAATATTTGATGAAATCTGAACACTTCTACTTTTTCTCCCGGAAAACACTTTTATTTACTTCGGACCGTTTTATTTTTGTTGGTATTTAGTTTTGCCTTGCAAGGAAAAAATACACCACTATAAATAATATAAACTGGCTTTTTGTACTCAAATTTTATTTTGTTTATGAGCAATAGGTTATATCGTCATTTTTGGTGTTTATAAACTATAATATTACTGCCCTATAATATCCCAACTCCACACCTACAACAACGGCAAATCCGTAGCGGGGCAAAGTATGTTCGGATGTTTTTTAATACGGTATAATAATATTATCGTTTAATATTTTTTGTATTATTATCGAACAATGTAAAAAAATACACATATTACTGACGTAAAAAATTAGCTTTTTTTTTTTTAACAATATTTAACATAAATATACATAGGTATCCTACATGTATGTATATTATATTATTCGTGTTTCATTTCCCTAACCATTAGCTTGCTATTATACAATATAACGTAAATTTGGTAAATATATACAAGTCTTCCCGTTATTTGATGCTTTACGATATTTGCCTACTCGGTACATATAATATTACTCGTCGTGCACGTGATGCATTTAATACACTGAACTGTGGGAATTAATTTGATGTGGTTGGTTTTTTTTCTTTTCCTTTTTTTTTTTTTTTTTTTAACGCGTAAACAAAAACAATGGAATACGAACCGTTTGTTGACAAAACTGGTAAAAACGGCTATATACTCGTACATACCTAACGTTATTACTATATATTATATTGTCTATTATGACAGAAAAACTTTCACATTCTCCGGACCGTTATTTTTGTTGTAACTTTTAGGAACCTAAATATACAAAATAAATTATAATATATATATATAGTATATAATAGCAATAGTTAAGTATTGTATTTGAAATGTTGGAAACCTTTATCAATTTTAATGTATAATATGTAGGGGTAAGTAGCTGATAATTCGATACGTTCAATAATATTATTATTTTCAAATTATTTGATATTTACAATAATCTGTATACGGATAACATAATAATATTCTTATATGTTGAAAATACATTTCTAGTGCGTTAAAGTCTCCGGAATTTTTTTTTTTTTGTTTAGTTGTGTTTAATATGTTTATTCGTAATAATATGTAATTTAATTAATTGTACACAAAATATTTAAGTTACGACGGGGGTAAACTAAACATTTTTACAAAGCACAAAAATAGGTTTATTTTATTTAATTGTGTATTGTGTATTTAATTTATGTATAACATATTCAGTAGCGTATGATTTATCAATGTGAGGAATCTACAACCATCTTAACCTTATTAATCTTAAAACAGTCAATGGGACTTCCCATGGGTTTGAAGAGCCAGTTCAACTCTGGAGTAAACCGATAAATATATATTATAATATTCGAATATTGAATAAATTTGTTATTTATACAGTACATACTTTAAATCGTTATATATTAGGTACATAATTATATAAGAATAATTTGATACGAAATCATATTCGTGGGTTTTTTTTATTTGTACACGATTATGGCTTCGGACAAAATCATCTCACCGATATATGCTCATAGTATGAGTACATTGTCGCGCATGTGTCACAATAAAGAAAATCGAATTTTCCACGGTCATTTCAGTCGCAAAGGAAAAGTATACCATATAAGTATAAGGTGCAACATCGCATCGTATACATTCGTGCGATTGCTGCGACATAAATACGAATCCTTTTTTTTTTTTTTTAATCCATCACACCACGTACATAATATATATTTTTTAATGAGAAAAACGAACTGTGTCTGCAGTATATATGCATCCTTTTGTACACTACGCAGGACGAAAACGCGATTCTATCGCCTGTCAATAATTTTTACACGAATACGTTTTCTGATACGACAACGCAGACAATGACTCACAGATTTGACTATACCTATACTGCAAAATTCGTTTTACGTGAATCACCTACGTCACATACGCAACATAATAATATTAACAATAATAATAATAATGTATATAGAGTTATGCGGTTCGACTGGGCGATAAAGAACGAAATGAAAGTACGCTTGTTTTTCGCACATCATCATGCATAATATTTTGTCGATGTATGTATATTATGATATATATACGCACGTATTTTGATCTGGTGTAGGTATATTTTATAACTTCATGCGGATTTGATGGTTGTGTTACAATACAAGTACATAATAATTACATATAATTTGTATACTTCATAGGGATAGTTTCAATGTAAATTTTACATAAATACGACATGTTATTACTTTGAGTGGTAGTAATTTTCAATAATTATTATTCCTATACGACTTTTACTATTCAAGCAATAAAATAGGAAAATACGGAAAATACGGATGTTACGAGAAAAATATACACTTCCTCGGAGGTAACTTTTTGTCGTAAATTACAGCGGTATCAGAGTATAGTAATAAAATGCGGTTTTTGACCAAATTGCATGTTTTTCTGGTAACTATCATTATTTCTTTAATCACATTTATAAATATACCTACTACTAAACGGATGAACGAAACATAAAAAAACTTTATAGCTATACACCAAAATATAAATTAAAACATATAATTATAAACAAGAAATAATTATGATAAAAATACGACCAATGGGTAAGGGAGTGCATGGCCCTTGTGTCCCCTTCTGGCTATGCCACTAATACAGTGATACCTACTATGCATTTTATAAATTATAAATATTATATTTTTTAATTGCATCTAATCATTTAACCAAACGTTATTAACTCAAATTTAAAAGTCGACAATTCGAACATAATATGTTCGCTAAATGTGTATATAAATATATGTTATTGTGACAATCGGAAACAAAATTTGCAATACCGTAGTCGAGTTGTATCGCCTTACCAAATTTTTTAATAAAGTATAAATTATTATAAAAAGACGTCCTAGGATAATAGAAACGGCTGCAGCCATTGTTATTAACAATTTAATATATACCTGCAGTGTAAGCAACAATAAACTATTGCTTACGAAAAAAACGATTTTGAGCGAAGTTCAATTGATAATGATGCTTTATCAACAATACAAGTATATGTCATTTTATAGTAAAATAATTAAAGAAGCTTTATATATTTTCTTTGATAATATTTGTTTAATTTTGAACCGATTTTCCCAGTTTTCTTACATTTTTCTCGTTTTTCAAATTTGATGAAAACATTTTTGAGAAAATCGAAAAATGATTTCCTTAAAGTACCTCCCCACACTCCGAATTCCTTTCAGAAAAGATGCTATAATTACAAATCTGAGCAGGTATTCTGGTATAAAAGTTGCGCACGATTAAAAAAAAAAATAAACATCTTTGTAAAACTATAAGTTTCTTTGCTCCGCTCAGAATCTAAAGCAAATACGAAGGGAACGTTTTTTGGGTATTTTTTTTTATAATAATCGAACAATATTACAGGTGCCTATCTAATTATAATTTACGCATTTGGCTTGACACTGAATAACGTGTCAGATTATATTTAATGTATACAATTGAACTTTTTATGCTTACGCAACGTGAACGTAAAAAGTTCAATTTATTATAAATAAAAACCTGTTAATGTTTGCACAGAGAACAGTTGTTTCGTATGACGTGTTTAAGTATAAATCTATGTGTATCGATTTAACACCGATGATTACGGCTTATTTTTTAAGTTAATGACGTATTTATATTAATTCTAATGTACATATAAGTAGTAATTAATTTGTTTTAAATGAATTTAATAGTATACAATATACATATACATAAATACATTTTTAATTATTCAAAGGTATTTATTCCAATGTGTAAATAAAAATATGATTTTTTTTTTCACTTTCGTTATGAAGGCTTTATCGGTGTAAAAGACGTGACCAGACTTCGTTTGCAGAGGAAACATATAATATAATGTTTATATAATGTGACGTATGTATATTGTACAGGTATATAATAAGCGAGAGCCAACAAATGTGTCAACAACATTTTTAATTACTTCGTATGTTATATTATAATATGTTGACCACCGTTATCGAAAATATAATTATAATTTGGACCCTTCTCATGTAATCAGATTTTTTCATAAAATCTGAATAAACATCAAAATGTCTGTAACTCATAAACCTAACAGCTATTATTGTTTCACTAAAGCCCATATAATATTGTATTAGTATTTGACTGTAGTCCGGCAGATTAGACACGATTAAATTACTTGTATTAAAAATAATTATGGTAAATGGTGAACATAGAATAAAACCTAAAAATTTGCCACGAAAACGGTTCCTAAACTTATGTCAAATTTATATGTTGACTATATTAGATAACTGAATGTATAGGCAATAATTGCTTAACTCTTACATTATATCAGATGGAATTTGAAAAATACCTCGAAGAAGTCTTCGAAACGCAGATAATGTGGGTACATCTTAGATAAATTTCTTATAAATACAATTATTTTTCATTATCATCATATTCAAATACGCTTTTCCTCTAGTAAAACTAATGATAATAAGTACAATGCAGTTCTGTTATTGCATCGATCTATGAGACTCTAAACCCTTCAATTCAGCAACTGATTTCTGTTTCATTATTTGGTTCAAAGTTTTGGATCCTATTTGATTTTTCATAATTTGTTTGTATTAACATTATTAGATAGTAAAAATATAAAAAAATTATTTTAAACTTTTCAATATATCATATAGGTACTATATTAAATAGGTACCTAATGAAATGATTTTGATAATATCTTAATTTATTAATTATCTTCATAAAATTATAACGATCAATTAATTTTTAATAATAATTATTCACGCTTATATTATGAAATGAATTATAAATTACATCGTGCGTTTTGCTTGAATATAAATTCACGAGTATAACAAGAATTTCGTAAGAATTTCTCACTGCAAAATACAATAATTGCGTTTGCGGTAAACGTCGTTGCAGTTGTTGGAAACTATCATTCATTAAAATAAAATAATAATTGTCGAAATACCAGAACACGCAGAACAGACATATGTAAAATAATATATATACATATTTTACAATTGTAGTGAAAACTATGTTGGAACTGCCTACGTGTGTGATAAAATATAATATCGATCGGGGTTAACGTGTTACCTATATAAATTTCGCAAAATCCAAAACCCGCAGACAAAAAAAAAAAAAAGTGACAAGACGAAGTGTCTCCCCGGATAATACTTATAATAATTAACAATGGACACTAGTGTGGGACACGGTGAAAACAATGTCAAATATTTAGCCGGCGGAAAAGGAGACCGTGTCGAGGGCAATGTATAATATGTAGACCTTCGTTCCTAATAATATTCGTATTATATTATGCATTTTATAAACTCGAGTGCACTGGGATCGTATTGTCACGTGATGTTATCCCATATTATATTATATTACTAAACCTGTGGATATGTGTATTGACAAAAAAAAATTTGTTGTTGATGCCCGAAAAAAATTGTAGATACGAATTTCGGATCAAATCTTTAAGCATTTTTATGGAGACTGAAAAAATTTAACTCGCATAACTAAAAAAAATTAAAGATAGTACCTATCCAAAATGTTAACAATTTGTATGGTTTTCAAATATTAAACTTCAAAAAAAAAGTAATAATAAATAAAACCATAATCACAGATTTGTTTTATATTTGTATAGTAATATGTAAGAATAATTTACGACTAGAGTTATAAGGAACCTTTGTGACAACTTTTCGTGAAACAATTTTGAGAAATTAAAAAAACCTTGACGATTTCTAATAACTATGAATAACACATGAACGTCAGAATGTTTTGAAAATTGCACCACTACGACAACTAGTCAAAATTGATTATCCTTAAAGTGATTCTAACCAATTTGACCAATTTACTGTTTATAAATAGAAATATAAAAAACACATGATAATATATAGTTTAACTATATTTATATATATTACTATACCGTTCTCGCTTTGCTCAAAATTTAAAAATATAATACGTCTAGACGAATTACAATTTTACTACTTCGATTTCTTAATTATCATTACTCATATATTAGAGATATTAGTGGATATTCGATACGTTTCGATTACAGTTTAAATCAATGATGAACTTAAAGAGGGGCAAATGCGAACAAATTCGGACACAGTGAAAATTGAAAGAAACTCAAGTACCTATATACTTTATTCCTACCTGTAAATAAAGCGAAATAAAAGAAAAGTAGTCGCTTATGTTGGTCATTACTCACAGGATAATGTATTATATATTATTTGTATAGCTTTATCTCTCCAGAAGAAACACGCGGTTAAAAGAACAAGGAAGTGCCTATTAACGGAACCAAACAGTACGTTATCGTCGTATTTAGACGCGTAATACAATTACATTTACTATACAATACATCCTGTAAATCGTATACAGCAATAGTAATAGAATTAAGTCCGAAGTAAAAATATGACAGTTAAGTTCTATTTACAAAACGAAAACGGTTCGTTAGCAGAAAGAAAAGAAAAAGAAAATGTATAACCGCCACACTCGTATATTGAATGAAATGTAATTTATTTTATTTCGATATAGAATTGTAACTACTATATAAGTAAAATAATATGTTTGTACGTTTTTTTATACCTTTGTGTAGTAAAAACCAAAATATATATATATAATACGTAATATAGGTAGTCGTTTGTAATATATGTGTATAGCTAATTTCGCCGTCATAATATTATAATCGCGATAATAAAGAACAAATCGTCATTTCATCAAACAGACAGATTTAATATAGACAATTTGTATAGTATACAATTTATCATTTAATTAACCATTATTAGACAAAATAATACGTACCACTATATTTTAATAAAAAATATAACGTTTGATTTCAGCAGCCGTTTGATAGTAAACATCGAAATCGTGATGTCTGCAAACGTGAAAATAGACTAAATAGACTATTTAGTTGTTTTACAAGTCTAATATTTTAAAATCAACATTATCGATGTAGTTCATTTACTATCAATTTTTTAGAATAATAGTCGAGAATCTAGATAATTGTTTAAATTAAGTATACAGCACCGATTGAGAAGTCCCCATCTTTTAAGGTACAATGCAAATAATTTAGAACATTTATAAGACTATCCGAAATATTTCCCGAAAAAAAAATACATATTAGTAAACTTATAGCTTCTTCACTGCTCTCAGACTTGGAAAAAATAAATTATATTCTAATATATTTCAAATCGATTTAAGGATTTTTTATTTATTTTTCGTGAAATATGTTTCTGTTTTCGGGACAAATCCGATAGCACAATTGAACTTGGATGAAAATAGTGTTTAAATTGAGACGACAAATAATTAGGTAACATTTGCAAGATCGAACCGTCGGCCTTCGTAATCGCAATAATATTTTTGTTGGGATCGTCTCTGAGAAGCTGTACAAAACGGTCCACATAAAACTACAAGATAATTGTCTATACATTTGAACTCAAAAAGACGAGTGGAAACAATTAAAACGATATTATATTACATTTTTTCTAGCTTAACATGGCTTACCGCACATACGTATGACCAGTGGGAATAATGGGTACGATTGTTGTGACCGTTCTCTCTCGCATTGTCACGTATTATGGGAAAACTAAAAAAAAATTAAAAAAAATAATAATAATTTGACGGACGCGCCGAGGAGGTCCTCCAAACGACTGCACTTGTACCATGTAATTAAAACACGCGCGTTGTACATTTCACATTCGCTTTACAGAAGCACTTTGGCCAGTCACCGTTTTCTTATAGGTACTTATTTTCTATAAAATCACGAGTAACTATATACTATATTGAGAAAGTTTTCACTATCGCATGATAGATACATAATATTATGTAGTAGGTAACTTTTATATGTAGGTATCAATATTTAAATAAATAACGTGATTGTATCTGTGTCTCGCCGGAGATCTTATCACAAGTGCAACAGTTCTAGAAAACGTTTTTATAGAAACTTTCTTTTCGTATCTTCTTTGATTAAAAGCATACTATAATAATTAAACAAAAATTGATTTTATTCACATGACGAAGCTATAATTTTAGTCATTCTTTTTTTCACTTTAAGAAGTATTCTATATTTTAGTATATAGACCGAATACCGAAATGCAATTAATACATTTTTTCGTGAGAATCGATTAACAAACGATATCATACGCATACGCTCGAGTGCCGAAATCATGCAAAGTCGATGAAACCATTAAAATAGATCGATAAATAAAGACACTGGACAACTCAAAAAAATTATAATTAACTATCACTAAACAAACTACTGTAAAATTAATATTACAGCTAACATTACGGGTATAGATCACGCAGATCTAAGAATAGCCACCTGAAATAGATAAATACAAAAAACATGACTTTAAGCGTCAGTAAATGCACATACATATAAGTTCATCATGCGTTCGCCAGATAAGAAAATATACGTTTACTTTCACATGCATAAATTCGTCGGCGGTAGCGCAAAATGTTCCGGCAATAGTGAAAGGTTGTTTATGATTTATGCACTTATAAATTATATTATTTTTAAATCGAATTCGCGTTATTCATAATAATTCATTATTTTAATTCACTGTCGAATTTTGTTATCAAAAACGGTACACCTTTCAATTTCAATATACCTGTTCCTAATAATATATTTACTACTTCAAAATCAAGGTTACTCTTAAGCGAAGAGATTAAATCAAATTATAGTTTGAACGATTTCGTTTTAAAATCGATAGCCGTTTTGGAATTGCATTTTTCGCAAGTCTTCGCTTTTGTATTGCACTTCGCTAAATAATTATTTAAAAAAAAAAAAAGAAGATTTAATCAATTTCGCCGGTGTAATATAGGTACCTACACTAGAAAATTATATCGAGTATATAAACCTGTAGTATTTTCGTGACATATATGAACGAGCATCACTGAATGTGAAAAATATTTTCGGCTAAGATCCGCGGGGGCTTGAAGTGAAAGCACGATTTTTCTTGGATTTGGCAACTATACAATAATATTGTATACCGTTTTTATCAGCTGATTAAAGTTATATTTTTTACAATAGGTTGTTATTATTATTATTACATCAATTATGTCGGCTTATATATTATTTATTATTTCGTATTATATATATATATATATATATATATATATTATAAGGAAATACATTTAGAAAGTCGCATATAAGCTGCGTTATGTCGGAAATCTATAGATAAAGCCAATAAAAAGCATATAATAGAAAAAGGAAACATTTCTTGTTTGTCACGTATGTATAGTGCTAAAAAGTAGTATTTGTCTTGTCAATGTATTATTGTGTGCGTCAAAATTGTGACGAAAAACGAAAAATCATCCGCACACCGCATCCCGTGCACTCGCACGAGATAAATAAATAACAAAATAACATATTACTATGATTTCATAAAATATCGATGAAATTATTTTTTCAGGTACACCTATTTACTACACCTTTCAATACATCTTTCATACACCTTTTTAATCATTACGGAATTGTTTGAGCTTTATTTTAAAATCATTTTTTTAATTTTTACCCTTATCGTGTACACCTTAAATAATTATATACTTTTGATTATCAAAAAGAGGAGTTCCTATTCACTTAAAATCCTTCGAAAAAATTGTTGGTTCACGATAAGAATCATAAAAGAATCAATCTGTACACCCACAATTATTTAGGCAGATATATTTGTATTATGTCTTTCGTTGATAACAATACTGCAACTCTGAATTCATTACGATAAAAAAATTAAAAATTCTATAGTCTCGGAGAAACGTTCCGTACATTCATTTATATAATATACTCGCGTAACGTCCCCTCTCCCTATCCTATTGAATGACATAATATTATTATTATTATTACTATACAGATCGGGTCTATTTTATTATTATTACAATAATCGAATTGATAATAAAAATACTGACGCGCTCGTTAAATTTTTATAGGTGTTTAGCATAATTTTCGCCTTGGGTTAATAATATAATGTATTTTGTTATAATCCGTTTGTTAGGTATTATCGTAAAAAAAATATTTTACTGTTTCCTGCGAACGGTTACCTCTATAACACACCGACAACGCAGAGATACCTAACTATTGTTTTACACTTTGAATTCGATTACTTTCTCCACTGAATTATTCATCGTGTGGACAGTGTGTTGTTGCCATTTTTCTATTTTTACAGCGCGGCGTTTCGTGTTTATCGGGGTAATTTCTTCATCTATAAACTGCCGGTACATTATTATTGTTAATTTTTTATTTTTTGTGTTAATTAAACATAATATGCGCAAAACTATCGTTGATTATACAGACGGGCTTATGAATTTTAAAATATTTAAATATCTACCTAATATTTTATCGTTGACGACCGCGGCTATATTACCATAAGTATTATACTGGTTTTCGCCGAATAAATTCTTTTTTTTACTTTGTGAAATACCATAAGATACAAAGATACAAAAAATAACTGTGGTCGTCTAATAAATTATAATTTATAATTTATTAAACTAACCTAAATGTATATTATTATTTTACCGTTCGGTCCTATCAATTTGGGGTTTTTAGGTTTTGTATTAAACAAACTTACTAAAAATAAGTAGGTAAGTAAATACTCGAATAATTTATAATTTGTCCATCTCGGTAGTGTCCTTCTATAGCATTGATTCGTATTTAAATTGTATTCTATTCAATCTGCGGCCCCAAGGAAGAAAAGCTTAAGTCTTATGAGACTGCCTTTCTTTTATTTTTTGATCCAAATGGCAAAATTATATGAATACTATAACACATGTTGAATGCCTTAAATATCTTAAGTCTCTATAATGTACTTTTTGTTTGGTAAGAAAGGCCAACCTGTATATAGTATGCATAGCAATTTAACCATTGAGCAGTTTTTTTAATTTTATACAAATTACAAATACAAATTTGACTTAAGCTCCCTTAGCTTCTCGATACTAAAGCATTATTGTTGATGTGTATTAAAAATACGAAAATAAATACAATTTAATTCGTATATAATTGTAAATATTTTGCATTTTCAATTTAAATAGAAGATATAATACCATAATACCTAGTTATATTCGTTGAAATTGCATTACTTTCATATTATTACAATTTGGGACACTTTTTGAATAGTTGATTTTAAATTGAAAATAATATATTTTTGAGTATTCTATCAGTTCTCGGTGAGTTTCAATTTGATTAGATATATTCGTGTTTAGAAACTTCCAATCGTGTAACGACATCGGTCTTGTTAATTATTGTTACTGTCATCATACGAAAGCATATTGTATTCGTCGTACTTTTTTTATTTTTGAAACGCGGTACATTGAAATAGATCCCAGACTGTCACGACGTAATTTAAAAATATAATATATTATAAGCGCATTAACGCAAAACAGTTAAGTCCAGAACGATTTACAACCTTGTAATTTAAGGGTCACGCCGTGTAAGAAGATACAACACTGCAGCAATGACCATGGTGAAACTGCTTGTTCTAAAAAAAAAAAAAAAATGATCACAAAATAATAGCGCATTGTAGTAATTTGCACGTACAGTTACAGTTTCGTTTTATAATAGTTATACTAACTGCGACGAGAAATAAACCGACCCCAAAGGCCTCAAGGTCAGAGTAACAGCAGCAGAATAATTTATATTATATTAACTAAACCATTCTTCAGTCATTTAAATATATATATATATGAATAAGAGTTATTATGTGTGCTTTTCTATAGGTCGAATATAATTGTTCATTATGCGTGTATATGAAGACTCAATTATAATCTATGACTTCGAGTGATTGTATACTTTTATATTCGATAATGTTGAATTGTATAACTGATTGTTACTACAGCACAATAAAAAACAAGTCAACAATAATTGAAATTGATTTAAGTATATTGGACCTCGATAAAAATATAATGACCACGGTTTACACACGCGATTCAAAAAATCATTATATTTTAAATGTGATAAAAACATAATATTTATCACCGATATACTTATGATAAAACTAACGTGTCCGGCTGTGTTTCCAAAAAAACTATTACTATATTTTAATACATCCAATCAAATATATATATTATAATATGTATTTAATTTAAGATTTTAAATTCGGAACGTAGCGAGGGGCTATTGGTTTTACTAAGATGTTTATTTTTTATTTTCTTTATTCTAGTCTGTGGACACATATTTTCTAAGTAAACTTGTTCCCGTTTTTACGTGTAGCAATTTTTCTGAAAGTTCAAATTGTCTAGACAAAAATCTTGATTCGTCGACATACATATTATAATACACAGAAAATCCGCTAGGTGATTTTAACGAACGCACAAAATAATGACTACACGTCATAATACACCACTACAATTGTATTGAATTAGTGGACTTTTTTAGGCCATCACTTGATCATGTTTTGTATTCCGCGAGGATTTCTGCCGTATAATAACGCTACATAATATGTGTTTACATATATCAGTGTGCACGTGTGTCCAGTTTATCCTATTTACGATAGTTTTTTTTTTTTTTTGTTTTTGATTTCGTTCCAACTTGCAACATAACGGTGGTGACGACGGCGGCGGTTAGGTCACGCGGTTTATGTGTAATTTCTACACGTCTGCGCGATCGCGTACCTTACCGGAATATCAAAACTTGTTTCGACCCACACACGGACGATATATCGCGAGAAGTATGTGTTTACTATTCGGCGAGTATGTTCGTTCACAGATAAATCCATGTGTATCCAATATTATATCGGTGGGTGCGTCGAGCCCGACGATCACATCGAACGTGCAATTTTAGATAGTACTATAATCTGCATCGCAGACAAATATAGAAGTACTCCATCTGATATTCTAATGATACCCACGGACCAGTCCATGGTAGTTACCTTATTGCAGAAAATTAGAAAATGCATCCTCCTCTCTATTTCCGCACTCGTCTCAAAATTTTAATCGTAGATCTACAGCAAATAATCCGTATAATTAACAAAACTAAACGATTTATCCTCGTCATCGTCCTTTTTTTTATTTTTTTTTTATAAATAATTTAAAAAGGTGGTCGTTTAACCTACTAGGCCTTAATAGAATATATGTATATATATATACATATGCATCAAGTATCAGCCGGCTATGGTCAACAGACCATGAACGCGACTGGACCCTCAGTCATATTTGTGTCTTGCGGCTCCTCGGGTCCCAAAATGTATAAAATATCATAATTTTTTTAAACTACTGACCGTCTTTCGTGCAGAAATTAAATATACATAGTATTGTTTAGACTTAAGTTGACTATTTTAGACTGTAATAAAATAATAAAATTTAACTATTTATTATTTATAATTGTGTGAGCCAGTAAATTTATACACAAATTACTGAAAACTAAAATGTTGCTGAAAATCACTTTTGTGAATATATACTATATTAATATCATATTATGTCACCATGAAATCTATTATTATTTTCAAAAACATAACTGACCCATAATACTGACTTCCGACTCAATTCCGCACTGATTTTCATGGTCCTTAAATTCTTCATCTATAGGGCCAAATATTCCAGGGATCTTTGTTATACCAGACCAGCATTGTATAATATTGTCCTGTATGTTCCACTTGAAAAAAAGAAAATTAAATATATTGAAAAATATAAATCGGGGTTTTCAGTGTCCCGGTACCCCAAGTCATGCATAGGGTATAACACACTTCAAATATTCTTCGAATCGTAGCTGCAATGAAAGGAATTCGTTTCGTACATTAAAAAATAATACACATACGGATCTCGAATAACGACGATGATATATTATTTAAACTGCTACTCTCAATTCATCTCGGGACAAAAGATGATGGTGGCAAAAGACAAAGAAACCGCTTAACCACTTACGAATATAATTGTACAAGATCTAGACGGCATTCTACGTAGCTGGATTGATCATATTGTTCCCGGACAAGTGTAATGGTCCGCCGGATCACGCAACTCCAGTCGGAATGAATTCAATTGCGGTAGTTAACCAAATACGTGTTATAATTCTATGTATATATTATTATTGTGTATCGTTGTCGTATTGTAAGTTTACAAGTCACCCGGAAACCAAGGTCGTGTCCCGCAATAGTAAGAATAATAATAATTGGAAACCGTGATGCAATCATCGCGCCGTCGTGAAACGCGTCTCGCGCGGATTGTTCGACGTTTTCAATCAAGAAGTGACTATTATTACAAATATAAAATAATAATGGTGTAGTGTGCAGTTATCAATGCAGTGCACCGGATAAACACACCACCGACATAAACTTATTGTACGAGTGGATGTGCGTGTGTGTGTATTATAAACAATTTATAATATGTCGATTAACACTCGTATAGTGGATGGTTTTTTCAAATTTTGGCGTAAACCCAAAAAAATTACACTGTTTTTACACATTTCAAAAACACCGTTTATGACATATACGGTTCATTTTATGAATCGTACATTAGTAACAATAAACAATTAATATTGATAGTGTTAGGACTAAAAAAAATGTCTCTCCACCCAAATTCACCAAGCATTTAACGTACGATTATGTACATGACAATTTCTGGCCAGGAAAAGGCCATTGAAATGGGGCAGAATTCCGTCCACAACACAAAACCATTTTATTCAACATTTATTCTAATTAGAAAATTTTAAATACATTATTATAATATAACATTATAGCCTTGATTTTATTGTAAAATCAATGATGATCAATATGGTAATGGACCACTAACAATAGTTTCTTTTACCTACAGCGATCAGATATAATGAATTGTTATTTTGACAATCGTAGATTATTGTTATATTATAGTCATCGGAATATTCCATCGGTTTATATTTCGTAAGATGGCCGAATATCAACATAACAGTAAAACATAACGAGAAACGAAAAACGAAACGAAAAAACTAACGACGATTATGATGCTCTAATGATATCGAGAATTTTCAAATACAAAAATAATTTGAGTGCAATATTAAATTATACACCCCATTGGTGCACATGGAGAGGGGTGCTTAGCACCCCTAAATCTAAAATTAGTTCCCCCAGATACTAAATAAAATAAATATAATACTCAAATACAGTACTCAGATATGAGATAATAGTAATTACTATTATACTATTGTGTATTGATTTATATTATATATAATATATTAATAATTCATATTATATAGTATTTATATTATATTATTATGTAAATTTGTGTAAATTGTTTTCATATTTTTAAACAGGTACCTATCCCTTGTTGGTTATTTATTAGGCAATGAAAGATTCATTATTGAAAATCGGATCTCATTATTTCAATTTTTGATTCTGATGTGCATCTTTATTACCAAAAGTCTTGCTACAGTTTATAATAATAGCAATGTTTCTAAAAGGAAATCCGACTAAGGATATACATTAACGAGGTCATTTTTCGATTTTCTCAGGATTTGTCACATATAATGTGAAAAACCGTGAAAAATGTAGGAAAATCGATACAAGATTAAACAAATATTATCAAAGAAAATATATAAAACCTATTTAATTATTTCACTATTATATGGCACATATACTGTTGACAAAGCATCATTATCAACTTAACTCCACTCAGAATCGGTTTTTCGTAAGCAATGGTTATCGTTGCTTACAGGTATACATTGAATTACCTATAACAGTGGTTGCACCCGTCCCTATTATCCTAGGACGTCTTTTATGTGTTTTATGTTTATTTAATGTACAAGTAATATTATATAATTATATTATGAAATGTTGAATAGGTTGGGGGTCTGGAGAGCAATCCCCCCCCCGTGATACTCTATCGTAAATAATTTAAGCTTTCTCAAGTTTTAGATTGAATGTTTACCAATGATACACCCTACATAATTCAATAATAAAATAAATATTAATTGAGAATTTTTTCTTCAGTTTTTATGACACAAATTTTTAACTGTCCGTAAAACAAATGGATTTGTAATTAAATCGCGTTATTCGCACATTACATTTAAAATTTAAATTATTTTTTATAAAATGTAAATTTGTATAGTTAATAAAAACAGGAGGGGAGGTGAATTCGTTTAAGTGAAATATTTTGCATTTCACATACTCAATTATAATATATTTTTTTTCGTCAATTTGCTGTAACTTGTATTGACATACAATATAATATACATAGTCTAATTGTTGCGTTCGTATCTATTTATTATTGTTATTTTTTATTTTTCATTTAGTTTGATTAGTTCCATATATACAATAATATATAAAAACATTTAAAACAATAAAATAGTTGTATATCACGAACAAAACGCGTCACAATCGTTTTTTTCCATATAGATATCATAGAAAATTAAACAAATTACGCACAACACGCACAATTTGTGGGCAGATATAATGTCCTCCCCTTCTATAAAATAATATTATATATAAAGGTACATAAAATAATGATTATTCATAATTTTAGACGTTTCGCAAGCCATCCAAATATAATAATTATTAATTACATACATTATTAGTATGAATAATTTAGTTGGAACCCATATGTATATACTATATCTACGCCACTTCAACAAAAGACAAAAGTTTCTATATTATAATCTTCGTGTTATATTATTTTTGAACTTTTATAAATGAAAGAACTAAGTAAACAAGTTACTTCTTCGCCGACAAAATATTAACACAATACCCTGTTAAACAGTTAATATCATACAAAAAATGCAAAATACTTAGGTACAATATCGTAATATTTTGATTTTGCAATATTCGCGCGGGTGTAGGTGTTGGTATATGGGTAAATTATGTTTCTAATCTTTCTATAGGTAAAAAAAACAATTCGAAAATACTCGTTTTTAACAAATCCAGTTTTATACGATTACCTATCTATAATATTGTTGTTCTAGCTAAATAACCCAGTATTTCTCGGGCGCAATCCTTTTAGAAACAAATATCAATATTAATATTAATTTAATTAAATTTTCGTTCCTAAAATTCTAAGAAAACCGATGTCAGTCACCCTATAGTAGTTGAACTTCGACATATAAAGAAGACGACGATCTTTCTGTTGTTATGAATGTCAATAAGTGTTCAAAATTTCATCAAAATCGGTATAAAATTTTAGATTTGAATGGCACACGGACAAATACACAAATAGAATTTCAATTTTAAAAACATAATAACATATGAGTTAGGTATGCCCGTAAGATTTCCAATAAAATAAATATTACGAGGATAATATAGACTATTTTCACTATTTTATTTTTTGGTCTAAAATAGAAGTGACATTTTGCAGCAAAAGTCTGTCACGAGGGCAAAACAACGATGTGTATACGCTCGTATATTTTATATATGCCCCACCGAGTTGTAATTATATTGGGTACATATCGTTATTCTTCCGGTACGTCAAACGTTACAATATTTGTAAAATATATAAGATATGTATTCTGATATACATGCAAATATAATAGTATACAGGTATTCGTTTAGGAAATCGTTTTTTGACGAAACTTTTACCCAAAGTACGCTAATAAATGATGTGCGCCCAACCCACCACTATTGAAAACGTACAAATTAATTATAAACAAAGTACAATAAATTCAGTTTTGCTAATGTGATAGCAAAAAACGGTTAGGTTTATAAATACACAAAAGTGATTTGCAGCGGTCCTCCGTCTTTACTCTATCCTTAGATTTCCTTTTCATCATTTATGAATACGAGATGCATTATCCTTGGCCCTTTTTTACGCTTCATTATTTATTAATTAAAAAGGACTTTGACTCTTTGGTTTATTCCCTTCCACTTTCCCTCTTCTATAATCGTTTTAAATAATCCACTCGTTTCATCTTTTAAATAAACGTCACTTGATATAGCCTTATTTTTTCGGACATTCACTCTAGTACTTTTTGTTATTGGTTAGGTACCTATTTTATCTATCCGGCTTATCTTTAATATTCATCTATAACACCAAAAATACGAACGTTAGGTTGCAGGCTTCGCATTCATGTATTAGACATTTTACTCCAACTATCATAGGCCTGAGATAAGGTAATAAATCAACACATCATTTAACTTGGGTTAAATTATTATTAAAATCATAATTTTTATTTAGAAAAAAACATTGCAATTTCAAATTATACGACAAATATTCTTTTTATTTTTTTTTTATTTATTTAACTATAATCAATTATAATATTAACTGGCAGTTACAACATTATTCATTATTAATCTGTAATTTAAATGGAAAAACACCTGTACACTCAATATGGTACTTATATTTAAATTCGACTGTACATGGATATGAATAAATCGGTAACAGAAATTAATTTGATTTGTTTTCGTTTTATCGTTGTATACCTAATTCTCGAGTGCAGTTTTAACTTAAAATTCAATTTAATACATTTACAAAACGAGGATTAAACATGAAAAATCCTTTGAAACTTTTAATTTTTGCACTTTTTTTTTATTTTTTTATAACATCCGCGACAGCAAGAGATTGCGATCCAAAAGACGGATGTTACAGTGATCATGAAACGGCGGTCAAAAAATGCGGAGGTGATAACAATGAGCGGGTTCATATTTTTAAAGGTTGCCACTGTTGCAAAAACAAAAGCTCTTAAAAGTGGTCTGACATTTAATACTATTTTTTTATACAAATATTATTTGAAGATTAAGAAGATTAAGAAGAAGGTTGGATTTTTAAAACAGTAAATATAATTAAGGTATTTTTTTCTATTTTGGGTGTTTTATTTTATTTCTCACACGAGCTCATATCTTTATTTATTCCACTCGTTTCTCGTATCACATAAATATTTGCATGATACAACACGATTAGAAACAGAAAATAATATCATAGTCACAAATGTAGTCGACTTAGACATTCGCTGGACATGCAGTAGTACATCACACGAATGATTATTGTTTTAATGATGATTATTAAGAATATATGAACAACACTATGTATCAGAAATACCGATCGATTTCGATTCGATTAAAATTAATCGTAAAGGTATTTAACCGTGTTGGTCTGCAAAATCCAGATAACTTGAAATGTATACAATATCTTCGCACTTTATTCAGCTCGAGTATCGTCGTCAAAGAGAAATTAAATATAGGTACACACAACAAATTCAAGCTTCCAAGTAAGAATTATTCTACCTATTTCAACGTGACGTCTTATAGTAATACATACCTAATACAAGCTATACAACCTTAAATGTCTGAGCACAACGACGTTAATACCTTCAATTAATTTACAATAATATTAGTGTTGATTTAAATATTATTTTATTAAAAATACCCTTATATTTAAAATTGTTATACATTTTATTGTGTTTTCTATTACGTTAAATTCCTTAGTTGGCATTAACGTATCTAATTTATTATAATCTATAAAAAGATATATAATGTAAAATTAATTACTATAGATAATGCATATCAGCATTCATTATGTGTATATTGTATATATAAAATATATATTTAAAAAATATTACGTTATATTATAATATTTTATTCGTGTTATTTTTTTTTTAAATTTCTATTATATTTATTTTGCAAAATATACTTTTGTTTTTCTCGAAATTTTATAAATCGTACATTATTAATTAATAATTAATATTCAATACCCATGATAGGACTGGAAAAACGTCTCTCCGCCCAAACACACCAAATTCATAGCACTTGATTATTTACACGATAACTTCTGTCCGGGAAAATACCTTTCAAACGTTTCAAACTTGGACAGATAAGTATTGGTGAAATTGTTAAAAAAGAAAAAATAAATTTGTTTGCACATATTGAAGTAAATAATAATTTTCTAAAATCAAAACTTAATATTATACCATATCTATGGTCCATGCGAATATGCCTCTATGGAATTATTTTTAAGTGTACCCTATCGTATTCTATAGGTGATACGTAATCGTATTGTAGCAAAGTAACGGTTGAGAGAATGTTTATTGTAAGTAAAAAAAAATATAAAATTGTTATTATTTAACTTAAAACTATGCACATTGTTTAGTTATTTTATATTTGAGTTTATGGTATACATTTTATTACTAAAATTGTTTTATAATTATCAAATTAAGTACCAGATCTTAAGGAATGAAGAAGAATTATTTTGTATTTTAATGTTAGTATTATTTACTAACTCAGCTATAGAGCGAAAGATGTGGGGGGAAAAACCCTCCTCGGGTCTATGGTAAATCTATAATGTAAACCCTAACCTAACTAAAATCATGCATACGCTACTTTGTATACCTATATGTATATCTACATGCCATTTCAACAAAAGTCAAAAGTTTCTATATTGCATAATATTCGTATAATATTATTTTCGAACTCGTATAAATGAAATAACTAAGTAAAAAAATACCCCTGCGACGACGAAAAAATAACACAATTACCCGTTAACATCATCCAAAAATGTAAATTAATATACAGATTATAATATAGTAATACTTTGTTTTTGCAGTATTCACGCAAAGGTAGGTGTAGGTATACGAGTAAATTATATTTCAATTTCGCTATATTATAACAATTTGAAAATACTCGTTTTTTAGTCTAGTTTTATACGATTACTTACCTATCTATATTATATTATTATACTAACTGAATTTCCCAATATTTCCCGGGCTCAATTCTTTTAAAAACAAATACCAATAAAAAAAAAATTGAATTAATACTGTTCCCTGCTTAAACCATTATCCTATATCCTACATATAAAACAAAACAAATTTGAATTAAATTTACGTTCCAAAAATACTAAAAATATCCAATGTTATCCTCCCTATAGCGGTTGAATTTTGAGATTAAAAGTAGACAACGATTTAACTCTTGTTTTGAATGTCAATCAAGACCAAGATTAAAATCAAGGAATATTTTTTTGAAGTGTAAAAATATCCTAATAAAGCCCCCCCCCGAGCAAACCCGTAAAGACAACTAGAAAATTGCTATAGGTAATTTTAAAAACTGCCGACAGAACACTTACCAGCGGTACATGGTCTTAACTCCAAAGATGTAAGGTTTACAAGAAAACACGAGATGCGAATGTGGATACGAACATGCCATTCGCCATCTACTGACATGTCCAAACTGCCCTACAACATGCACTGTCATATACATTTTATTGTGTTTTCTGTTATATTGAATTCCTCATTAAGCATAAACGCATTTAATTCACTATAATACATAAAAAGATATAATTTAAAAATATATTATAGATAATGCATATGCATAAAAATCATTCATTGTGTGTGTATATATAAATATATATATATACTCATACTCGTATATATTTATTTTGCTAAATAGCTAAATATACTTTCGTTTATCTCAAAAAAGTACCGATGAAATTCTTTATAATTTTTTTAGTTTGGTATATTCTATTATATGTTAATTCAATAAAAAAAACTTAATAAGCGTTCCCATTTATTTAGCCACGGTTATTTAATTTTCATTCCGATTTTTTATTAGACGTGAAACAATTATAAGTACACAAAACGATTTTTCATACAGGAGGAAAACTCAATTTGCAATAGTCTTGCAAGATGTGCCCACCTCCCTATTTCTTTGTAAAAAATGTAAATTGCACAATTTGTATGAAAAATTGTTTCCGAAAAACGTGCAGTAAATACGTCTAAAATCGGTTTTTTTATCAAATCAACACTGAATAGATATGACTTACATATATTATACGAATCCGATTCTCGCATAGAGCTGTAATCGAACTTGATGTTTTTTTTTTTTTTTTTACTCTATTCGTTCTCGTCCTACAGTACAAAAATAATACATATTTGTATGTGTGCGTGTGTGTGTGTCAATGACCGCGAATAAAATAAAATAAAATAATTATACTTATTTCATCGCACACGGCCATCATATCGCTCCTATATTCATATATAGTGTGTACCTATGCTTTAAACAAGCATTATACAAATGTTAAAAGTACGTTCCGAACGTGCGAGTATAATGAATATACAATCCACCACCCACTGGGTTCGTCTATGACGACGGCTCCTATTATTATACAGGCGAACGCTTAAACGCTGACAACTTGGTATATAATTGTTCGTAAATAATATAATAAGAATAATATAAAATATATATTTATTAATATGTAACACCGGAAACATTATCATTAAAATAATACAAGTTTATATTTTACGATTAGTTACTTTTGAGTATTTCGAGTATCAATAATCGAATATAGGTATATAAAATTGAAAATCTATTTGTTTGCCCGTCTGTCTTGACCGCCGTATTAATCTGTATAGTTTTATTCTGGTCGTGAAATTGTGCATGCTTAATATTCAAAACTTAGAAAAAAGGGCATTCATTTTCGAACGACGATAAACTTTAATAGGAATAAGCCTGGGAAATACCGGATAATTCAGCTAGTACATTACCTATGTTAAAGAATTTCGACCATTTTTTAAATTTCGTTCATTTTTCCGTAAGTCTTGTTACAATTGAATATAACTGTACATTTTTTTATGCAACTTTTTTCCGGCGTACAATCGTTAAATTCCAATACGCCTACTAGGTACCTAAACAAAAAAAAAAAAAAAAAAAACCCACCTAATTTTTCGTTTACGTATTTGGCGTTCCCCGTTTACGTAAATCTGCGCGATACACGATGATAATATTAAGTAGATATATATGCACGATGAGTATAATGCAAATAATTCCAACAGCTATATACGGACATGTACGATGAACTTGAAAAATGATAACAAAAAAATAAATATAAACGTTTGAAAATTTAAACTCAATAATATTGTACGATAATTAAACGCAATTCACATCCGAACATACACCATGTAGTAGACATTTTGTTAACATTCAGACAGAAACTACAATAAACAAAAATAATGTGAACAAAAATCAATTAAATTACATTATAAAAGTCTTTACTAAATATACAACTGACAACTGGAATAATTATGGAAAAAAAGACATACCATTAATTCAATATTTAAAAATTATGGGAATTCGAAACCAAGGAAATACAATACAATATTATATTATTTATTTGGTTTAACTTATGTAGGCTATATAATTAGGTATATTATTATTTTGGATTATTATAAAATTTGATTTGAAATAAGTTATTTTATTTATACATGTTTGTATTTGTACAATATATAATATGTATTTACCGATACATATTTTATGTACTTCTTTAACAAAGGCGTATACATTTTTCATTTTAATGCCTTTGACGTCCTATGTGTTTGGAAATATTGAGTGCAAAAACGTTGTGTAAAAGTATAAAAGTGTCCAAATGTGCTGCACCGCCCAAAAACGACAAAATACAAATATTCATCATAGTATTATAATGCAATTATGATAGTTACTTATTAATTTTTATCAATCCCAATTTAAAGAGGGCGACAAGTAGTCCACTAACTCTGGGTTCTACGAATATAAATAAAATACATTTAAAAATCAACATATTTTCACATGGCCAACTAAATACCTCAGATCAATGCTGTTGTGAAAAAAATACAACTAGTCAACTACAGGTTTTTATTTGTATGATGCTACTAGTAAATTGTCTATTATTTACTTGAAATTTTTAATCGATTGTAGACCTCAAAAAAAAAAATTAATTAATTTGATACATTGAATAATAATATATATATATATATAATACAATACACCTCATATTGAATTAAATTAAAATACACCAATTGAAGACTATTTTAACTATAAGTACACAGTTAAAATAGCCGTACGAAACACCTTGAAATATAAAAACAACCGACACAATACCATATAAGGGATATATAGTTCAGATTAAATACTAGAATAAAATAATGACTTGAGTATACTTTTAAATAATTTGTGGATTAGCCGCGAAGCGGTAATAGGAATTGTCGAAGTCCATACGATTCTGAACCTGCAAACTAGCACTGTCCTTATATAAAAATATACGTGCAATAAAACAAAATTAATTATTTATTATTATAAATAATTGTTTTAATTTTTAGTTACGTTTTATCAAAGACATATTTTCGACATGTTTTTTCTAGGGAAAATGCAATAACATTTAACACAATTTAGACGGCCCTAAACTATACCAAGCCCGCCAATCTTATCGAAATCATGTGCTTCTAAATAGAGGCGGAAACTTCTATTGCACCCTCACCCCCCGTGAATATACCACTGATAATTATTAAGACCAAGTCCGATTTCAAATTAAAAAATTAATTTTTAGACCACAAAATATAAATAACGTTCTTAAACACGAGCGATTTAAATAACGAGACGTGGTTGGTCTATCATGTCCCGTGCAATGAGAATATTGTCTAGAAACATTACTTTAGATCGGCTATAGCAGTTTTTTATAAATATATATAGCGACCTAAATTCGTTGTTCGGATTAACGAGAAATAAATCTATATAGACTAATTTTATTTCAACTATAATTAATTTCTTTTTCTTATGTAATTTACATTTTACGGAGTCTTGCCTACTTATATTATTAAACTAGCCAAGCAAAACGTTTTCTTTTGTCTCTTACAGCGCTGGTGCAGCATATGACTCGATACAATTTCTTTCCGCTCATATTATTACGTTATGTGCTCTATGTACCTCCTTATTTCATAACATTATACCTAATATACTTAATATAACCATTTTATGTATATATATATATATATATACACATACATTTATACGAACGGATATTACATATATTATGTTAAATTATGAATTATTATTGATAGGTAATCGTCGTATTATTTGTTCCCGAAGATTTTTCTGTTCATATCTTTGTCTGTACTTCGATAATTTTTGACCGTACGACTTTGGAAACAATTACGGAAGGCTGGATATTTTATAAATCCATAACATGCATAGGTTAATTTCGGGGAAGAAGGGCTTAAGGCACTTTTTGGAAAATTTAGTCATATAATTTTGTCTAAAGAAATTCGTTTCCCTTTAATCTCACTCTAAATCGCACAGTAAGTGTATGTATTTTCAAAATTTAATTTGCTAGTATTGAAAACTATACGTAATTTACTTAGCCCTTCTTTCCTGGGACCAAAGAAATAACTGCGTTAATATAAACATAATAAAATTTCCCCGTAATCACATCCACCGGTTGCACGTAATATCTGCAAATTTGACATTCCATTATTGTTTTATGAACTGAAACGATCACTTCAGTTTTAAAAATGGACATGAACCGAAATAGACCATGAGGACTGGCACCGTGAAAAATCACGTCCGGGGTCGAAATTTATTATAATTTTAAAAAAATTATGACGTTTTTCGGGAACAAATTCGATAACATGTTCGCTGTTACAATATACCAAACCGAATGAGTTACCGGCAGTTACTTGATTTCCGCAAATTGTACCTGTCTGTGAATATATAGCTAAATGAGGCCGTAATAATTTCGATTGACGTCCATCAAAACGATTGTTAGTGCGGGGCATGTGCGTCTGCAAATTACATAAATTAATTTCATTTTTTATCGCCCGTTTATTCGTGACGCGTGTGCGTAGTGAAACGGCATCATAATAATAATATTAAAAAACAGCCGAATTCTACAATTTCTTAAAAGGAGAAAAAAACGCAGCGTACAAATACTGCAATTCAAATGTTATAATAATGTTATATATATATATATATATATATATATACGATCCGAGCATATAGGTTATATTATGTTATATCAGGACAACAATATTATTATTTCAGTCAATTTTAGATTTTGAGCACAGCAAAAAATGTATTAGGTTTTATTATATATTATGTGTGTGTATGTTTTTTTTTTCTAGTTGCAGTTAACAAATTTTCTACCATAAATATTGATCTGGTTTTCAAGTGTAGTATCTTTTCCTAAAGCAAATTGTATCTTGTTGGTGCCTTGGAGAAGTAAATTTCTCTTGTAGTTATTTTTAATAATTGGAAAAAAAGAAAACATATTTTATTTACATAACTTATTTTTATTGATGTATCCGAATTGGTTCCCGAACTCATACCCCACATGCCGATTTGGTTCCCGTTTGAAAAAGGTACTTCATGAAGGTGAGCGAATTGGTTCCCGTTTAATTTTACCTATATATTTAAACAATTAATATAATAAATGTAGATATAATGTAGATAATACATGTTTAAACAATTATTTAACTTTTATCATACTACGGCTGGTATATTACAGTTATTAAGGTAGATAATAAAATAATATTACATCGGCGTATTGCCAAAATACCGCAATCGATTAATCTGGATATACGTATCTATATGGCTATATATACCGAATATAAAATACAGAAACGTTTCTAGTTTAAAACCTATGTAATTCTTAATTGACAGCCCTAAGACTGTAAGAATGGGAAAGAAAATGTGCGTATTTGACTATTTTACTGCGAACAGTGGGAACCAATTCGGCTCACCTTCATAAAATACCGTTTTCAAACAAGAACCAATTCGGATACATCCATATTTATACTTTTTACTCTGCGGGCATCGAATAAACCATCGACGCGACGATGAGCAATGGTCGCGCGGAATCGAATAATATAACTGCGTCTAAGTGTAGCGTACAACATAATATTAAATTATAATAATTATTATTATATCTGCGGTAAGGTTTTCAACATAGATGACTATTCCAGAGTGTTTGATTTTAATTTAATATGTGTATATACAGAGTGTATCTGCAGGATTTAACAATTTACTATTCGCAATTACTGCATAGGTATTGGTCGAATCCTGTAGATACACTCTGTATGTTATTTATACTTTTATATGAGTATAATATTATGTGTGCATGTGTGTGTATTTGTATACTAATACGTGTACCCACACGGCCACACAGCGCTCTTGCGATTATAAAATTATGACGTAATTCGAACTCACCAGACAGAAATAATATCATAGCGAACAGCAGGGGCGGGCACGCGGTAGTGTAGAACAAAATTTTAAACGTTAACGGAAAACATTCGTTAGTGGTTTCCAAATTTGTGCCTCAACCGTTATTAGTTCCGGTCACTGGGTGCGATTTAAATGTTTAACTCGGGTGACATACTACGTTGTTTATGAAGAGCAGGTAAACAAAATTAGGTTTATTTAATTTAGATAGGATATTCGATTTGTATAGTTTAATGATTTTAAAAGTCTTTTAAGGGTCTATCGTCCTCCCTTCGTTGCACCTATTATACGCTAATGCCACACCACGAAACCCGCAGATCGTACCTAATAGTTTTATGCATCGGTTGAGACGAAGATTATTGGCAATCAGATTCTAAGGGACACTCTTGTGGCAGTTTATTGTACAAAAATAAGGGTGCTAGCTTTGAAATTTTAGGACCGTATAAAATAATATTGTGGCGGTGTAGACGTGTATGTTGCACACCGGTATACGATTTGAAATAACGAACGTTTTAAACGATAAAACACATGGCGTATTGGCGTATGATATAAACATGTATACATGTATCATGTATGAGGGTGCCCCTACGATAAATAAGATCAATGCTACCAATAGCTGAATTTAGATCCTAAATAGTGTGTTTTACATAGTGTGTTTGTATAGGTAGGTATTTGTTTTCATTTTAATAAACATATTATATTTTAAACCGATGACCACGAAATAAATGTTATTAAATCAAAATTCAAGGGAGAAACGACCGTCTTTAAATGGATAAAAAATAAATAAAATAAGAAATTTTTTCGTAAATGCAATACAGCCGACATTTGTTTTGTATTTACGGAGGTGATAAAAAGAAGGACGAGAGGCGTTATATCCGCGCGGGAAACTGTTTCTGACCATCACGCCACTGTGGTCGAAGGTCTTCGTTATCTAGATCTGCACGTTTCCTTGGATCCTCGGCTTAGTATGTCATAATTATTTTGACCGACAATAATATTGCCGTATATCATAACCTAATATTCGCATTTGAAAATTGTTTTTAAACGACTCTAATATTAGAGAAAAAAAAACCCTATGTGTATCATTGTGTCCGCAAGCGTGTGTGTTGTGTCTTGTGTGTTGCTCGTAATCTGTCCGAATCCTCGCCTTGGTGACGAAGGATCTGCTGCAGTTCTTAAAGAAACATATTATAATAGGAACCAAATATTATACCTAACAATAAAGCACATACAATATAAACGCCTATTATAGTCACAGACATATACAATCCGCGTTGTCTAGTTTGCCGCATATAATATACAGGGTGATGGGTTTTCTCTCGGGTTTTCTATCATGGATCAACGTTGGAAATCAATTCCCTTTTCTATTATAATATGTAATATACCCACAAAGTCAATAGAATGACTAGTATTTTAAATTGATGTTTATTTAAAGTATATAAATTATATACGTATACCTAAAGAGTTAAGAACGGAATAGAAGTATATAAGTTGTATAGATCTTTATCTATACAAATTACAAGACCTGCATGGAAGGGGCATAAATTATTAACG
The DNA here is from genome assembly GCA_902439185.1 of Cinara cedri. Taxonomy (NCBI): domain Eukaryota; kingdom Metazoa; phylum Arthropoda; class Insecta; order Hemiptera; family Aphididae; genus Cinara; species Cinara cedri. The sequence goes on along the minus strand of CABPRJ010000476.1, from coordinate 4,729,507 downwards.
TTAATTTTATACCTCCTACTTAGCCAATAATTTGTGTGAGCCTAAACTGATAACAATTGAAGCAGTTTATTTACATTTTAGTGTACGATGACCTCAGTGCCAAACAACAGAGGCCATTCAAATATCGAGCCGATAATAATAATTTACCCGTATTAAATGGTCATAATATCTATTTAACACTTGTAAAATTGTATTTCAAATGTTGTGGATAGAATAACGAAAACAAATTTTTGAGTCGCCAACCGTTTTAAATGATACTTTTATTTTGAAATCTAAAAATTATCGTTATAATAACCAAAAATAAAGGACCAAGTACTTGGTCGAATCATCCTGTATATAAGTACAACAACACTCTGCGCTTCCATAACCATAAACCGCGCATGCACACACACATACACACACACACACTTATTTGTAAAACTATAAACGACGGTGGCGGCGTGTTGGTCGTGTCGTGGCCCGAGGCCACTGGAAAAATGTTATTTTCTCGCGTATATTATTTTGATGTTTTCGTACGCGCGTGCGTATACATATCGCATGTACGAATACACGACGATTGTATCACACTCACACACACACGTATTTATTTTAAGACGGTGATAATAATAATAATAATAATATGAAAGTCGGTGTACTCGCCACTCGGTGCAACGCGAATACGTGTGCGAGCAAGAGCGCGGACTTATAACACACACCGGGCCGGTGAATGTGAATACAAATAATACACAGCCGTCCGTGACGAGTCGTTCGCCTTGGGAGTTAAACGCTACGACGACCGCGGTCCGTCTCGCGTACAATAATACAATAATTATCGTGCCTTTTTTTGTATTATTAAATAGTCATCGTACCGTTTTTGATTATTGTTACAATTATTATTATAATCATAAAATATATATATATTTATTTGTACGTATTAGCAACTTATTAGCGACACGCACAGTGGTCGCTGTTCTCTCCACATGCCGTACGTAAGTCTGCAGTTGGCCGAATATAATATTATCCATAGCTATTTTAACATAGCGTTTATCGACAACCGTTGGTCGTTCGTTTTTTATTCTATAGTCCATCGATAAAATGAATACTATATTAGTTCAATTGGTTATACTACATGGTATCTAATTAATTTGTTTAATGAAATTAAATCGTTTTGAATTGAAAGAGTGTTTTATTTTAAATACACAATTATCACGTGCCAATTAAAATATCATGTTTCGGCGATAAATGAAATCAGGAGAACTATATTACATTGAGCGTATTGGTACGCTAGATCGGACGGGAAACCGTACCAATGCGATCCTACCTATACATTATTTTGTCACGATTATAATAATAACATGTAAAGCAGAGCTGCATACATAGTTTATAATAATATTAATTTTTTTTTTTTCGGCGCGATGACTGAGACTGCGGAGACCGGCCGAACGATTATAAGATTTTAACAATTGAAATCCGTTTACGGACGAGGTTTCGGTCCTTGAGAAACCCGCGAAAATTTAATAACAATATTACAACGCGAACAGATAGGTACCTACTAATAATAATTATATATAGTGTGTCAGTATAATATAATACAATATATGGGTGAGAAAATAAAACTCTTATCGTTCGTAAAAAATAAACCTCATAAAACGTCAGAACCACGCCTATATGTAAGCAATATTAAGAGATCGTATTTATGTAAATCTATCAACTCGACAAAATATTTAAATTAGTTTACAATATGTACAAGTAGGTATAAAGTCCCGCGTGACATTTTGGTGATTTATGGCGGTAAAACATCTATAGTAAAAATTATGGGTGAAAAATATTTCCGAGAAAACCTCATGATAATAAATGTTTTGCATAAGTCAATATTATGACTACAAAAACACGTATGTAATTTTTTTTTTTATTCTTTTAAACCTCTGCCACCTATTGTTCTGATCAATATTTTGAAAAAAAAACGCATAATTCGAGATTCCCTTCGAAATATTGTCCTCTATAATATATTTAGTTATATCATTTGTATTTTATTACTAAACTATTTTTAAAAAGGTATTTTTTTGTTTAGCTAATTCTGTTTTGTCAAGTGGTTTTTTTCTACCAAATATTCGAAAAATAAAATTGCGAAATTGCATATTTTATTTAAAGAAGAATTAAAAAACCAATCACGTACGTAATTGTTCGTAAACTATGGACCCTTCTTAAACCTTAAAAAAAATTGAAAATACATCCCTGTCTGTACAGTTTATTATTCAACCGTCTAAATTAAAACAATATAGTATCCCAAATTTATTGCTATCATTAGGGCACGGTTGCATTTACAACTTATTTTATACCTTTTTAATTTATTACTAAGTAAGTTTTAAATACGTTCCATGTAAGTACGAATTCAAATTTAGAAGTTGTAAGTGTATAATTTTTTTTTTTTAGAATTTTTTCAATTTTATTGCAATTTTGTTGAATTTACTCATTTATACAACTATTTTAGATATAGTCGACACTCGACAGTCGTATAGATAATATTATATTACACATAATATCGCCAGACATATAATCTAATAATGGTATCTTATCTTTATTTTGATAATTTCAAGTTGGTAGGTGTTCAATACAATACGAAAATAATTTGTGAAATGTTTGACTGTTATAATCTGTTTTCAGTCACTTCGTTAATTTTGAGCGATCGTATTCTTTTATTTTTTTTTTTTTGTAAAGATGCCAAAAATTAAGCCAACTATTTGTTCCACTGTTGCAATAGTTTTTAGAGCAATTTTTAATATTTTTATTATAATTGTCGGTATTTTTTATTACCTCAGTATTAATACTGCAGTCGATTTTACTAGTTTTTTAATACTACAACATCCGTACTCTAGTTACCATATTACTGACTGCGACTGTCGTCTTTGATTTATAACCGATATTAATTATTGTGTGCCTAGGTGACTCTGTCGTGTTTCAACACGGTTTTCAAAATATGTTTTTTATAACGTTCAAAATATTGGCCTGATGTAAATGTATAAAATATTATTTTTAAAACACGAATCGAATCGCTCAGATTACTTATATTTGTACAGTGTTAATGATTTATATTACGTATTAGGTGTACCTGCAGTAAAACGTTCGAGTAGGGTCGATGTACACGATTCGTCGATTTTCAGACGGATTTTTTTTTTCCTATTCATTATATGATCATAACGTGCTTGGTATAATTTTTTTCTTAAACATTATGATCATTAAATTATACTATACTTGGCCGCGTTTTAAAAATAGTAATTTGTAACCCTGATCAGTTTGCCTCTATACCTTATATTATAATACAATTTATTATATTCGCACACGCCTTTCTGCTATTACTAATAATGTACAAAAATACAAAATATATTATAACCACTTGTATATGATGCATTTTTTTAATATTTAATAAATCAATTTATTTTATCGACTTTTTGTTACATTATTAATATACTCATATTATCCATATTAAGACCTTGAGATTAACAAACCGCATTTTATTTTAAATATGTTTTACCTATTAAAAATGTATTTTCAACATTATTATAATATTTATAATACTCTATGTACGTATACTTACCTGTAAATATTCATCACTATTATAGAGTAAAATGTTAAACCAGTATAATAATAATTTAATAATCCGTAAGCGAATATATAAAGCTGATGTATAGAGAAAAAACATTTCATTTTTTTTTTTAATTTTTTAAGTACCTCCAGAGTATTTTAGCATATATAAACAAGTCGTTAGGTTTTTTTTTTGTTCAGAATTATTTAAAACAAATTATACTTTTAACTTAACGGTCACTTGCATTCATTTTAATTTTAAAATATAGGTACCTAGTATAACATATAAGATTAAATAAATTGTAAATTTTATGTATTTGGTACATATTATTTAATTTTCAATCACTTTGCGGGTAAAACCATCAGTGATCAAATAGAGTATAACAAAATTATGCATTTTCAAAAAACATAACTATTACTCGAAAAACGAGTAACGATTATTAAAAAATGAATTTTTATAATATATTCAACTCGATTTTAAATAGTGATGTAAGATTTATAAAATAAAATTATACTCGTATTTTCTATAAGGTATAAATTTGAAATAATACGATTTTTATACAAATCTGTGTACCTATTCAAATATTCGGGCAAATATATACCAATATTATCATGTTTATATTTATTTTGAACACATTTTTAAACTCGGAGATCAAAATGGGAAACATTTTGAAGAGGAATCAAACATATTTACCAAAATTGAGTGGCGTTCCTGAGAACTAACTAAACTCCGTTCCCTCACTTTAACCGCTATTTAAACTTGATTAAAAATAGATATTTCAAAAGAAACGCCCAGAGATGTATTATTGTTATTATTCTACTGCAACGTCTGTAGCTATAATAGAAGCGATAAAATACACGTATTCGTTGTTAATAAAACGACCTAAACATGAACTCGCAATAATAATATATTGGTTACCTATACAAATTAAAGAAGAAATAAACGCAAACATACAATTACTGCGTATGCCCTAGAGTACACAATTATTTCTATGAATTTACAATTTAGTAGAGTCGAAGTGAACAACAAAAAAAAAAAACTGCACAAAAATCTCCGTGGGCACTATAACTCGTTTCGAAACAATTATTTTAACTTTTTTTTTCGTATATAATAATGTACAGCGAATCCCAAAAATCACAAATCCGGAAAAGAATCACAGCAGAAAACCTATTCAAACGGTTTACTATAAATATAATATTATCACGTAGGTACTATTGTAAAACTATGTAGGCATAATATTTATTATGTATAAATGTATGATTACTGAGAAAAAATAAAAATTATATTAAAATCTATTTAACTCGACACACATTTTGACAAAAGCTTCGCTACATTAAAACAAAAAATCAAATTCTACGTGAAATACACATTTATACCTCAGTATTTTTTCGTATCAAACAATTTTTTTTTTCGTGCTGACTCATGTCCAACAATTAGTTTGTGATCGTAAAACCGTAATATCCATGATTACCCTACAACCATAACGACAACCGTAAATCGTAATACTATTTGTACATTACATTATTTCTTCAATGTACCTACTTACAAAAAAGGACCAATTTGTTAACATTGAGTCTGTATTTATACTATGAATTAGATAACAACATGTGTGCAGATAAGTTTCTTTTAAAACATTTACTTCTGATTAAGAGGCATTAAGGTAAAAATAAAATAAAATTATAGGTAATGAATTATATACAGTTGTATATTATTAGTCCGAAAATGACAATAACAATTGAATGGAAACAACAGTTATTTAATTTCAACATTTCAAGAGCATAAGGCTTTTAAGGATTTTAATTTTGACCATATAAAACACATAAATATATTTTGTATATTTTAGTCTTTACATAATTCGATTATACACAATATGCATAACTTAGTCAAATTATTTATTTTTTTCCTCGGTTTACTACGAAAATTCACGTTGAGTGGTACTGTAAGGTTAGGTTAACATATATAAAAAAAAATAGGCTAGTGAATAATTCGCGTGTTTGACACTCGTAATTTTGAACTGAAAATTAAAAATATCCACATAGACTTTTTATATAAAAAAAAAAAAAAAAAAACCACTCTAGGATTTAATCATATTTATATACGCGTTAATGAGGTTAGCTATAGTCATAAAAATCGTATAATATTCAAGATTCTAAGGGAATTCTGAATGTGCGAAAACGAGTCACGTTATGGGTTTTCAAATAAGAATTTTAAAATATGTGCAAACGAGTTTCACTGATTAAAAATGAATACTTTAACTATGTTTCAACTTTCTAAAATTGTAAATGATAAAGTGCAAACTAATAAATTTCGAAAACGTTTTTTTAAGTATAAACAAGAAAATAGTATTAAGGGATGGTCTTAAACGTACAATATTTTTTATATTAAAAAAAAAATATACTGTGAACGTAATATTTCATTGGGTCTTTTCCCTAAAAATGGGCCAATCAGAGCGCTTTTCACTATATAACGTTCCATTGGCCGGCGATAACAATATAATTGTGATGATTATAATATATTTGTACACCATAGACACGAGGTGACGAATAAGGGTCAGCGCTTCGAAGGACATTGCAGACGAAGAATATAAGAGCTAGTACTTGTACTCGATTTCTTTACTCGTATATAAAATGATGGACATCGAAAATTACCTACTGTATGTACGATAATTTATTATAATATATGCGAGGGACTTTGGAGGTAGTTATATAAATATATAAGTATAGTTAAGCGTTCATAAAGTTTAAAAAACTCAGAAGATCGCATACAATTATAAATATTAGAGGATTTTACAGTTTTGTGTGGTGTAATTAAATACACTAGCTGCAAGTACGAATTGCGTAATTTAAAAATACATAGATTTTTTAATTTACGTGCGGGCACTAACCTTGCCCCCTTGGCTATTTTTAATAGGTAGGTACCCGTTTTTTAAATACATGTATAATTCTTATAAAGAATCGCAAATATTTTTCTTGCGATGCATATTTCATTGTAAGTATGTAGTCATGATTTGAAACATGTTTTTTTAATTTTTAAGATAATAATTATATATTTATAAAATATATATTATACTGTTATTGTTTGTATAAATTTATTATATAATATTATATTAACAAGCATTATACAGAGTGATTATTATAATATAAGATATTATCTTGAAAAGAATTAACTTTTATCGACATTTTTTATTTATGAAAAACTACATAGCCGATCTAAAACGTAATATGTTATACTACAGTTTTTGTTCAAATATACGTATATTTCAATACCAATATTTATTTACGATTTCAAATAGTATTAATACAATAATATTTTTTAAGTTCAAACTGTGTTTTTATTTATTTCCTACATTAACATTATATTGCGATATTGTATTTTATGTATAATTAGAGATAGTAATTACTAATTAATAATCAACCTGTTTCGTTAACTTTCATCTACACAATACATAAACACGCGGTGTAGGACGTACCTATGGTATAATATAATTATTACTTTATACCTACATTTACGAGCACATTACGTGTGCATCTATTCTATAGACAATATTATTATTAATTTCGTGAAATGTTATTGTAACACATTCTCACGGCTTAATTAATTGCTAATTATTATTTAAAACAATTTTCTTTAAAATAGGCAAGGACTTTACCAAAGTGTTATACATGCATACCTACACACTACAATACGCTACGCCTCTGATTCTTAACATTAAAATTAATACTAGGTATCAAAAATTAATAATTATCAACTCTGTATATATCAAAGTTAGTCTATATACGGGGTGTCATACAGTGTTATCCCAATGCTAATAACCTTTTTATATTTTTTTTTTTTGAAATTGGTTTTTTCTATCGGGTTTTGTGTCAGTGGCACACAAATGTAAAAAGAAAAAAATAACTTTTTATTTTTTCTCTCTTTAAAATGTTCAAAATAACCAACTTGTGAAATATTACATTACCGTATAATTCATAGACCCGACACCGCCTATTATACCATATTTAAAAACGTATTCCCTTTAATACAACACAAATATTGTATTATTGAATTTGCTTGGATGTGTTTGTGACAAGGACGACGGTTTATAATATTGTATTTTATAATATCATATAAAGTAAATGTAGTGCCAATTTTTTTTTCTTTGTCGTATAAAACCGCGTATCGTATAGTCTCGCGGTATCAGATAATTAAAATAATAAAAATCAATATAATGCAGTCGAATAACACCACCAGCTGCTGCTATAGTCAACATTTATTGTAATATTGTCTAATAAAAACAAACTGGCAATACCTATACGTTTTATTACACTGTACCGCCCGTCCGTACGTCACAGTATTATTTTCACTAATGCAAATAATTATTATCCGTATACCTAAGACAAGATTTTTATCACTTGTTGCGCAACGGTCATAAAAACAACACGAACAATAATTTTTGTATTTTACTTTCATTAATTTATGTACAATGCGTGTAATATAATGTGGATAAGTGTATTATCGCGGTCAGCTGTTATGCGTATACAACACGTGTAGGTATTATGTTTATGCCGGACGCCAGCGAGTTTTCGTGTGTCTAAATAGTAGTCGTGTTTAATCGCGCTTTGTTTGTCTAGCGGTGCATCAACGGTCATAATTATTAATGATGCCTCCGTAATAGTGCTCACGTAGACGTGCATTTATTGTACAGAGTGTGCCGCCGTGTTTTCCCTGCCGCTAGAAATCTTTATTAATATTCTATTTTTTTTTTTTTTTTTTTTTTAAATTTTCCACTAGGATTTTGTGGCAGGGCGACAATTTAGTTTTATTTTCAGCCAATAATCACTATAGAAAATAATTACCTACTGTCGTTTGTTCAGTTTTCAAAATGTTCAAAATAGTCACTTTGTAATAAACATGATTTTATTTTGAACGTATCCGACGATTATAATTTCTGAGTATAAATTGTTTTTATAATTTGTGCTACTCTGTCGCGTAACGTAATAAAAACCCCGCCTATTCAATACATATTTTTTTTCATGCCCCTGTTGTAGTTATTTCATATTTTTTGAAGGCTTCAGTGTTATTTTTTAGCGTATCGGTAAGTCCGCAGTAGATCGACAGTATCGAATGACGTAAAAAAACTCCAGTTCTACCATTTCCGACATATCGAGAAAATTGAAAATATTCATATCTATTATACGACAATGTTATACTATAGTATTATGCATAGCAAATCGAATTACTGTTTATTTTGATTGTATCCTATCCATCTATAAATATAATTTATTACCAAAACACCTATGTTGATATCGATATTTTTAAAACGTAAGCGATAAAAACACAAAAAATTCAAGGAATAACTAATGCACTACCACATACATAGCTCATAATTTTAAATAGCTTATTCTAGCTATCTAAGTATAAAAAGATGATTCCAGCGTGTAGTTTTATTCTCTAAAATCAGATACCTATTCAATATGTAAACACAATCTAAAGTCCATTAAAATTCATATATAATAAAATTGAGAAATTAAACAAACAAAAATTCGTCGGACAATATTTAAATGATTATAATAATTTGGTAATCAGATATAAAAAAAAAAAAAATATCATCGAACGAATTTTGATGAATAGTTTTACTGAATATACTGATAGCATCTCATTATTATTGGTTTTCAACAATAATTTCTTTGGCCCATCGTGAATAACGAATCATACGAGAGAAAGTGTACTTAAAATATTATTGTTATTCAAAAAAAAAATTTTAAAAAATAACTAAATTGTATTAAACATCTTATATTTGTATAGTTAAGGGCATCTTGAAATAAACGATCGGATACATAATCATGACGATATTTAGATAAATACTTGAAGCCATATGTAGGTAAAACTTTAGATTATAAAAATAAAATATTTAAAAGTGAACCTAAAATATAATTTAAAAAGATTTTGTTTTTATATTTTTAATTCTTCTTTGTTGATAAAAATATTTAATGATAAATATCTGAAAATGGTTTACTAGACATTTTTCGAGGTAATATGAAATCGTAATAATTAGGTATATAATTTTAATGAAAGTAAAGATTTGTCGTCTATATTATATCCCCAGGAAAGATTCTCATTTTTTTTTTTCCCATCGTAATAAATATGACTAGAAATACCTGTATCAAGAACGCATTCAATTTAATGTGTGTATTATTAGAAATTGAAGTAGTTGATTTAAAAAAAAAAAAACTATCCCACCAAAAATTTAGATAATTAAATATCGTATAAGGAATTGACCGGATAATTTATATAAAAATATAAAACTATGCCATGAGGTGAGAAATCATTATTTTTACAACTCGGTGAGAATGCCGCCAACTTATATTAATCGAATTATAGACATGATGGTAAAAATAATAAAACGTTTACTCCGATATTTCTAAACTACAATATTATACTGAAATCGTTAACATGCATGGCCTGTTTTCCAGTTAGTCGATTCAAGTAACTAGTGGATTCGAGTAATTTTTTATAATTCCAAACTATATCTACGTGTATAAACGCGAGTGTAAATACTATATTATATTATTACCTATTATGTAGTAATGTAAAAATATTCTAGAATTAATAAATAAATCGGGATTTTTTAAGTATCTATATTATATTCATGTATTTTTTTATAATTATAATTTTTTATTCGGTTTCAAAGATATTATTTAAGAAATTAGTATAAATATATTTATATACTCGCAATATATAATTCATGACACTGGTGTTATTCATAATGTAATTGTTTTCCATCTCGATAATATACAGAGTGATCTACTTATCATAAACCAGCAATTTTCTATGAGGATTAATAGTGAATTTTATTCACCAGTTTTTTGAAAACCATTATGGGATTGTTTAAAATTTATTTTTTAACTATTTTTAATTTCTAACCCTACTCTTCATACCTTTAATGAGTATATACTTTTGAATTTCAAATATTAACCCACCATTTTTTACGCACTTTTAAATGAAGACTATTTTTCTAACAATTTTGATATTTTTTTCATCAAATTCCTCGTTTATGAGTCGTAACAGTTAAAAATTGCTTTCCCTACTCCTCAAGTTTAAAACTCTCCTCCTAACCTCTTCCATACTCCTCCGGTCTAAACTTAAAATTGTTATAACTCATAAACGGTAAATCCGATTGTAGTGTTATCGTTATGCATATCAAAATATATAGAAAAATATCCTCTATTTGTAACTATGTTCCTGTTTGAAAATCAAAATTATTTACTAATTTAAGGAGTAGGGATAAAAATTAAAAATAGTCTTAAAAACCAAGCTTATACAATTCCATAATGATTAGAAAAAACAGAAATTAAATTCACTTAAAATCCTCCGATAAAATCGCTAGATACTGAATCACTCTATACATAAATACAAACATCTTATTGTCTAAACAAATAAAAGTAATAAATTGCCAATCTATATCCCTTTCTTACTCCTCCGGTCTAAACTTTAAACTGTTATAACTCATAAACGGTAAATCTGATATAAGTGTTATGCATATTCAAATTTCTAGAAAAATATTCTCTATTCAAATCTGTGCTCAAAAGGGGGTTCCTATTTTAAAATCAAAAGTATCTACTTATTTAAAGTATATCGAGTAGGGGTAAAAAATTAAAAATGGCTTTAAAATAAAGACTAAAGATTCCATAATGATAAGAAAAAACAAAAATCGAATTTACATAAAATCCTCTGAGATAATTGCTGATTCATGATAAAAAATCATTCTGTATATGTAGTTCACTTCTTTTTTCCATCAAATATAAATATTATTGTCTACATTATAATAAATATAGTTTACACATTTTGTAGTTTTATGTTTTTTACAATGCATAATAAGGTGTTTCATTTTAAATTATTTATACTTATAAAGTTATAAAGGATTTATAATAAAAATGAAAATATAAAAATCGAATTTAATATTCGGAACACGGTTTATAAACTACGTCCGACTGTCCGGACACGAACAAACCTATCGGTATGTGTGTGCCCATTTAATGTTTATACGTACTCATGAAAACGCACAGTCGTATCTGTATGACTGTATGTATATTATATAAATATATTATACAAATAATACATTTATATGAAAATATAAAAATATACAATTTTTTGTTTTTTTTTTTCTTTACACGTGCCTATAATATTTTATAATATTCGAGTATGTTGTGTATGATTTTCGAAAAGACTGCGGACATAATAATAAACGACGGCAATTTAACTACTTCACCAAGTTGTAATTTATAAGTATAGGTACCGCCTAATCGTGTAAACACAAAACTGAAATCCTAACTGTACCTACGTCTGTATGTTTGCCATAAAAATCTATAGTTTTATTCCGATTTTGATGAAAATTTGCTCATTTAACATCCAAAACAAAAGTAAAATCATTGTCTATTTTTCATCACGAAATTCAACACCTGAAGGGTAGCGAAGATTTTGGTATTTTTAAAATAAAGATTGAAATTTTTTTTTATTGATTTATGAACTATACCATGGCGACACGGATGAAAAACATGTTATTAATATTTTATTTGGTTGTCGTAATCAAGGTGAGTATCCTTTTTTAAAAGATAACTTATCTGGCAACACAGCGATTAACTGTGACCGGGGATAAAACGGAGGACGGAAACGGGAAAATACGTTAATATGAATTTCTTTTATTGATTTCTGTTTTTTTGCAAGGATCGAGTCCGGTAAATAACGGGTAATTCAGTTATAGTAAGTACATAATATTATATAGTGTGTCACCGAGTGGCGGTCGCGGCTCTATATACGTTTTTGCGTTCAATGTATCCACGACTGCTGCTCGACTAGATGAGAATGAGGACGAACAGAAGTCGACTGATGTAGATACTTACGTGATAGGTAACTGAAACAAAATATAATATTTCGATGTTCTTCCGCACGATTTATATAATATATTATAAAAACGTATACCTACCTATATAACTACTAGGTACGTCCTACGCTCGTATAATATGAAATATAATACATTAATATATATTCTATAGGTATATATATATAACAATATTATGTACGATTTAATATAAAGTACCTAGATAATACCCTACGCGAAACATATTTTTTTTTTTTTTTAAGATATTATTCACCGTCATAGATTAAAGAGCAGTATTATTATATCGTCGACTCGTCAGCGCGTCAAGTCGTTAAGACGATATTATCGTGCGTCGTCGGTGTACTATCGTAGATATAATAAATTATGAGTCGACAATTAAAAATGAATGTGATATTATCAAAAAATCGTGTTGTTTGTCGACGGTAGACACGATAGTGTAATACTACTTATACGGTAGGTGTGTTACGATTTGATTTATTTCGTTTTCGCTGTCTCGGCAATCGTTAAATATTGCGACAAATCGACGGCGTTTTTCGTGATTTTCGTGTTCGCGATTTCTATTCAACGATAAAATATTAATATAATCGCTAATATTTAACATTAGAATGAATTGGTTTAACTTATTCAAACTTAAAGTAATTAAGAACATTATCTGTGCAACGTTGGCGTAATATTTTAATTTTCAAACGAGATATAAGCATTATTCTATTTTGGTGTTTCGTTTTCTCATAACTCTCTTAAAAATTAAAATATCGAAAAAATTGTGCCAACATTACATAGATAATGTTATTATCTTTAAGTTTGATCGTTGGTCAATTCACTCTAATATAAATGCCATCAGTACAATATGTTTTTCCTACTGAATTTAAATTTGTTATGTAGTACATTTGTAAGACGTAGACAAGACACGCGGATAACACACCCTCTTATTATAATCGTTTAAAACAGAAAAGTCGTCTCTGACAATCGTATCACGTATGTACCTGTGTGTACTGCAAGCGCGTGTATAAATTTCCGATAGAATCGATACAGGTAATATTAACGTAACAACGTTTACGTGCGAATAATGTTTTCGTTGACGTTATACAATTTTCAAAGTATATGACGGTAATAGACAAGTACCCATAACTATTATAGACAGAAATAAACGTAAGCATGTAACATGCGTAAAACGAAAACTCTCCGAATGAATCGACAATAATTTAATAAACGCCGACGAGCCGAAGAATATAAAAAAAATATACGTCATATTATTATGACGTTCGCGCAGATTTGTTATTTTATCAGTTTTTGTACAGTGAACGTATAATATATTTTCATAATATTATCCATACACGGGTACGGGCCACATACACACAATGATAACGCGAATAAATATTAGTGAAACCGAAATACCATTTCGTACGCGCGCGCGTATAGAATTAAATGTACAAAAAAAAAACCCTAAAAATTACTGTGCCAAAACACTACTGCGCTGGACACTGCAAGCACAATGAACTGCTCGCACTAGAAACCCAGTGGTATACCTACCTATATTATACTATAACATGATATTTTATATGCAATGCGATTACAATATTCGCAATGATCGAATTTCGCGCGCAAACCGGTCCCCGGTTGATATTTCATATTATATTATTATTATACGCGTGTGACCGTGTTTACGTGTTACCGCGTGTGGATTATAATATCCGTACACGCACACGGATCGAAACACGAAGTTTGGTCGGATGTGCATTAAAGTCACGCGTAGTGCCCGTGAATGTCCCCCGACCGGTTTTTTCGGACAAGTGTCGTTTACCATACTGCTAAAGTAGCTGCACGTATATAATGACCGTATACAGAGTGGTCGGCACGCCGTCAAAAACATATTAATATATTATTATTATCTACTTTTCAACCGTCCGATTTTCACAGATCGCGGACCTATAACAAGCTGACTACGTTACCGTCATTAACCAATGCCGTGACCTTAATTGAGAGGCGAGGCTGATTTTAAACCGGAGTAAATGATATTGTTTAAATTGTATCGTAGCCGAAAACAAACGGAAAAATAATATTTAAACGCGGAAAGTGACAATAAGAAAACCGTTCCGTATTTCGGGAAGTTTTAATAAAAAAAGTTTGAGAACCGCTGGGTATGTAACCTCATATCGGCATAGAAATTAAACAGTCGAACTAGAATCGCCGGGAGACGAACGTGACGACTATATGAATATAATATATATAACTGCGTATAACCTGCACCACTCGAGGTGCCGTCCATCGTGTTTTTTACGACTGTTACGGTATACTTGAACATCTTGAGTGTTTATTTATACAATATAGTAGTAATAAATAATAATTATTATTATTTATACAAAAGAATATCACAACTTTGAAAATCAGAAAATCTGCAGACAAACAACAAACATCGTAGCGTAGATTAAGCAATCTGTTGTTATTTAGGAGACTTTCTGACGTTTAATTTGGTTGCCAAAAGTTATTGCTTGAAGCGTCGCCTTGTTTATTTGTTGTTATTTAATTAAAATGGCAAGCGTTCAACAGGAAGCTATGTGTACTATCGAAAACGGTGAAACTCAACCGGCGACAGCTGTTCAACGTGCATTTTGAACCATGTACGGCTTGATCCTCCCTATTGATAGGATAACACGTATTTGTACAATTTACTGAGAAAGGGTGTGTGTGCAAATAGGAAATGTCCCGGAACGTCATGAGTGTGGAACGATTTCGACTATTAGGTTGATGTGATCGAGTCAGGTTCGAGTTTCTCAGTGGGTCACATTGAACATTAAATGTCAACATGTCTACTACGGAAAAAACTATACTATTTATTTTTACATTGATTTATTAACCTATGTCCCATCATATTTATTTTAATAAATCCGATTTCAAATGTTTTGCTATTCTTATGTAATCACTGTATATATTATTATAATACAATTCGATCGGATCGTACAACTATGCATTTTTCATAACGCGCAGCTTATACACTTTGAAATATTAATGTTTTATATATTTTACACTCGCATACAATTTGCACGTTAGGTATATGAGAAAAATAGAAAATTGGTCATTTTTTTATTATACCTACTCGTATATGTTCATACCTATACCTATTGCACATGTGTGATTTGTCTTTATTTCGATCATTCTATTTACAATTATTGCATAATATTATATTGTATTATATGTTCCATGTGAACATTGTCATGGTTTGATGAACGAAACACATTGTACCTAAATATACTCATAGGTATGTAAATTTGTATAATAAACCGTCATCATAAATATATAATATTTCGAGTCTGAGAGTGATTTATAACAAAAATAACGTCCTTGTTTTTTTTGTTCTTTATTTTTTTATACGAATAAATAATATAATTATTAATATCCAATTAGTGGTTTTATAAAATTCGTATTTTTTCAGGTATAGTCAAATAGTAATTTGCCATACTTATTAACTTTGTTACATAGCGTGCTGTAATATTACAACAATATTATAATACATACTTATTATTATAGACGTATTAATACAGTACATTTATATTATTTTATTTTATTGTACATATTATAATAAAATATCATTATATATATATATGTATAAGTGATATTGTATTCATTTTAGGAAATTTCGTTTAATTTCTATACGATTTAGGTATTATTCAAGTGTTAAGTATATAGGTATATTTATTATACATATATATATACGCTACAGTACCTACACACTGCGAAATATTACAATTTGTTTTCTATAGAGTAGAGATAATAATAATAATAACATACATTCATTTTAAGGAGGGTAGTAAAAATATAAATAAAAAAAAAACTGCTGCAGCTGCGCATACTATATACCTATAATACCTATAGGTAGTTAAATAACCTGTTAGAATTTGTAACGTTTTTAAGGGGGGAGATTGGCGCATGGGCGCTTAGTGTGGTTACGCATCGCCAATAACCTAAAACTACTCTACATGTACATTAAATAATAAAAACAAAAATATATTTACCGGCAAAAAAAAACAAACTTGCTGATATTAAAAATAATAAACGGCCGCGTGTACTTACAGCACTCGTAAATCGTAATAGAATAACGAATTATGTGATAATTGCGTACAATAATAACACAAAAACTCGTTTGATATTTATAAAATAATAAAATGTTATTCACATCCATTATATATATTAGTTACTAGAAAGACTAGATAAATATCTAGTCTCTTTAGTTATATTTGCTGTAAATTATCTATTTATACTTGAATAATTTGTACAGATTCGGTCTGAACTCAATTTTTAACGATAATGATCGCGAAATTGCTCTAATACAATTGAACAATATGACGGATAATTGGATATTAAATATTATCTGTATTATAATATTTAATAATAGTATTATCGACCGTTAATATGTTAATCGTAACTGTTTTCAACTGTAACGTTGATATACAATGCCGCGACATGATAGACACTATTAAAATAATTTTAGGTACAATGCTGATCGATATAGGTAGGTACTTAAAATGTGTCGTGCGAAAAACTGCAGATCGATGGACGTTAAAGTCTCCCATCATGTCCGAATCTCATCGGTAGACTATAATAATACCCGTGAGTAGCAGCACTCACTAGATTCGAATTTTCCCTCAGTCGACTTGTCACCTTGGATCGCTACCCTCAGTCCTTCTCTATATCACGGTCTATAATACATCACCTCATCCAAGCATAAAAAAATAGTAATACCTTACGGTAACAATAAGGCATCGACCAAAAAATAAATAACCACAGACGGTGTGGGCGAATTATGGAAGTTAAATCTTCTAAAGAGTAAAGGGACATCTTCAACGACAATGTTATTTACATATATACATTTTAACACCGTTATTTTTACTTTGATAAATATGTAAGGGTATTTAAAAACCGGTGTTTCCTGTAAAAATGTGACATTTGAGCATACGAATAGTTGAGGAAGCGATTGAAAGTTGAATCTTCCAAAATGTACACCCTTGATACTTACATCAAACACACACACAATTTTTTCCTCTTGATTCATTTGAGAGGGTCTTAAAGGGTGTTCATAGCTAAAAAAACTACCCTCCTTCCCGTAACAATGGTGAAATCCATAATGAAATTCAACCAAAATGTCATCGCTTTTAATAGCTAATTTGGTCCAAAAGGAAGTCCTAAAAGTATCCAAAAATAGCGAGAAAAAAAAATATTATGTACTATATGCGTAAAGGTATACAATAATATAACAATACAGCGTATTTAGTCTCTATTTTCAGAGGAAATTCAATAATAATAACACCACCAACGATATTATTTTGTATATTATCCCTTATCAAATTATGTACACTTAAACTATATATTATTATATTTGAATTATTATTTCGTCTGTATTTATTATTTTATATCCGTTACACCCGGTCGTAACTCGTAATAATATTCTAAAAATTTACATAATGCACCTTCGAATCAATAGTTTATTTTATAAGTACGACAATATATTATATCAGCCGTATCAAATATATAAAAATATTACTCGTAAATTTAAAAACCATTTTGTTTGTAAAACTGTTAGATATTATAATAACGAGGTCATGATCGACTGCAGTCCAAGGCGTCGCAGGACATGTTTTTGACATTGCTTTCTCGAATTTTTTTTTTTTAATATTATTATTATAGTTTAGTTTTATTTTATTATTATTATTTCTTTTTTTTTTTTGCACTGTTCTATTGTCTATTATTTAATACGTACATGTATGTGTAAACTGCAGTAAAAATATGTCTACGACATAATATTATATACTTAGATATACCCATACCGCTCACGGTTTAAAACCGACCAATTTAATTCGTTCGCTCGCGTTATGCATACAAGCTTATTGAATTTTTCAAAAAAAATTAGCACAATAATACTATTAATAATAGTTAAGTATTTATTATAACTCGAAGGGAAATTTAATGTTGCTATATACTTATATGGGTATATATATATGTATAATACGTGATATGTATACGAGATAACTGCGAGTCGAGATACTCGGACTAATGTATAGAGAAAGGGACAGAGTAAAACGTTGTTATTTTTTTTTCCGGAAGAACAGTATTGGAACGGAATAAAACGACCTTGGAAAATCGTTTGAGTAGGATAAATTGCGAACATTATCATACGCTTGAAATAAAATCGGTTTTAAGTATTAATAATTGTATTTAATATCATTATAGTATTATTACCTCAGAGTAAAAAAACATAGACACATATTAAGTTTTATTTTTTTCAATTCGTAGGTTGGTTTGCAACTCGTTTTCTTCATTCTCCACGGTTACTTGCCATTTCTTTTAGTGCTCAATGTCTTAAAACTATAAATGTATTGCAAGGTCTTCCAAGTCGTCCAGGTCTTTTCCCTTCAACCATGCCCTCTAATATTGGGCTGTGCAGTTTTTCTGGATATCTTAGTGTATGTCCCACCATATTAGATATACGTGTATTTAATTCGTAAGCCATGAGGTATCCTTATATATTGTTAAACACATCGATGATGCCGATCTATACTGACAATATATCGATCACTATACTATATTCCTCTTAGTAAAAATAATACAGTAGTATTATCATAGTAACGATAAATCATTACTAACGAAAAATCATTCTCAGCGAGGTTCGATTAAAAATGTTTTGAAATGATTTTTATTAATTTTTATGATTTTCATCAACATTTGAACTTGAAATGCTAAAAACATAAACTATTATGTTTAGCTTTTTTTTAAACACAAGTCTAACTACACGCTGCGCTCTACTAAGTGAACCTCGCGTGTTAAATTTTCGAAGATTTTTATTGAACCAAAACAGTATACGTTGAAAATTTCAGGTCTCTACGATTATTTTCAACTGAAAATCCGCGGTAATTGGGTACATTTTCCCGTTTTTCACCAATTGTTAAAAAAACTACAAAGAAAATTAAAACAACTCGCCACCGCACCAATAACTAAACAACATTAATTACTACCAGAAACGGCAGAAACCACCCCTGATGTTGATGATTAGAGCAGGATTTTTAGTAGAAAAGTTGTTTACAGGGGGGNGGGGGGGGGGGGGGGGAAAGATACCGCTACGTTCAGAATCTGAAATTATTATATTAAAAGTGTGATTTTTAAAATTGTTTTTATTCAATCACGCGTGTTTGTAGATATCCGGAATAAACAACGGACATACGGAAAATTGTATAGGTCAATCAAATTATTATACTTAGTGTACGCTATACCTACGTGCTGATGTGAGAACAATAGAAACTATATTTATAAATAATATACCTATATGTGTATTATACTATAATTCGCTGTTCGCATGAAAAATTGTTATGAAACACAACCCGCATATATCAAACACATACCTACCTATACATATTTTATATTAAATTATATGTACGAAAACAACAGAGTACTACATAGATATTTTGTTCGATGAAAAATTGAAAGAAATACCGTATATACCAGGTAGTATACATTATATAGTTGGCGGCAATAATTCGTGTAACGAAATATTTAATAATAAAATGTGAAATACAAATCTGCGCCGCCACGGAGTCATTGGTGCAGTAATAATAATACTGCAGATATATTAATGTCCGTACAGGTACAGAGAACGGCTATAGACAATCGAACGGTTTGCGAGTAGGCGCTGCGGTTATTTGCAGCAACTATACATAACAGAAACTACAATATAAGGGCGTATTTCAAAATTTAAAGATCGTAAATAAAATTTAAAAAACAACTCGTTAAATTGTAATTTATAAATGCAATTTTTTTTTTTTTTTTACTTTACCCGCATTTTATTATTACTATCGAATACTTGACAATATAATTTAATATATATTTACATACAATTTGAATACCATCGATGTTACAAGTTATGAGTTAAGATTTTTTTTTTTTTTTGTACCGCTTTATACACACTAAAAAATACGTGCATGGTTTGATATAATAAATATAATATGTGCATTGTATATAAAAAAAAATTATACTTTCGACTTCTCCAAATAAATAAATGTGTATAATTAATTCATTAAAAAAACCGTTAACTACCAGTTTATTATTCAAACATTTCAAACCATACGTATACTCCCACGGTTAATTTCTATTCCTTTGAGAATTTTTTATTTTTTTCGTTATTTGTTTGTTTGTTATTTTTCTTTTTTCTTTTAACAAATCATCATATTAATCCTCCGTGTATAATATTTAACGGCGCTTATCACAAAATGAAAGCAAATGAGCATTTTTGCATTTTTATAAAACGCCGAGTGAAGCTATTTTGACATTGAAACAAGTATATAATATATTGTCGATGTAATAACAGAGTTTTCTAGATTTTAAAATCGACTGCAATTATGTTATAGACATTATTTAATAATGTTATTATAACTTTTTGAAAAGGCCACAAGTCACTCCTATTATTAGTGTTGATAAATTGAAACCCAACTAATGTTAAATTAATCACAAATCTGCAGTCTTAGCTGGAAAACGACGTTCAAATGTGGATAACTCCGACATTTATAGCGGTTGGTTTGATCCCAGGTTTTCATACGCCATAGATATGTATTCATACCATTATTAAGTATATTTTTTAAAGTTCTGACAAAAAAATTATGCATGTACACCTATATAATTTTCAGATTATTATATCTATACAATATTATGACGTACACTTAAAATATCAACATAATGGACTTTTTATAATTTATTTCTCAGATCGATACTGTTAATATTTTGTTCCCAATTCGAGTCATTATACTCGTATATGAATTTATTGTGTTCACTCGTTGACGTTAACTGTAACTCGGGTGTCCGCGCAAAACGGGAGTTGAATGGGTCGATAGGAGACTGTATTGTACCGATACGTATAAATATTTTAAGTACCTATATATTATTATTGTATAGTCGCAATTTTTCATCGGGCCATTATTGTTATTCAGGATAACGCACACCTATACGACCGTAATAATATAATGCATTGTACACAATATTGCCGCGTTAATTTTAGAAAATGACTCGAATCTATTCGGTTTCACAGTGCCAAATGCGTGCATTGCCTATTCTTGCTGCTATCCTCTGTCTTCTCCGTATTGGGTATTGGTAAGCAGGTACCGTTGGAATCGTTTCACACACTTTTAACGACTTGACGACTCTTTTCACGAGTACTCGTTTATTTATAACGTATCGCTATATGTGCAAGATGTATATGTATAATATAGACTCGTAATTATTCGTGTATATGGCTCCACCGTGATTTTCGAATACCTACTACAGCTAAATTATATTATATTATTTAATAAATTCTCTAGCGCTCATTTCGCGTATATAATAAAAATATGCGTTGTAAAAAAAAAAAAAAAATGAGACCATTAACCAATGAAGAAAAAAATGGAGGTCTTCTACACGAGAACCCGAAGTGTCTAGTCCTGTAGGTACCTATACCGCAATTAAAAAAAAAAAAATCAAAACAAAAACTCATTAGATATTTTGACGTTGATGGCTGTCATTATAAATTCGGTGACGTACCGCGTGTAGGTAGACATATTTACAGGGTAGTATTTTTTATCGCGGCCATTGATTTTAATATTTTTCAACTGTATAATAATACATTTGGCAATCTTATTTGCAAAGGTAAATATAGGTTAGGTTAACCTTACCTAATTTATTTTTCGAAATGTTCAGTTCGACGGCTTTATAACATTCGAAAAAATATATATTTAAATTTCTCTTTTTATATTCTTGCAGCCTAAACTTTTGACTTGTACCATGTTATCACTCGTAAACTTGCCATCCGTAAATGACTCGTGTCCGTAACCGTATTGCTATTTTAAAAATATCTACACGGAATATAAGTCATATTAAATATTCGAAAATATAATATACTGTAAAGTGTATGTAAACATATAAAATTCTTAAAGTTATCTATAGCGATTGAAAAAAAAAATCAAATTTATCTAATGTTATAATAATAATATAATAATCTTCTTTGATGATTCCTTTATGATCACCCTGTACAAATATATACATATATATATAGTATATTATATACGTACGTATTCGACTAATTTGATGATGCAGCGGATAACAGATTACTATACGGATAAAAGGACGGTCATTGTCGTTTTCCAGGCAAGAAATATTAAGAACAATATACGTGCATGAGTGTAACCTATGTTATATAAAATTTGAAATGTAGGTACCAACAGTATTGACAAACGTATACACAAACATCACCAGTGATGTTTGTATGATGGTTGCAATAATTGATTATCCATAATAAGAACTAGAAACTACATATTATTAGGCCTATGTTCTCTTTATTTTAGACACTAAACATTTGTTAAGATTCTAATAAATTAACTTAATTTAACTTATTTTACTCGACAATTTGTATTACTACAGTAAACTTTGTCTTATCAAGAACGTCTAACCCCTCTTATTTTTTAAAATCTCGGTCCATTTCAGGTACTCCCCCCCCCCTGATAGAGCACTAAAATAACAGTGCCTCAAGGCGCTAAAAATGTAAATACGTCTCTGCTGATAGGTATACAGTAATCCACCTTCACCGAAATTGAAAAAACCGAGTGCGTTTACGTCGCTCGATTGCATGTACGAAAGTTGTTCATATTGTTGTGTTTATCTCACCAAAACCCAATCGCATTTATAATATTAACATCGACAGCCGTACCGCCGTCTCTACAGTATGATAAAATAACAATAATAATAATATCACAATATTATGCAGCTATACGGGTCTTTGGTCAAAATCATAGTTAATAAAGACCTGGATGATCGACCACTATATTTTTGCGGTCCTGCACAACTGATAACAAGTGAGGCCGTATGTCAATACCATTGAATTTAGAACTAATGGCTACATGGTAAATATTTTTATGAAAACCACATTCAGTATTCACTGATAAGCTGACCATGTTTTTATTATTTTTATTATCTGTGACGGTCTAAACACGAGCGCGGGCTATGACAATAAGGAACCGAATGGTATAATATAATATTTTGGTGCTAGTGGCGACGACAAATTACTGTAATACTGACCTTGTGATTCGGGTGGGTAGTTCGGAAAATACTGAAAGCACGTTAGCGAAATGCGAATAACACATTACTTAATACTTTATTAGCATTGTACCAGTCCCCGCTTCAGTATATACGGTGTCCTTTAGCGACGACTATAAGGAAGTGAGTGCGTTTTCCTATGGGCGGCAACAACGCGACGTTAAGTCACTCAGATTATCGTTCGCTGCAGACACGATTACCACCGATCGCGGCCCACGCGCGCACGATTTTTTCTCTTTTTATATAATACAATAATATTCTAAAATACTTCATTAGCGTTTTCGATTTGATGCAAATACTGAATGCTAAAACATGACAAACTTGTGTACAATATTATGTATCAGGGCTGCAAATCTTATCTATAGAAGACCAAATACATCTATCTATAGGTCTGTCTGTAACACTTTTTCTCTTATACTTAAAACGTAAACTATGACGTTTGAAAAATGAAGTTTAAACATAAATAACAAAATTTGAAGAGAAGAATATAATCTGAGGGTTGTATGCTGTACGTAGCTTTTTTTTTCTAAAAATATTACATACATGTTAGTTTTTCCTTTTTTTTAAATTGTTTTATTTGGGATTAAACTGATCAACTCCAGTTTTAATCTAAACGCCTTAATTTATGTTTTAAATAACTCAATTTTACTATGTCGTGCGTTAGTAAGACGGAGACAACATGTGCGGGTACGACATTCTCATAACCAAAAAATCGTAGATGTACCCATAACCCACTTATTTATAATTTATTTTTCGTAATAATCACAACTGCAATGCAACTTTGTGTCATGATGCAACTAGTTTACTAGTTTTCTAAGTTGTAAATGCGATGATTGTATTTATGAATTTTGTAGTGAATTTTTATCAGATCCTAAATAAGTTCGATTAACGTACAATATATTATTGTCATTTGAATTTTAATAATTTATTTACAGTTTTGTACATAATTATAATGATTATTTTAATGTTAATAAAGAAATGTAACCTGGGTTTGGTTTCGTCATAATTCGTATGTAAAAAAAGTTTTCACCATGTGACAAAATGAAAAATTAAGTTGTACATTTGCTTTTCCAATATATTCGTATTCGATATGAATATATAGTGTTGTGAAAGTGTTGCACTCGTGCAGTACCTAACGCTATGGTGCGCACGTTAATAATCGTCAAAAATCGGAAACGGTATATTGTATTAAGTATACGTAAATGTATATTACAATATATTTATATGTGTGTGTAAATAAATTAAAATATTCTAATAATATTTGATATTTTTGTAAGTATAACAGAACCCGGAGGCACGGATGACGACAAAATGGAAATTTGATTAGATATAAAAGAGAAAAAACACAAATACCTAAGAACGTTATATATTGTTAGGACTTTTTTCCTCGTCGTCCGTGGCCACTGGGTTGTGACCCACATTGGTCACGGCAGCGGCGGCGACGGCGGAAACCTATTGTGTCCGAGTCTCGTGTCGCGTAGTTTGCCACGGATCGATGTCGGCGGCCATGGCGCGACGTGTCACACCGGTGAACGGTTTTTAAATCGCGAGGCTATGTATCATATTATCACTATATACATTTTCGATAATTAGGTTCGAAGTATAATAATTTTTATACACGTGTCGGATCGCTGCTATATGTAATATACGACACTCGGTTTTTGTGGTTAAGTGAATTATTTTTAACCGTCTCTATTGTTTAGTTTGTCTATACCATACGATATTCGATAAAATGTAATACTTTCAAAGTCTCTTCTTACTTCACACGTCATAAAACACAATCCCTTATTTCACATCACACCGTCGACTTTCAACGAAATGAGACTCTCTATCCTCGATCGTTTCAGCTCTATATACCGTCTCTCCCTCCGAGAGAGTCAAATTATTTTAAGTGTTTATAATAATATTAGTTATTGATTTTGATATTTTCTACCTGGGCAAAAACCCGCATTACATTGGCATTATTGCTATTGCTTGTTAATAATTTTCTTGAACCAAGATGAAATGTGTAAATTAACCGATTTTTTCTAATAGACGATTAGTTAATGTATTTATTTATTTATTAAACTATATTTTATACTATATAAAAAAAAAACTAACGATTGAAAAAACAAACACATTCCTTGGTACATTCAGAACCTAAAAATTATCGAAGTAATATTACATATTATATTGTACATTTATTACACTTTATAATATTTTACATTATATGTGAAAAATGTATGTCGATGTCTGTTTTTTTGTTTCGAGTAACTTTATGGTCATGCCTTCATAAGAGTAGCGTTTGAAGCATTTTTCATCTGTGCGATGCTGAATTGCTCGACCGAGAACACTAAAAGCTTCCACAGTTTTTTTATTTGATGTGTGTTTCTCGCTATTTTCTTCTTCTAAATCATCAGTGTCAGTCCGTTTAAGTATTTAAGGATTTAAAACCGCGTTATAGATCTCCTCTTCTGTATTCGAAAAACCCCGCATTTTAAAATATATAAGTAATCGGTATATGGTTGACAAAAGAACTGTTTTTTTTTTCTATTGGTACTTGGTATATACAATTGACTTCATAATGGCATACAGAGTGCCGTGCGTATAGGTAGCAGTCGATTCTTGTCGAGATAAAAACTTATGTAGGTATACTTACCTACAGTCCAACCGTACAAACTCGAGTAAATTCCATAATATATATATCATTATACTACATAATATAAATCCACCCACTCACGACCTACTTCTATAAATAATATAATCTATATCGTTCAATAAAATCCATATGACTTTCGAGACTCGTTAAACTACGGCCACGATCCGCCCCGGTGACGAATATTTGACCGTGGCTACGCGGCAGCGGTAGCGTGAAGATACGGCACGATTTATACACAAAATTGATGTAAAATGTGAAGATATTCATTTGAGGTTGTAGTACATGTATTTGTATTATTATTACCACGAGATTTACGCTATAAACTATAGCGTAGCATACTTCCATTCATTTTTTTTTTTTTTTTCTAAGTACCTTTCAATTTTTTATACTCTGAGACGTTTTTTTTTTTCATTCCTTATGGTCATAGAAAAAATTTGCCGTCGCGAACAACCTAATAATATGATTAATTCGGCAGTTCATCACGGACCACCGGTTGAGAAACACCGGACATTGCAGTACCGCGGACACTTTCTTTTCGACCGCGGCGGTAAAAGTCATATAGACCAGTATTATCGGCGCGTATTATTCATACGGATTTTTTTTTCGTTAATTTTTTTTTTTTTGAAACCGCGCTATAAACTGTCTGTATATATGGTCGACCCTATAATACACTAGCACATAAACCCACACATGCAATTGTCGCTATATTATTATTTCATTCGCTCGACCGCCGGTCATTTTCTCTCCGACCGTTCGTTCTTATAATCATAATATTATAGCGGCTAATTTTTCGAATTTTACTTTCGAAATCCCCCCCCCTCCCCGTAACAAAACCCGTAACTCGTTTTTACAATAATTATTTAATGTATTCTGCGGAATAGCTGATGGTATACATCAAAGGTACAAAGATATTTTCTTATAATTTTGGACGATCTATCATGTTTATATTTTTTTTGTTTACTTAAATTCCAGATTTTTATAAGGCTCCAGTTCGCCCGCGAAGACGCACCGTATGAAAATGTCTCCCTCTCTCTTTCAATTGTAAACGATTATTTTTTGTATTGTTTTTTTTTTTTTTTTTGGTTAAAACCGGCATTGCGCAGTTATGAATGTTTAAAATATGTTCGCTATATATGTATATAGATTTGCTCGTTTTTCCGTTTCGCAACAGAAACGTCTCGACCGCGCAGTTCGATGAATTGGGGTGATTCTTTATTTATCATGAACCAACAATTTCCTAGGTAAATTTGATTTCATTACTTTTTTTTTTTTTTCGTAATATTTTTAATGTGATTTAACGTTATCCCTACTTTTAGGTCTTTAATATTTAGATGTTCGGTACCCGTTTTATTTTATTTTTTTTTTCGGATCGTTAATATATTATTTTTTAATCGGCTATTCATGTATGTATGTGCATTTCGGTTATGGTATCTCTACTTTTTTACGCGCCAATATATTCGAGTAATTATGTCCAAAAATTGGATCGAGTTAAGGTGGATCATCAATAAATACCAGAAAAAAAATTGCTATTGGTTGGTAGCGGAATCGATAAGTTATTTATAGTCTATACCTGCAATTATGGCGGAATCGATACAGGGCCCGTTTGATTTGTGTTTGGCGGTCGTGTATTCGGAGTTCGCGGACGCCTTCGCGCATAAACAAAGGTATATAAATAACAATCAACAATAACAGCGGATATTTACATACGCGGACGTAGTAATAATATTATAATGCGATACGCTATACACTAAAATATACATACTTGCATATATACATTTGAATATAGGTAGGAACAGACTACAGGTGCTTATAATAATAATAATAAAAGGTACTTGACCGGGCGCATGCCAAGACGATGACGGACGTGAGCGTTATTTCTATGTAATAGTATAATTAAATGTGTATAATATCGTTTTTGAAGTTTTTCTCTTTCGTATAACACGCACCGAGACGCGTTTTTTGTGAAATGGAACCGAAAGAAAAAAATCAAACAAGTAAACGATTATATTATTATTATTATGTGTGACACGATTTTCGTAGTGTATTCGTCATAACCACGCGTAATAGACGCTTGTGTATTTACATTTTAAAATGCG
This sequence comes from Cinara cedri, assembly GCA_902439185.1. Lineage (NCBI taxonomy): Eukaryota > Metazoa > Arthropoda > Insecta > Hemiptera > Aphididae > Cinara > Cinara cedri. Next base: position 4,701,233 of record CABPRJ010000476.1, on the reverse strand, counting down.
TATTCATGTACCTATTACCTATTCACAATTTTGTCGATGTGAACGAATAATATTAAATAACCGTTGTAAACCATTGAATTTGGTTCATTTTTCTTGAAAATATCGCCGCGTTATGGTGTGTGATGAAAATGGCAAGACACGCGGGCATTATTATATTATGGCAAACTATATATTATCGTTATACATCATTTAACGGACATCTGAAATGAAAATTGGTTTATGAATATATTCAGGGTGTATATTCTGCAGGATTTGACGATTTCCTATTTGCAATTATACGGGAAATTGTGTAGCTACTTACGACTTAACACTGTGTGCAGTTGTCCCGAACAATGTTACAGATGTTCATTAGTGCATTAGTATTTTATTCGCGGGAAAACGTTTTAACAAATATTCGATTTCGATATTATTAAGTCCTCCGTTACATATAAACACTAGAGCTGCAACGTTTTTGTATTATTCACTGCAGATTGCGCACACATTGTAATAAATGTTCAGAGTAATAATGAGCCACATTTGTACGGTTTTATTTTACCAGGGAAAAGCCTTTTTTTTTTTATTTGTCCGACAACTACTATTCACGTGTATTTTTTTATTTTTAATAATACATAATAAAACAACAAAGTAAAAACAAAATTATTAAAATGGTTAATACTCGTAAATAAATATTTAAATAAAAATAAAAAATACATTTTTCATTTATATATTTATTTTCTATATTCACATAATACATGTATGCGGGGGACGGAAGGAAACATCATCGTATAGGTGTATGCAATCGGTTCGCGAAAGAAAAGCAAATACAAATTATACTTGCACTAACAAAATATAATAATGATACGTGGCTATAACACGTTGGTGCCTAAAATTTATAATATTTAGGTACAAGATCGATCGACTGGGTCGACACGTGGGTATACAGGTCACGAGAGGACGTGAGGAGATAAAACGCAAAAAAAAAAAATACAAAACAAATCATTAGTCTGCTTGATAAAAAAAAATACAATCCACACATATCGAAACAGTTTAATCCGTCGTGGCGTGTATGATACGGATCGCGCGTGTCGTTTCGTAGATTTTCCGTACTCATGGGTTTTATCTCGTCGACTCGATCCGTGTGTAAATCCCGTAAAAACGAAACAATTTCACTTTTCATTCGCAACGCTTCACTACGAAAATATAGTAGCGGATGTTGTTGCGAACGCACCGCAGCGTGTACCTGCCCGCAATAACCATAAACATATCTATACTTACGCATAAATAAACTGGCAAACGGCAAATCCAGTGGCGTGGCGAGCCATGTTTTTTAGAATCGGTTTTGACGTGGTGCAGGTAGATGGGTCCTATATGAATCGGTCACTTGTTCACTTGTTGGTAAACGATGGATACATAATATATGTCGGAGGATAGACAGGACCGTCCTTTGGGAGGGCGGACAGTGCACAGGTCCTGGGTCTCGCATTAGAAAAACATACGTATTATGGTTTAATAAAATATGTACAAATATTTAAAATTTCTCCCTGCGGGACCTCACGAATCCCAAGGACGGTCTTGAGGATAGCATATACATTATTACTGTACATTTGCGGTACACCCCAAATCGTTCACTATTGTAAAATAATAATAATTCGAAGTTTAAGAAAGTTAAGTTTAAGTAAATAAAGCTAATACTGCATCGATGAACTTTACACCGAGTGTAAACAAATATTTCAATCGCGTTGCGGAGATATAATTACGCAGTACGTTAAACGGTTAAACGGGTCACTCGTACATAAAACGATTTTCGACGACCCAAATATCGGAAAATTAATTTTCAACTGTCGACCGAAAAATGCCCCGCGGCGATCACGACTGTGACGGTGACGACACACACAACAGATCGCATTCGAATAAAACTTTGTTCGTGTACCCGCTAATATAGCCTGCTGATGCGACGACACGATAATAGTTATTATTTTTACGGGCATGCCGTACTGGAATGAATAAAAAAAAAAAAACCTAACAAAACACCAGTCTCGACTACTAGTATATAAATTATTATTACCATTGTTGTTAGGCGGCGGTTATTGGTTAATTGTTGGCGTTTATTTATTATTATATATAGGACGTCGTTTCGCACTGATTAAAACACGAAAATATAATCGATTTTCGAAATGAATCGTCAGACAATGATATCACACTGCACTCTATTAAATATGGCCCAACAACGATAATACTCTTTTACTTTAATTTCTGTGTACGTATATATATGACGCGAGGTTTGGCCGTATAGGTATAATTAGATTCTGAGCGAAAAACGACGAGCTCTGAACGTCTATATTGGTTTTACTGCCATTAGTTTTTTTTTGTTTTGCCCTCTGAAAACACACTTTTTCGACCAGAAATCTTGCACCGACCATCAACTTCTCGAGTGGTTTCCGGTAGTGAACTTTGTCTAGTCGGCACGGGGGTCGTTTTTTTGATTTACCTTGTAGTTATTAATGGGGAAAACCCCCATATTTACGCAATTATACGTTTTCTATTAATTTTGAATTTGTCTTTCCGTTGTAATCCAATGAAAATTAATCGTGGAAACCCGAAACTAACACCGAATACCGAAATCATCACTTTTTGGACGTGGCGAAGTTTTCAAAACATTCTGGCATTTTTTAAGTTGACTCGTCTGTGTATTTATAACGTAATCTAATTTTGAATTAAAATTTATTAGGGGAGGGTCCAAATCAGTTAAAATATACAACGCGTTTATATTTTTTTAATAATTTCTGGGAGCTCTGAACCACCGGACACGTGTCGTGTACCCAGAAATCCTTTCTAACTCTTTTGTGCCTAGACATTTTAAGATAAACGGTTTTATATATAATAATCTCATTTTCAATATTTTTCTTTATATATCTACAAATTTAACTAAATTATTCTAAAACTGTCGAAGAATACCTAAAAAAATTAATATTTAAATATCTATAAAGTAAACAGATAGGTTTCTATTTTATAAAAATTAAGTGATTACAGATCGATACGTCAGTGGTGGTAAAATGATTTATCTGTTATCTATAATCAATAACTATACTACCGTTGTCTACTACAACTGTGGTCGTAATCAATTTGTTTTAAACATTTAAACATAGTGTTATTTAAATTCGATAATTTGTATTAGATATGTGCAAGATAATCAAAAGATATCAGCAGACCACATTATTATACAGTATCAATATCATTTAATAAATGAAGTTTAAAGTTATATTTGTGAGTTTATGACTTATGAAAATGCACACGCGGCTTTAGTTTAAGTATAACAAAAACTAAGTCAAAGAAAGGAGGGGGGAGGGGCGATTACCACGTGGCCCCCTCACAAATCCACCACATATCGTTACACATACGGTATACAAACTAGACTACCCTATATATAATATCCTACCTAACAACTTCCCACCGGTAACAGATAGAGGTCTACTTATTGCTAACACTATATCCTGTTCCTGTACGACAATTAATTGTACGAAAATACCCCGCCGCAACGGACTGGTTTTTATAATAATTATTGCATTTACGGCGGAGTTACGAGAACCATTTGTGCATAGACATCTGTACAATGTACGTATATCATATTACCTACTAAACCGTGTGCAAAACTACGTTTTGCGGTGTGTTTTTTTTTTTTTTTTAATTTATCGTGTGTTTTTCGAGAAACATCGGCTGTCGTAATACTATATAGGTGCGTTTGAGAAACGGGTAATTTGTGCGATTACAAATGGATAATAACAGCTGCGAACGCGCGTGTATTATACGTATCATTATAATAATAATAACAATAATACAACGGTTCGTGTTGTTAAATAAGACGTCTTGCATAGTTGCATCGCGTAGAGTGCAAGACACGCGGTTACAGCGGTATAGGTTAGGTACACACCATCCAACCGAACGTGCTTTAACCATAATTATTACTACGAGCCGCATAATTAAATGTATGGGTACACGAGTAGAGTATGCTCCTATCCGCGGTACAATATTGTCGGTTTCGTTGGTACATTGACGACGGCGATCACCCGTCCGAACGGTTATCCTCGTAATCGTTCGAATGATTTTCTTAAAAAATTATAATAATAATCGTTTTATTCGTCTTCGCCTTTATCCTACCATTACACTCTGCGTTTCACCCTCGTACCTCCCTTAGTGTCCATCGTCTAGGGTCTAGGCCAGTGTTTCTCAAACTTTTTACTGCGGCGATACGCCTAAATGTATACTGATGTATACGAACGTGTACTCAGTCATATAGAATATCGTTAAAAAAAAAAACCACCTAGTAATTTTCCCGGGTAATTTGTCCGGGGTCCGGTAATTTTCAAGCAGCCCGGGCCAACAAAAAAAATTGGCCATTAAAAATCAGACGTAACGCTAAAAAAAATAAATGGGCCCGGTAGATTCTGTCGGCCCGGGGCCCGGCAACGCTGATCACCGCGGCCGCGCACACGTAGTGTACGTACCGTGTATGTTCTCGACCTGGCGCTTCGTCTCCCATTCTCTTCGCGGCGTGTCCGCGCTCGTACAAATGTCCGCACTCCCGTACGTACGTGCGGACCGCCAACTATGCGCGCGTATCGAAATCCCACACCCGGCCACGGTCGCGCGTTCGAACCGACCGTCCTGTGCACGCTACCGTCGTCTCGTGTTTTTCAACGACCGCGAGAACGTCACAGACAGGTACGATGTCATAACGGCCGGGTCGACGAAAAAAAAATGCGCCGGTGTTGAATTTACCGCGACGCGGCTGCACCGCGTTGGTGCCGGTGCGCCAGGCTCGGCTCCGGCGCAGACGCACAGCGGACGTCATACCGTTGCCCGCGGCGCGTATCGGATTGTCGGGAAATTCGACCGCGGTGTCGCCGCGTTACCTCCCGCCCCCCCTCCCCCCCCCCCCGACGATTTCGAATCCGTTTTCGAACGCGCGCTTGGACGGCAACAATTAATGTTATTACCCGTAAAAACATTCCGGGTGCCCGGTTGCTCTACAGTCTTACGGCGGCGTTGCGTTCTCGCGAAACGCGGGTTGCAACACGATTGCTCGTACGGCCGCGGACGGCGCGTAAAAAAAAAAAAAATACCACACTTATCGGATATAACGATTACGCGTGTAAAACGATACATACACAATACGTATAATACGTATGCACGGGTATTTTTATTTTTTTATTTTTTTTATTTTTTTTACACACATAATACACGCCATTGTGTCCGCGGTTGTGATAGGTTTTACAGCGTGCGCGTATAGACAATATATTAGGACACGGTTTTGCACACGGGTGCAAACACTCTACACGGCGTGCACGTACGCGTTATCGTTAATCTTATCGGCCGATATTATCTATTTTTCTGACGAGGATTTTTTTTTCCGCTTTTTTTTTTTTTATTTTCTAATTAAACACTATTGCCCGCGTTTTATGGGACACGTCGCTCGAGTTCGGCGAAAATCACTGTGCCCACATCACAATCAGCGCGTTCTATTGCAATTGCGTTGGTGGCGCGTTGGAAAGCGCGCGTCAGTCGTTTACAAATATCCATAGCATTATTATTGTACGGGACGTAATTTTAATTTTTTAATTTTTATTTTCAGATGATACGTGCGGTCATCCGCCGGTACCGGTCAACGCGAAACTCGTCCGACAGGGCGCTAAAGCCACGTTCGTCTGTGACGAGGGATACAGGCTCTTCGGGTAACAATCGCAATATTATACCGTTTACATTGTCCGGATAACGTTATCACATATCAAAATGATAAACAGTGTACTGTTGACCAACCCGAATTGATGGAACACGTTGCGATCGAGCGTGTTTATGGTTGAAATGACAAAAATCGGGATGGTCGAATATTCCACTTTTTGTCTAAATTAAATGGTCCGACTCCACAGTTTTTAAAACACTAATTTCACTCTCTACATAAGACCGACAATCATTTGCGTGGTTAAAAATCAGTCAAAAAAAAAAAAAACAACTGTGAATTGTGAATTTTCGTTTAATATGCTGTATTCGTTTAAACGTTTATTGCTATCCGTGTATTAACTCGTTTATTGTAAACTATGTCACTAGTACTCAAATAAAAAAAAACCCAAACACTTCACTTTTAAACAAGGCAATCGCGTACACCTATTATCTTTTAAATTCTATTTTATAATTTCCATAGAAAAAAAAAACCATTTTGCTAAATTTAATGATAACAATAATTTGATAAGTTCAAAAAACTACTATAAGTGTAAAGAAACTAATATTCTTAACCACGTCAATGATAAAATTGTAAGTAGAGAGGAAACGAGTGTTATTAAAACTTTTACATAGAATTTATTTTCCCATCATTTTTGTTGAATCAGCTTTTTTGACCCGAATGCAGTTCGACCATTAACTGTTTTTGATCACAGCGCAATTCGATCTTACCCACACAAATAAATTTTGTTTTTATTTCCCATAGGACCGAATCGATAACCTGTTCCCCGAACGGCGCTTGGACCGGAGACTTGCCGTTTTGCGGTGAGTTCGTTCAAACAAAAACGATTTATTGTTATTTTGTTTTACTATATTATTATTACCGTGTTATGTTATCCTGTGCTATATTAATGCTATGCATATTTTTTTAGTTTGTGCCAATGAGCTAAAGCCAGGGCTTAAAATTATGTGTAGGAATAATATTTTTAATTTATATTTAATGACCAATCAAAGTTTTGGTTCCTCTAATATTACGTAATCGAAACACCTACATACTATATTATGCTTCTATTGATTATTTCTATTTCTATGAAAAATACAATCTATTTATGTCTACGAAAATACATATAAAATTGTGTAAGATGGCAATTCTGTTGAAATAAAAATGTAAACATAGATTTTCGAGCGGAGTATAGGTTTTATTTTAAAATTTATACGATTTGGTCAAAACTGTTCGCCCCCTCCACACCATAAAAAACTGAAATGACACCATTGAGTTATTAAAATAATATTTGTGCGTATATAGTGTATTCATACATTATATTTTTATAAAGGGGTTGTGTATAGGCAATTTTAACGTATTCCTTGGAAAAATGTAAAATTAATCTATAAGTACATAATAATGGGCATACTTCGCACGCACCACTGTACAATGGGCCGGAATATGGAATATTGGGATTAAAATTTTATCATTATTTCTTGTTTGAAAATTTTGGAAATCTAAGCGTTATGCAACGTGTATAAGAGGTACTCAAAAAACCTAATCTAGGCATATAACGTGTCGACAATCCATATCTTTTGGAGTAGCAAGAGATGTCTCTCTTATATATCTGACTTGATGAATTATCACAAATAGCATTACACACTTTCCCATAAATCATACTTAATACCAATTCATATTGTTTTTCTTTTTGAGTAACATTTAAATATTCTAATTTTAAATTCTAAGCGGAGCTAATTGAGTTAACTCAGTTATTTCTTTTTCAAATTGGTCGAATAGGTTGACTGTACTTGGTGGGATTTTTAACCATACACATACTATAATTAAGTTTTATGCTATCATTGCTTTCGAGCCTTCTACAATATTGGAACAAAAGACAAAATAAAATACATCACTATCTGTATTTTTGTTTGTATTGCATTTACATATAAGAATTAATGTCTGATTTTCAAGAAATTAAAAAATTGTATTTATTTACTGATTTAATTATTCGACTAACTGGGTGGTCAAGTAAACCCTGCAGGAGTTCAACTTCTGCGCGTGTTTCAGACATACTAATATATTTTTGTTCAGGAAAATAACGCGATTGTGCTGCTTTCAAATTATTGCAAGATGGATATAAATTAGCTTTTTTGCTTTTTGTTTATAATAATGTAATCTAAAATGTACTAAAATTTGATTGGTTTAACATCCATTACTAAAGCTAAAGCCTCATCTTCAGAATAAGGTACAATCTCATGAAGGGTTACTAAATTTGTATCTTCCTAATTTTATAAGCACGAGTAGTTGATATTGATTCTTTTTAAGAGCTTACTCTCGTCGTCTTTACCGTGCTTCTTAAAACTGACTTGTGTAGCATAAACAAGTTCATCAACAGAAATAGATTTTCTTAACGACTCCGCTCGTCGATTATTAGTCATTTCACTGAAACTTAAAAATGTCATTTGAGGTCTATGAAGGACGAAACTGGAAAGTGAATGCTAGGAAGTTAAACATTTGTTTGAAGCCAATCGTAATTTTTTAATTCAAAACGGTCTCGTATTCTATAACATATTTTCGATTGCTTATCAAGCTCGTACAAGAAAACATTTTTTTTTTTTTTTTAAATAGTTTTTAATTTCAACAAAAATATTTTCACGTTATATTTTATTTTGATTTTATGAATAAGAAAAGAGCGTTAGCACAATCGTTATCATTTGTTGGTGCATTTGCAATTAATACATATAATTTTTGCCGAAAAACATTTTTGTATCCTCATTGGAATGCTAAAAAATTGGTCCTTCTAGTGATGATGCTCGCAGAGTACCTCAAGTATTTTGATCTATTGGTTTTACTGTTTTTTTTTTCGGTAAACAACTTTTAAAAAAAAAAAAACTTGCTCTGATACATCAAATGCAGCAAGTTTCCTAAAAACCCTGGTGGCTGGAGGTGTAAGGGTAGGTAACCTAACCTCTTCTTGGATTCGTTTTACCGACGATTTCTTTACTTATTATGTACATATTACATAATATATTATTTTTAATTGTATACCTATACGGCTATACGCATCACGTTATTCACTAATGAGTTTTTCGTTTCTTCCTGTTGCGTGATAATACTGTAGTCTGTAATAGAATTAATACACAATCGTACATTATTTTCAACTCATTTTCATCCCAATCATATGAGTTTTATTTACAACAATCGAACAAAATATTTGGGAACGTTATCCTGAGTGTCTCGTGGTTACAACTTACAACACATAATATTCTACAAAACAATGTAAGACACACATTATCGCAAAAAAGTATTAACTTTTACTTCAGATTTTGTTAATGTAGGGTAGTGTTTCGCCTCCTGAAATAAGGTTGACAAAAAAGAGTAATGTAACATTTTAGAAGTACTGATTTCCTAAATGTTCTAAAAAGCAAATTACGAAAAAAAGTTAATACTTCCGAGATAATGAATGTCTTATACGTTATGTTAATCACTCTAAACAAGTACATGGATTCATGTGCTCATATTCTCAGAAGCAACCGATCTAATAGAACCACTTAGTAAAAATATTATGTTTTTGGATAAAATGGATGTTTAAAATGTTGTACATGATTTTTCCCCGTATCTTAACAACTTATCTTTCAGAAATCTTACTTCGATAATCAAATTCGGGGATTGTTTCTGATGGCAAAAATCATAAAAAAAAACACGGCATTTTTAACATGTTTAACCGAACTTCATTTTAAATCGTTGGCATATAGAATTTTTTTTGTTAGAAATTTTGTAAAATTTAAAAATACACTAGGTACCAAATAAAACACAATGTTGATAATTTTTAAAAAAAGTTTAAATTTAAATTGTTTTATTTTATTTTTTAAACAGGAACCAACGTGGCCGTCCACAAACCAACTAACCAGTCAACAACGGCCAGGGGCGGAAATTCCGGGAACGCCAACGATGGGGACTCGACTACCGTACATGATGGTCGTAGGTGCACAGAAACGCTCAAGGAACCGTCCCCGTGGTGGTCTGTTGATCTGCTCCAGCCATACCCTGTCCGAGCGGTATCAATTACGACCAGAGGATGCTGTGGTAAGTACCAGAAAACAACCAAACACACACACACAGACACCCCAAATTACACTTTAGCGTTAACCAACCCGAGAATATTTTTTTTTATGATAGTAAATTTGTATGTATAAAAATAGACACATAATTCTTTAAACAACTTAGTCTATGCTCAACCAAACATAAAATACATTTATTTAAACTACTTTGCTCTTGATTGTATCATCATGGAGTAAATAGAATATAATTCATTAACATTAAAATTCAACAATTCTTGCCTCTGATACAGGTTAACGTTAAATTCTATCTGCACGTCAACAAATTTGGGAAAAGTATTAGGCTACTGATTGACAACAACAAAGAGAATCGATTTCATGTACAATTTTATTTAAATTACAAAAAAAAAATTAATAATGGCGTAGTAATAATATTAGTATTGCTTTTAATAATTCCGACAAAAATATAACATATTATAGCCACGGACGAGTAAATTTAAGAAAAAATAAAATATCATCAAAGTCCGTTTGACATCTACTTATAATATAATATCCGTAAATTGGCTATAATACTATTATTATAATCTATAACATGTAAATATGTACTAAGTTTTCTTTTTTTTAGTAAAATATATGTACTTATAAGTAATGTGTAACCATACCTATAAATATATGATGTGTACACCATCTAATTAGTACACATCATCTCTGTGATTTAAAATGTATAAATAGTTTACTTTACACTATGTACTACGTGATTACTTACATAGTGAATTGGTCTAAACATTCGACAGATTTTCGCCAAGATTTGAACGAAATTCTGATACCGAATTTGGAAAAATAAAACATAATAATTGGTGCGTTAGAAACAATAAATAAAAAAAAAAAAAAAAAAAAAAAAAAATAATAATAATAATAAACTAATATTTGTCCATTCATTTAATATAATAATAAATTATTCATATTACTTACGAGTACTTTACTCCGTAATAGGATATAATTTGAATAATAATATTTAGTGCACGGTGTAATGACAAATATCAAACTACATAAAATATAAGACTCCGATAAAAAAATACTCGCGTGTTAGTAGGTGAGCGGCCGCGGCGTTTACACATTTTACATTTTTCACTCGTTTACTAAAATATTATAACATTATTATATTTTAAACAATTTATTATAATTACAACAATGCTCTCTACCTGGAAAATTTTCCCTAAAATCCCTAAGGATTAGAAAAAAGAAAGTTTTCAAAATAATAATAATAATAGTAATAATAATTGGGCAGTGTCGTCGTCGCGGCGCGCGCATTCTATTCGACGTCAGACACGTCCAATTCCTTGATGACAGGCCCTGATGGAGGCTGGGGTTTCCTCATTAGATTTTTGCCCAACTCTGGCAGTTTCTTGATAAGCAGTTCGAACACCTGATCAGGTAACGTCCGCTGGAGTACGTTGAGCAGTTCGGTAGGCTGTCCACACACCACTACCGCGTTGGCCAAATGTTCCACGCCCTTAACCACGTCACCTTGTTCCAAATACGATTCGCCCATCTGCACCTCCTGCAAGAAGAACCGTTGAACGGCTTGTTGGTCCGTGAAATCCGGAAACGCTGACTTGGCAGCTCGCGCAGCCTGTTCTTGTTCCTTAGCCATCAACCGCTTCTTGCGTAGGTTCGATCTAAAATTCGGGTCGCTGCGGCGCTTACGATCGAAATAAATACAGTAGCCGACGAAACACAGTCCCGCGATGCCGGCAGCAGCCGCGCTGATTGCCGTTTTTGATACTTCAGTCTGAAAAAAAAGAAATACAAACATATAGTACATTTTAAAAGAAAAAAAAATGTATTTTTATTTATCGCTTCAAATCAACCAGGACCGCAGCGGTCTTTTGGAATTATAATTTAAAAACCAAGGACCTGTGAGTTGACAGTAACACGTCGCGCACTTATCGTCATTATGAAGTACAATTACAGTTTAATTCCGAAGGAAAATAAAAACATACGGGTAGGTATAATTTTGATACGATCTGACCACTGTGGAAGGTTACAAATTTGTACGGACGTGACTGGCGTGACGTTATCAAAATAATGGAATGAAAAAATCTGTGTAGGATTATACTGGATATAATAATAATATTGTATAGAAACGATTCAAAAACTAGTTTCAAGGAGTAATGAACCTCTGCTGCTCCTGTATCGCCCACGACTTTTTTTTTCTCGTATACACACACAGTACCTAATTTTTTTTTATATATTTTATTCATATTTAAACGGATAGTTACAACCGAGACTCGCGCGCGAAGGACAGTATTGCCCTTCGCTATAACTAGTTAGCAGCTCTATACGGATCATTTGCACGCCACACCCATTTTAATTATTTTTTTGTACGCGTGTTTGTGTACAAGAATAACGTAATTAACGGAGGTAAAAATAATTGTTTTTCTGTAAGCAATCTTATAAATCATTAAAAACGCCGAAAAATCATAATAATATACGTAGTAAACTAATAGTTATTAATACTGTTACTGGACACAAATTTAAAGGATAAATAAATCTTTCAGGTCATATGCCATTGCAGGATATAGAAATCAGAGTCGGTAACAGTAGCACAGAATTGCAAAGGAACCCGTTATGTTCGTGGTTTCCGGGAACAATCGGTAAGAATCGAAAAGCGCAAACTGCATTCTACTACGTTTATATATGATAACAAAATAACCGAATACATTTCATACGATTTTCAGAGGAAGGTACGACTAAAATTCTAAGTTGTGCCCGACAAATAATCGGGCAGTACGTGTTTCTGCAACTGGTAGGCGTCGAAGGCTCGTTATCATTATGCGAAGTCGAAGTCTATTCTACAGAAGGTTAGTCAGTATATAAAAAACAAATTTATATAGATATAGGAGTAGGTAACCTAAAATTATATTATATTATATGTCGCTCGAGAACTCCTAAAGGAATAACATGCACATATTTATGAGGGGGACTTGATGAGAGTCCCACCCTTACAAATGATAAACTTAATTCGTTTTCCACACGTTTTGTAGAATTTTCCCTCGACCGCTGTGCGCCGGGAGGTACTTCCTCGCAGACCGACGTGGCCGTTTTCGATAATAAGTGTTATGAGTTCAACGTCAACCGAGGCGCTTCGTTCGCGGACGCCCGTCAAAAATGTCAGGCCGCTGGAAGTGGCGACATAGTACACGGGTTCCGGGGTTCGGCTTCAACGTTTTTGGCTGCCGAACTAGAACGGCGCAAATCCAGGCTCAAGACCCAATTGATTTGGATCGGAGCGCAAAAAGAGCCGGGTCTCACGTCGAGGACGTGGAAATGGGTGAACGGTAAGACCGACAAAATTATGTTAACTTACCACAAGTAGGGCTGTAAAAAACCGATGATGTATTTCTTTGGCACGCGCACTTTGCAGTATACAAAACTTAGGGAACTCTTAATAATTTTGTACAAAATGCGCTGCAGGTGATGTGATAACGAAACCGTCTTGGGGAAAAGATCAACCCAACAACTACAACGGTGAACAGAATTGCGTGGTGCTCGACGGCGGCCGGGAATGGCTGTGGAATGATGTAGGATGCAATTTGGATTATTTACATTGGATTTGTCAATACAGTGAGTTGAACGGCACACTTTCACTAATAAAATACGATATTTAATAAAATATTAAATTATTGTAATATTCCCACTCGTTAAAGCGCCGACAACGTGTGGAAGTCCCGACATCAAGGTCAACAGCACAATCATGAGTCCGTACACTTTTAAAGTGGCGTCAGTCATCGAGTACGTTTGTCCAGAAGGACATTACACGCAGGGCTCGGCCAAGAGGACGTGCGGCGACAACGGATTTTGGACCGGATCGTCACCGACGTGCAAATGTATTAAGATAAATAAAATCGATTTAGTTACACAATCATTACTATTAATCTTCTTACACAGACGTCGATTGTGGACCGTTAAACGGCATAGAAAACGGTACAGTCATACTGGAAGATAACAGGACCACGTTCAAAGCGATTGCCAAATACTCTTGTAATCAGAATTACAGTTTGTCGAACGGGGACGCCAAGAGGACGTGCGCCGAAGATGGCAAATGGAGCGGACGCACGCCGCAGTGCTTATGTACGTGCCACCTTCGTTTTCCCAATATTATTCTTGAAATATACTAGAAAATAAAATTTATTTCGTTTTCCTCTTCAATATAGTCGATTGGTGCGGAGATCCTACCGAAGTACAAGGAGCTACAGTCACGATCACGGGTCACAAGACCGGGTCGGTAGCTGTTTATTCTTGTCAACAAGGATTCGTGGCCGTCGGCGGACAACAGGTTAGATCGATATTTTTGTTTATTTTGTAATATACTAAATAATATATAGATATTAAGACATTAAAATAATTTTGAAACATTTTTTTATGTAGGAGTTAAAATGCGGACTCGGCGGAGAATGGTCAGGAAAACCGCTAGTCTGTAGATTTGTCGACTGCGGACCGCCACAAATAATCGAAAACGGACTGGCTTCGTTGGTCAATAGTACGACGACGCACGGAAGCATTGTTGAGTACACGTGCGACCAAGACTATTGGCTTCAACCTCACACCAGTCGCCGACAGATTTGCACAAAAGAGGCGAAATGGTCGGCGGACCCACCCACGTGCCAACGTAAGTTACGATCAAACATAATAAAAAAATCTTAAAAGATCGATAAAATATTGTTTTGTTGTCGGCGATGCAGTGATCACATGTCAAGAACCCGAAGTACCCACCGGAGGCTATGTGGTTGGATACGACTTTAACATCCACTCGAGCATCGAATACCACTGTGATCCAGGCCATAAACTGATCGGAACGTCGATATTGCAGTGTAATAATAATGGCGAATGGAGTACAACACCGCCAGAATGTGAATGTGAGTATTTATACGCGTACGGACGAAAAAATTAATATTTTCAGATTTTTATTATTTATAATAGCAATATTTTCTCTACCTCTAATTATGCCACACCACTGATTATGTTATAGAGTTATTACAATAAATTATTATTATGTCCATAGATATTGATTGTGGTAAACTCATGCCGCCAGTTTATGGTACATTACATTATTTCAATGACTCTACGCACCTCGACAGTGAAGTAAAATATAGCTGTAGTAATAACTACAGATTAACCGGAACAGCTATACGACGCTGTCAAGAAAATCAAGCATGGAGTGGGACTGCTCCAAAATGTGAAGGTAAAAACAACTCTTAAAAAAAAAAAAAAAATTAAAAGTTAAAAATTATATAAACAAAGGTTTAAGAGTTATAACAAAGCATATTCTATAAATTTAAAATGTATTATATTTTGTCTAAAGAAATAAGATGTCCAGAACCAATTCTACCAGAACACAGTGTATTATCAGTAACAGGTAATGATCGTTTGTACGGACGAACTTTAATAAGAACTTCTTCTGATGTAGTTTCAACTTCTACTTACAAAATTGGAGCACTAGTCAAATATCGATGTGAACGAGGATATAAGGTTGTTGGTGAACCAATAAGTAATTGTGACGATACAGGATCATGGACTGGTGTGATACCACAATGTGTTTGTACGTACAGTTATAATTATAACAAAAGTAAATATTTTAACATCTATACTTTTCATAGATGTCGATTGCGGTACTCCTGAAAGTATTGATAATGGAAAGTTCAACTTGGTATCCAATGTTACATATTATGGTTCAGCTGTGTTGTACGAATGCAATGATCACTTTCAACTCGATGGACATGGTAGAAGATTATGTCTTGAAAATGGTACATGGAGTTCAGAAACTCCAAAATGTCAAGGTAAATGAATAATCAACAATTAAAAAAAGCAAATTAATTTGTAACACATGTACCTATTTATATTAAGAAATAAATTGTGATGAGCTCAAGACCGAAAACAATCTATCAATCAGGATTACATCAAGAACTGTTGGTGGAACAGCAGAATACACATGTCCACGAGGATATTTCACAATTGACAATGCCACAAGACATTGCTTACCCAAAGGATCGTGGAGTGGGAGACCACCAACATGTCAAAGTATAAAAAAAATACTTAAAAACCTAATATGCAATTAGTAAATATTTAAAATTTGTTTTTATTTTAGTGATCGACTGTAAACACCCTGGTTTAATAGAAAATGGTAGGGTTATAATAATGAATGATACAACAACTTACAACAGTGCAGCAGAATACCATTGTATCCCTCATTTTCAAAGAATAGGTCCTTACATGAGAAAATGTCTGGATGATGGCCAATGGTCAGGAGAACAACCTTATTGCCAATGTAAGTTCAAATATATCATAGCATTTAAATATCAGAATAAATTGTCATAATTTTGTATTATTATTTATTTATAAATACACTTATAAAATAATAATGTATGCATATTTTTTTTTTTTATAGCAATAAGTACAGCAATAAGTGATACTAGAACGCTAGGTTTAGCGGTTACTGTTGGAGGTGGCATCGTTTTATTCCTAGTCATACTTCTCGCCTTAATTTATTTAAGATTGTAAGTATATTTAAAATATATTTTTGTAAAAGAAACAATCAATTTAAAAATAAAATTGTGTCAAAATAGAAAACGTCCAACTCCAGTCAAAAATACAGAAAATGTCGAAGGAGCAGTACGTAAAGAAGAACAAAATACGGCGGTTATGTCATATGCTTCATTAAGTGATGTACAGAATCATATTTACGATTCAGTAACGGATTACACATATGATGAGCCAAACAGCTACTATGAGACATCACCGGTCTCTAAAGCAAAATCAGACCATTCAGGGGCCACAGTAACTATTAATGGTGTAGCTATTCGATAATGTTCCAAATTAATGATTTAAGATATATTTTATAATTGTGTATAAAAATCTATAATTAATGTACAGTTATAAGTAAGTTAGATAGTCGATGCAAAAAAAGCACAGGAAATATGTTTTGGACATGTTAACATTTGATAAAGGAACTTTGTTCATTTATTTGTGTAAAAAAATGTAATTATTATTTAATATGTATAACTAGTGAGCGCTGTGTTAAATAAGTCATATGTTTTAAGTATTTTATAGATAAATAATATGTTTTGTAATCAATATTTGGTTAGTTTTAACTGTAACTATAGTTATGGTTAATGGAATAAAATAAAACTATATATTTTATTAGAATGTGACAATTATAAAGTTAATCATTTTAGTATAATATACTATAAAATATATATATTATATATTTTGTGTTACTTAATTATTAAATGACACTGGAAAAAACTCAAATGGATTTGATTTATTATTAATTTAAGAACAAAATTTAATTTAAAAATTAGTAAAAATACTAATTAACTCGCTAATTAATATGACCTATTTAATGAACTTATTAAAATAAATCATAAATCATAGTACAGTAAGTTTAAATTATATAAATAATTTTAATAACTAATTATCAAATCATTTATAACTTGACTTTTTGATAACATTTAGTCGCTCATAAGTATTAGAAAGTTTTATGTACTAACTACATGTATTTTCATAATTATATGAAGCTATTACCCAAATTATTCTTAAATACCTACACTATAGATATATTTAGTAAAAAATATTTAAAAGAACAGTACAGGTAGAGGTTTAAAAAGGTTCCAATCTATTGTTATTGACTTGTTAAAAATAATTTTTTAACACTAAAAAACAATTATTACAAAGTAATTTTCTTCAAATATATTTGTACATGTTATAAAAAGACAAAAATGCTTGAAATTAATTTACTTATGTTAAAAATTTGAATTAAATAGGGTTAGAACCGTTAGAGTGGGGACTTTAAAACCCTTTTGCCACATTTGCTTTTTTAAATATTTGTAAGTGCTTTATTGCGGACTTGAAGTACATATAAATCTGTTTCCTATTCATAGCCATTAGAAATATTCTTAGATCTATTAAGTTATAAAATATAGCAACAGACCTACCAAATAAAAGCAATTGTACAGATACAGTACAATATACAGGATACTCAGTGAGAAATTATTTTGGTTAGTTGTTTGCCAGTTGCAATCAGAACCACGATACAGAATACCACTACCTAATGTTTCCAAAAATACCCACAGACAAATCTATATCAATTACAACAGTCGTAACCTAGCTTGAGTCATCAAACAGTTCAAATCATTATTTTTAAATCAAAGCTAACCATGGACTTCAAGTGCCATGTACCACAGGTTATAAACCCTTGATTTACAAGTACACTTCCTAGAAATAATAATTTCAGTTTTACATAATTCAATAATTTAGAAATTTAAAATATAAAATTAAATTTTGTTTTACACCTTCTTCATTTGTTGGTATAAAATAATAACTAAATGTACAATCTACTAAGTTATAGAATAAAGCTAATCCTATTTTTTCAGAGGGGAGAAATTTAGTTATGATTATTTTGCCTTAGGTGGAGATTACAAACAATTAATAACTATCAATACAAATATCCAATATCATATAACTAATATCAATATTAAAATATACCTTCAACAATTAAAAATCAACTAACCAAGATAAAAAGTCTCAACTAAATAATGATGTATAAGTGCACAAAAAAAAAAATGGATATTAATATAATAACTTCATTTCAACAATAACACCAAAAAACAATATTTCCTAATTTATACACTTTATACTAAAAAAAAAATAATCACAATGTTTCAGTTCTATTAAATGAACTGCAATAATCTGAAAATAAATTTGTTCGGTAATCTAATTTTTTTACAATAAACTACAATTAAAAAAAAAATCACTTTAGGTAGGATTTTATTTTACATCTTACAAATAATTGTTAAAATTAAATTTTAAGTATCAATGCTATTGAAATGTTGATATTTTGCATTAAAATATCAATCGCCTAGATATATTAGCAAAGCAGTATTAATAAAAAAAAAAAATGAACAATATTTCGACACAAAGTATTGATACAATCAATATATTGTTTCCTTACCTAGCTCAAGTTGTGTTAATAATATTAAGTTCCATCATAAATATAATTATTTATAAAATAAATCAATAAAATGAGTTATTTGTGTTTTTGTAAGTTGTTGTTTTTACTTTGGTTATTTCATATTTAATTTTTGCTATGTTAATATAATATACAAGCTGTCCCACGAAAACATACCACTTCAATATCTCTAGAGATAATAAAGATGATCAAATTCTATTTTTTTTTTTAAATATATTACTCACAGAGAAGAGGACTACAAATATTTATATTTGTATTCAATTTTATTTTAGTAAAAAAATTTAAAAAATAACATTATTCTATTATTTTCAGAAAATTTTATTGTATCACACATTTATATCCAATGAATAGTTTCTAAGTAACGTTTTAAATTCTACTAATCCATATGAAAACCAATGTCATCACATAACGCAGTTAGATTATTCCCTAGATAACATTGGTTTTCATATGGATTAGTAGAATTTAAAACGTTACTTAGAAACTATTCATTGGATATAAATGTGTGATACATTAAAATTTTCCGAAAATAACAAAATAAAGTTATATTTTTAAAAAAAAAAAAAAAAAAAAACAGAATTTGATTATCTTTATTATCTCCAGAGATATTCAAGAGATATATTTTTGTGGGACAGTCTGTATAATTAGGAAGATATTAGAGAATTTGAAAATGTAAATATTTTTAGTTTTTATTAAAGTTGTTAGTATATCAAAACTTGAAAATTATCTTTATCAAAAGCATACAAAATTATTTTAAACACTTAAATTGTTTATTGTGACAGTAATATTATATTCAAGGATTTTTAATAGTTAACTTCCTTTATAATATATACAACCATGACTATATAAAATAAATAAACACATTAAAATAATAAATTACTAGCTATGACTATCTATAGAACATCAGTACAGGGAATAGTACATGGAATCATCTATACAGGGTCTTTCAAATTTCATGTTATAGTCAACATTTCTATGATATCCTTTATTTTTTTTATTTTATAAAGTAAATTACAATCTATACAAGAATATGAACATTTAGCAATAAAGATATAAGAATATAAGTAATGACAATTAATATTTTGAATTTATTAATCAATTTGGTTAAAGATTTTTTTCATCATATGTTAATACAGAAGGTCCCCACACCATTTCCTTTTTAATCTTCAACATGAGTTGTCAGGTACTGTTCTTGAATATTGTTTGGTGATTAGAGGGTTTAATATGCGACTGTAGGTTATTGTGGAATTTGGTGTAGTAAATTTTGGAGATTTTATTCAAGGTGTGAACTTTGAGATCTTTGTGGAGTTTAATGTTTATTATGTACCTAGGTGCAGAAGAATGGATTGTATTTTTCAGGCGTTAAAGGGTTTATCGGCACCCCACAGTTGAATGCCGTAAGTCTATAGATGTTTAAGTAAAGATGTATAAATTATTAATTTACTATTATTGTTCATTTTTGATTGCAAGAGTAATGATATCCTTATATTTAAAAAAAATGAATTTTTGTTATCATATATTCTAAAATAAAAGTTACATTGTTTTTATTTTCAAGAGTGAAATTAACACGTCTAGAATAGGAATTTCCTATCTAAATTTCAATTCTCCACAAAGATTTTGAACTGAATTATAATAAATAAAAACAAAATTGAAAATAATAAAATCACTACTTTCATACATTTTCAGGTTTTTGCCCAATTATTATGAAAATTGCTAGTAAAATCAAAAAAAGGTCTTATTGTACAAAAAGATAAAAATTTCCTTTCAAAAAAGGTGTAACACTTAAAAATCGAATCAAGATTTCCGGTAGAAATTTTGTGCCATATAAAAAAAGTAAAATAATAAAAAATAAAAATAAACATTATTATAAAACCAATAAACTTCACTCAGAATTTGAAATTCTATGAATAGATTAAGTTTTAATTTGAATTGAGATTTAAATACATTTTGGTGTTGTAATTTTTAATTTCGGTCAACCCATTGACAAGTTATTCCAATTTTAAATTTAGGTTGAGTATTAGAGCACCATTCATGTGACCTCACGCATTGTTTAAATATTGCTTACATAATATTTATGAAGAATTAAACTATTTTTCCAAAAAATATTTTAGAAAAAACTTACATTCATTTTCAGTTATTGGTATTAATACCTACCCAATATAAACTTTATACATTGACATTAATTAATTTGGATTAAATATTAAAGTAAAACACTACACTACACGCAACATATTAAAACAATATTAAATTATTATGCTTTCGATTTGTATAGGCTAGCCCAAGATTTCTTTTATTGTTAATAAATATAGTTTCTATACTAATATAGAAACTTAACATCTGATAACTGATAGACTAGGTAGAAAGGAAATTTGATTAGGTACCTAATATTAGTTTTTTACATTATTTATCCAGAGTATAGGTAGCAATTGTCTACACAAACCCAAACAGAAAAATAAATCCTAAGTAATATTAACAAGTGAATGTTTATCATCAATGAATAGCAATAATGTTTAAACATAAAACAAATAATTACAAGTACCTATCTAAACATCAATTTTTGAACCTGTAAATCCATAAAACTATATTTGTGAAATAAATGTGTAGTAAATCATCTACCTATATGAAATATATTGTAAAACGAGATATAGCACTATCCTTAAGTACTCATATTCAATAGAATTTGATGGACACAGACAACAATATACATTCATTGTTTATTTAAAACAAGTTTAAACGCTAAGTATACATTTACCATGTTTGTGAGTAAATTCATCATCTAATGGTTAGTATCAAAATATCTTCTCATCAATATTATTTCAAATTACAATAGAACTGTAGATTTCACGATTTCCCAAAATAAGGGTCAAGGTCAGTATTGTGCGGATTGCATTGCCTACCCCATGGAACAAAAATCAATAATGCCGGGCAAAGCCGGTCTATGAGCTACACAAATTTCACTTTCTATACATTAACAAGGGATACAGTGTAACATTCTATAGGAGAGGACACCAGTGTTATAGAAATACGGTTTTACAAGACCATATAAAGTATCATTGGACCACTATTAAGCTTTCACAACAACTAGTCCATATATGGTAAAAGACAGACCGCCGTGGACAGTGAGGCGCGTGCTGTAATAACAATCCATTTACAGTCAATCCTTCAGAGGTGGACCCAATTAGGTACCTACACAAGACCCGAAGAACGAATACTAGGTTGAAACTATCACAAACGTTCTCTTCATAACAAGCAAAGGTAAGTAACACGATAGAATTTAATAATATCTATGCTTCGGAAAACCGTGTTATTTTTTTTTACTCACCGTTATCATGGCGATTGTTCGAGTGTCGTCGGTCTTCGATGAAACACGCGCGCTATCAGGTTTTCAAGAGGTGTGTCGTCCACCGGGCAGTGTGCTAGCATAAAATAATAACCGAAACCGATTAGTTCATTGTCCACGCCGCGTGCGATTCATGCGAAAAAGGTTTGCATGAAAGCAGACCGGAGCGGGAAAAGAGAAAAAAATAATAAACTTCTTTTTTTTAAATAAACCCAAAGGAATATTATAGCAAACTACTCACACACGGACACACATACATGTCATACAGTGTACACACGCATGGAATACAGATACCGAATTGGGGGAAAAAAAATGTGTTAATAATGATTTCAGTGCATCCACATTTGGAGCGTAAACCCTCGCGAACGCCTTAGGTTACGCTGAACTCAGCGTATGGCGGGGAGGACGTCTATCAGTGTGATAACGCTGTTTGTTGTAGTCCTCCAAACTCGACGTTCCATATTATTTTTTCCATAAACTACCATGTTATCCGTGTTCCTTATCGCACGCCACAACTAGGCGGAGCATTCCATAATAACAATATTTTATTAGTCATTTTACTTACAAACAAACGTAGAGAAACCGCTACTACCGTGACTCATCTTATCTTACCTACTCCGTTTTTCTTTTCGTCATTCTATAGTCCCGACTCCCGACTCTCGACTCGTCAAGACGTCAACCATTCGCATTCCGTACTTCTTACGCGCTAAACTAACTATTTCTACGCTACGTGGCCTACCGTCCGACGAAAAGACATTTTTCTCCACCATCCGTTTTTTTTAAGACTTCAAAATTGTAAGTATAATTTAATAATATAGATACTTATATTTAAACAGCTTCTGAAATTTAAAGCAAAATGAAAAGATCTATATAAAACCAAACTGAAAACTTGTTATACCTATCTATATGTTTTTCCATTGTCGTTGTTTATTCTGTATTATTATTCTACATCGAATCTATTGTTTTCTACACTATTCATACATCAATTTTTTGATTCTATTAGAATACGAGTTGGTCGCCTTATTACACATGTATAATATAATCATTTTTGTCTTGACATTATTTTCCTATTTAAGTTTTAATATTGAAACAATTTAATTAAAAATCGAGTGACAATTTATTGCAAAATTTGACCGATGTAGGTAAATTGTTTAACAAAATGATTACCACGACTACAAAAATAGTGACTTAAAAAATCACCATGAGCAATCCACCTACTCCAGTACTAATCTAACAAGTTATTTATTTTGTAAATCTGTTTCAGTTTTGTGTTTTTGATCTGAATTTTAAGAATTTTATTTTTAATCCTAAACCTATAAGGCTATACTACTTAATAATGCAATCAGAAATAATACGAAGTAAAGCATTACTTGATTGTCATTACATTATTACACATTTATTTTAAAAAGGACCTTGTTCTTTAAGTAAAATAATTATAGGTACCTTTGAGAAAGATAAAAATTGTTAATAGCTCTAATTTATTTTATTATCTACGTGTAAAAACATTTCTTTTTATCTCTTTTTATCGATTAGCTACTAATGGTCAAAATATTTCCTGATATTAATGTGTTGCATATTAAAAAATTCCGTAAGTGGGATAATATTAAGTAAACATATATGTACGTGCCATAATTATTACATTACTACCTATTTTTTTTTCTACATAGGAAATTGTAAATAAATATAGAATGTGTATTCTATATAGTTACTACTGAACAACATTTTAGCTTTTGTTTTTAAAACATAAAAAAATGCTTTAAAGTAATAATAATTTATTTGTAAATAATAAATTAATTGAAAGTATTATTAAAAAGTATATTCTTTAAAACTTATTTATGAACATTTTTAAATGTTTAATGCTGAGTAAGTATCATAACATGTATTTTATACATAGTTAACTTTAATTTTTTATTCTGTTACTTACAAGTTATAAGTGAATTAAAACAATTTACATTTTTACCCAATAAAATATGGCTCTATTATTCGTAATTTTTGTCTTCTACATAATCGAAAACACCAAGTTTTGATACAAAAAAATAGTAGAGTATTCAACATGTTTGGTGGTGTAACTATTCTAATTCTACTACAAAAATATATGAAATCAAGAAGCTAATACCAAATACTCATAACCACTTAGTTTACTTTTAAATTTCATTCTAAAAATCTCAATTTTTTCTTCGCATACACCTTTGTGGCTAATTAAATTTATGAAACAAACAGCTCTAAAATATTATATTGTCATTATTTTTAGGGATTAAATCACTTACCACTTTAATTTTCAATTGCAACCTATATTTAAAATTCCATAAATATATGAAGTATTGATTTAAATTAATTTTGGTGTTCAAATGTTTGATTTCCATCAATCCATATTAACAAGATATTCTACTTTTAAGTTTGGGTAGGGAGCTAATAGTGGAGCTTCATTTGTGTGACATTACGGAATGTCACATTTTAATAATGTTCCATTACTCTCTTCCTACCTAAACTTAAAAGAGAAATACCTTGTCTCTGAGTTGACAAAAATAAAAAAATGTAATCACCAAAGTTAATTTAAAACAATACTCTAATTATCCAATTTTTAACATAGATTGCCATTTGAAAACTAAAAGCGAATTGTGGTTTACCCCCCCCCCCCCCCCCCNCCCCCCGAAAAAAATGACTGAAAATAACTGTTTAGCAACATTTTATAGCGGCTTGTTTCTTCAATTTATCAAGATAATTAGTGTCTTATCCAAGATTGTTGACTTATTTATTGTGCAAAATATATAATATGAATCTATTAATTGATTTAAAAAATGATGATACTGCTAATGGGTGTACTATCATTTTAGGAGGGCAATTATAAGGAAAGATATATAGGTATTTATACCTCGCTACACTCAGAATTAAATATAAATTTAATATGTTGGTTAAATTTAGTTTTTATTTATAAGTTATTAAATTTCCAAATAAATTTATTTAAAAAATATATATTTCATTATTATTTTAGAGCGAATCAAGCATGTCACGGAAAACGGCAGTGAGGAGGGCTACCACAAAGAAACGGGCGCAGCGCGCTACGTCTAATGTGTTTGCCATGTTTGGACAAGCACAGATACAGGAATTTAAAGAAGCATTTAATTTGATAGACCAAAATCGTGATGGATTTATTGATAAAGAAGATTTGCATGATATGCTGGCTTCCCTAGGTAAATTATATTATTCAAATTGTTCTTCACACAAGACAGACCGTGCATAATACGGCTTCCCTGTCCGTGACATAGTTAGCCATTGTTGTCTAGTAATTTATTTATAAAAATAGTATTTTATTATCCGTAACAACCAAATTAACTAATATTTTTCAAATTCTGAGGGTAGCAGGGATTTATTGGTTTTGTAAGTTGTTTTTTTTATTATTTCCCAATTAGTTTTCATCATAATAGATCACAGAAATTTTATGAAAATAGTGATTTCATTATTTTTAATTTTGTTTTTTGTTGTAATTTATTTAGCAATATATTTAAGATTTGACAATTGGAAAGAAAACATGTATTGGCATTTACTAGACTTAAGATTTTTTTCTAAATTTTTAAAAATGTTTAGCTATTTGTAGTTATTTTACATTTTCTACTCTTTTTTTATATAGTTTTTCTTTGCCAGGTAGGTACTGTGTGGATAAAATTATTTGAACAGAACCACTTAAAAATTTAACATGAGATTCATTATATTTAATTCATTCAATGATAAAAAAAAAAAAGTTAAACTGTATCTAGTTTTTTTTGATAATCGTATTAAGATATTAAGAAGCATTAAAGAAAATTGTAAATATTACAACATTTGAAAATATAACATATATAACCGAACTACACTCAATTTTTTTTTTTATCTGTATTGCCAAGGTAACACATAATTTTTTTAAATAATTCAATATTCATTTCATAAATAGCTAAACTTTAAATTTTGAAAATGGATCTTCAAGGCTCACATGAAACCATTTATTTGCTTATAATATAGTGGTTCTCAAATTTTTTTTTCGGCAGTGCCCTTTTTTGGACTTAATTAATTCAAGGTGTCCTGTGAGTATTGTGAGGAATATAAATAAAAAATCAACACTGATTATTAATTATAAACAGTTTTTTATAATTATATTGAATATAATAAAATATAGGCATTCTAAAACCATAGTCACGGTGCCCCTGGAAAGTACTTACGGTGCTCTTAGAGAACCGTGGTGCACAGTTTAGGAACCGCTGACTTACATATTAATGTATATTTTCAGACCTATGTGGATCCCAAGCAGACAGACAGACACTTCTTTTTATTAATATCGATTATACAAACATATTATGATTATATGAATGTTAAATATTTTTTAGGCAAAGATCCAACTGATGATTATTTGGAAGGTATGATGAATGATGCTCCTGGCCCAATTAATTTCACTATGTTTTTGACATTATTTGGTGAAAGGCTTCAAGGTACTGATCCGGAAGATGTAATAAAGAACGCCTTTGGTTGTTTTGACGAAAACAATGAAGGCGTTATTAATGAAGAACGGCTTAGAGAGCTTTTAGTGACCATGGGAGACAGATTTACAGATGAAGACGTATGTATAACTTTTATATATATATGCCTATTTAATATACAAATTAATTTTTTTATTTGAACTACAATCCGTAATTTTATATATTTTATCTTTAGGTTGATGAAATGTATCGTGAAGCCCCTATTGCAAAGGGAATGTTCAATTACATAGAATTCACACGTATTTTGAAACATGGTGCAAAAGAAAAAGATGAAGTTTAAAAGTTTCTTTTACTTGCTCTAAAATTCTTTATTATACAATTTTACTCAACAATATAACATAAATTATTAAGGATATATATATATATATATAAATACAAAACGTATTATTAAATAATAATTTATACAAAATAATAGGTGAAATAATTATTAAGTTTATATAACTTTTATTATTCAATTTTTTAACATTAGTTTAGACTTTTATTTCACTTAGAATTATTAATTTGTGAATATTCATAAATATGGCATTTATATCTATTTTTCAATGTTATTCATGTTTATGAAAAAAAAAAATAATAATAATAATATAATCCATTCTATTGATTATCAAAATAATTTGTTTAATATTAATTATATCTACCCTATCTATTAAAAAATATCCTTTTATATATGAAACTGCAATTATTATTATTTAATCAATTTTTTTTTTTTTTTTACTGATTTATGATTGAATTAATAATGGGAAATACATTTTTTTTTTTTTTGTATCTTTATATTAAATTTATATATTTATGTTTTTATAGTTAAAAACCCTTTACTAAAAAAATAAAAATTGTACATGTATTTTTAAATATGCATATATTTTTTTAATTTTCCTCAAATATAGCAACTAATTGTATCTGTTATAAATGTATCCTTATCTCATTAGTTTTGGATAGTGGCTCTTTAGTAAACAGTTCTACAGTCCTGCAGGAATGAAGTTAGGACGATGGAAATTTGTACAAGCATAGTGTTAATATGAACTTAGATAGACAACTATAGTTAGTATTGAATTATTCTAGTATTCAGTTGTTTGTTTAACAAAAAATAATAATTCTATAATATATAATTGGTAAGAGAAAGTTTGACTTTTGATTGGTGGAGCTCTGCTGTTCATGTGTTATTAATGTCTTTAAAAGAGTAATATCTGTATAGATACCTTTAAGGAATGTAATTAACTAATATGAACCAGTATTTTTTTTTTATCTGAATAACTTTTCTACCAAATATTTTATTCCAATATCCAAGTGTAGCACTTTTCTTAAAGGAAATCTGACAGGGGTGATACTTTCAAGAGGTAATTTTTAGATTTTCCTAAAGGTTTTCCTAATAATTAGGAAAATTTGCAAAATTTATTATTTTTAAATTGTAAATATTACGTGGTTAAAAAACGTATAACCAAACACCACTCAAAATCATTTTTTGATAGCAATGATTAATCATTGCACAGATATGTACATTAAATTCCTCCTCTATATCCTAATTTTCCAACTTTTCACCAGTGGCCCACCCATCATGTGAAGTATATTCATATCTTTTTAGTTTTGATGTATGTTTTCTAACAAGCTCACTATATTAAAATCATTGGTATAGTTTTTAAAGACATAATTTACAATGTTTTATGAGTTCACTACTAATTTTGCAGAGTATATCAATTTTATAAAATACTCATGTATTACATGAGTAATTGGTTTCTGACATCAATGTTTTAAATTCTTAGTTAGTTAGGTTTAGAAGTTGGCAATGAATATAAGATACATTTATACAATTTAGTGGAAGCAATTGTAACCCTGACCATTATAATGCAATTAACACACAATAAAAGTGTTCTAATTATACTTATAATAAACAGATAATTAATTTGTTCATTAATGTCATATACATATAAAACTAATGCTTATAATATTTTAAAGTAAAACAATTTATTGTTTGGTACGCCATTAAATAGATAACTATAATTCATATAAATAAAAAACATCACATTAAAAATTATAATATAAACTAATTTTATTTTCCTATCATAGACTACTACTAATAGTTCACTTGGATAATATATGAATATTTAAGTTCAATAAAAAAAAAAAAATTAAACTAAATAAATCTAATTCCACCATCTAATCTAATAACTTCCCCATTAAAAAATGGGTTATTAAAAATATTAACAACAAGATCAGCAAATTCTTCTGGTTTTCCAAATCTTTTGGGAGAAAGTGTCATATCAGCAAAATAATTTTTAACTTTACTTGGTAAATGATTTATTAATGGGGTATCAAACAATCCTGGAGCTATTGAACAATGCCTAATGCCTTGTAATGCCATATCTCGAGCAAGAGGTAATGTCATAGCTGCTATAGCTCCTTTGCTGGCGGCAAAAGCTACTTGACCAGTTTGTCCATCATAAGCTGAATATCCAGACGTATTGATTACTACTCCTCGTTGTCCATTTTCATCAGGTTCATTAGACCCTATTAGAGCGACACCTAATCTAATAACATTAAAACTACCTACTGTGTTTACCATAAGTACATTGATAAATTCTTCTAAATCATGGGCACTACTTTTGTTGAAATTATACACTTTACGTGCTAAACTAACACCAGCACAATTAACAATTAAATCTAATTTTCCGTGGAGATTTTTACATGTATCAATGGCATTTTGGACATCAGTTTCTGATCTAACGTCAACAGGAACAAAATTTGTATTTGAACCAATTGTTTCTGCCACAGTTTTTCCTAATGATGTTGGTAAATCACACATAATTACTTTGTGACCATCTTTTACAAGTCGTTCAACAGTGGCTTTTCCTAGACCTGATGCCGCTCCAGTGACCAAACTTACAAGAACTTTAGACATGATAGAATTTTATGATTACCTGAAATAAAAAAATCAACAAAATTGTTTACATGGAAATAGTTAAAAATATATTATTATCATTATGGGATGCATAACTCTTTATCATATGTCTTTTTCTCCTTAATAATGCGACTGCCTATTTCATAAATATCTATTTCAGTTTGTTTGGTCTTTCATTAAAGTTATTTAAGAGCATGATAATAATACCTATTTAAATCATTATTTACTTACGTTTGTATGTAGGAAAATTTAAATAAACTACAATAATTATTGGCAAATTTAAAAATTCTATTAAAAAGTAAATAAAATTATTATTACAAAAACAAAATATTATATGTACTAGACAGGCAATAAGAATACTACAAAATACAATTTTTAGTAAAATCACATGTGATGCAAATGTAAATATAAATGATAAGGTGATTGTTATTGTAATTGCCGGTTAGAGAAAATGATAAGATTAATAAACAGTCAACAATTACTTGTCATTTTGTAACAGCTGTCTCATGGAGAAAAAATAACCATTTTCCTACTGACGGTAGTTCGGAAGTATCGGGCAACACTGAAATCGTGACTATTCCTAATCCCCGCTACGGTCGCTGCGGATGCCTAGGAAATGTTTGCCGTCCTTAGAAAAATATTTTAATTTTCTCCATTGTGTTTTTCCATAGAAAATGTTTATTTATTGAATAATTTCTTTGTTGTTGTATGTTTTTTTTTTGTATTAATTGTGCCCTTTTATTCGGTTTTATTGTATCACTTACATCGTCTTTTCAGTACTGCCATCGACGATTGAAATAATGTAACACCTACTTACTGTAGACAAAGTAATGGTCTCCGTTTAAGTCGGACGGTAGCCGTTCATCGGCTTTGTTATTGACGAGACGGACATCAGCTAAACCGTTCGTTCGGAGCGACGTTAATCGTCGATATATCTACGATCCTCGCACGTTGGAAATATATGGATCGTTTCATCACGTTCTCGACTACCATATCGAAATTTTGGGTTCTCCATTTTGGTTCCATTGACGGTGAATTTCAACGTGTGATCGTCGCGTTTAATGATAATTTAATATTATCATTATTACATTCTTCTGCATTAAAGAAGAGAGCTTCAAATAGTCTTGAAGCTTTCGAGGCCTTCATGGAACTATGAACCTGGATTCATTGTCATATACGTTGTCGCAAATCAGCTATCTCGTTGCTAATTTGTCGAAAAAAAACTACAAATCCAGTGTTCAGGAATTGTCAGACGTAAGTAAAATACAGTAACAATAAGAATAAATGTTTAAATAATATTAAACATATAATAATATATCAAGGATTTCTTATCTTATTCAAATGTGTTTATTCTTGTATCTAATGACTAATTTTTTTTATTATGCTTTAATTATAAAACAAGTACATTTTTTATATTATGAGTTTACTTAATTACTATTTATAACTGACTACCAGATTAGAATCATTGATTAATGGTTCTAAATTATCATATTTATTCTAGGTACACTATAAGCCGAGTTATCACTTAATAGTATATCCACGTTATTCTTTTTAAATTAAGTTGTATTACTTATATTTAATCCATAAATATATACAATTTACTATAATGAAAGTAGTTGATTAAAAAATTATTATTTTGAACTGGAATTTTGTATATAATATTTTTTCGGTACCTACTATTAGAGTTACTTAGTTGTTAGATAAACAGTTTGGTACTTGAATGTTTAGTTTACAAATAAATCGAATATTTTTTGCTCATTCATTATTAAAATTCACTAAATTGCTTTTTTACTAATATTTAGTTATTAATTTATTCTTATATTACCAAGACTCAATACTTTTAGCATTTGTGTATCTGTTTTGATAGGTACTAAAAACACCCAAGTGAGCTATAGATTTGTTTTGTAATAATTAAAGAAAAAAAAAATTGTTCCGCGTTTCAAAGTTTTGATGGTATTTTGCTAATTTTTGACATTTTATCATTTTAAGTATATATATAAATGATATGATTTTTATTATTGACATCATCAAAAAGATATCATTGCGCTTATTACAACCGTTTTTGGAGTTACAAGTTACGAGCTTTGCTTATTACGCTTGAAAGTCATAAATGAAAAGTGGTATACACATTTATTATTGAATCACTTTTTCATATAATATATCTAATTAGAATGAAATATTATTTAATATAAACTATATTAGGTACTTGGCCAAAATATAATAAATTCAATTTTAAAAAGTAGGTAGTTGTTAATCTAGTTAGATCTAGATTACTTTTAGAATTATATGGTGAAATAAATATATAGCTACTACTTTACTATTTACCTATAAGGCTATAACCATTGATGTTACAGTAGTTAAAATTATTGGTACAACTAGTACTTAACAATCTAATTTACACCATAGATTATATAATCTGTGCCTAAACTCTATTCAGAATAAGTAGCTCGATAAAATGGCACCAATTTGTGCATCCATAACTGAGCATTCAAATGCAGAACCACCACCGGTAAACACTAACTTTATGTAACACATACATGTTTTTTTACACTGCCCGGTGCCTTCTTATTTTGAATAGAGTATTTGTAGTACATTATATTTTGATTTGATGGTTTAACCTTGGATTTTACAATAATTTTTTTTTTCAAAAACAAATTTTATCTATAATCTGGCAGGTGAGAGAATGTTACTGAGTGGCGAAAAAAACTCATCTGTTCTTGCACATTCCTACGACGAGTAGATAGTAGAGTGAGATAAATTAGGGCACAAAACCGCGGGAGCTTGTTCATTTAGATGCACCAAGGAGTTGCGTTCTCTCAACAACCGGAGTATAGTTAGTGTATTGAAGAAGTCAATATTTTATTTTCCTTGTAGTTTCCAAATAATTGGAGTTACTCGTGGGAGGGGGGAGTTGAAGCCATAACAGTCTGTTATTTTTGTTTTTACTTTTGTTATTTGGTTAAAAATGTGGATATCTGACATAAAGCCTTTCTTAATGTGTTGATATGTTCAAAACATTTTTAGTTATTTTTAAGTTATTTAAAATAATTTTAAATTTTTGAGATTTTAACTTTTAATTTAGTTTTATGTGGATAAATTGTTTTGGTTGAGCAGAAATATTTGAAGTATAAAAACTCTAGGTTTGTCATAAATGATATCTAGAGTAAATTAAGAATTTGTTATATAGAATGATTATAGAATTAATTGACTTTACTTGCACAAAATAAAGTTGGTAAAGATATTAATAAGTTAATCTTTTCAGTTTTCAGTGTTTTTTGTTACATGGAAAATAAGAGAATTATTGTTGGAATATAATTTATAACCCTGTAATACAAGGTTGACATTTCATTACCTTACGGATCTATTTCTAAATCAGTGACCTAATTTTTAATTTTTAATTTTTTCTGGGAGACGAGGAAGATATTATTTATAATAAGATCTATCTTTTATGTCTCCCCTCCCCCCCATATTATGCTTTTAGCTTTTGGATAGCTTGCTGGCTTAACTTGGCCCCTAAATTGAAACCCCGTATGAATAGAAAGTGGTTATCATATATATTAGTTTCTAATTTAATGAATGAAGGACATTTAAGAGTATATTTGATTGATTCCTTTTGTTTTTAATGTGGGGAGTCCAATTGTTTTAACTAATTTCATTGTATTCAACTTTTCTGTAATTTTACATTTAAATATAAATTATAGAATAAATAATAAATTGTATGAAACATTTACAAACTATAATAATATAAATATTTGAAGTATGATGAATTCTTAGTTATTATGTTATGCTATATTATTATTGTTTGGTGTATGACAATGTTTTATATTTTGTTAAGTTTTTTTTTTTTTTTTTGGAACGTAGCGAGAGATCTATTGGTTTTATTATGTTTATGATGTATGTTTTTTTTTCTGTCTATAAACAAAATTTTTCGAAAAGAAATCTTGATCTGATGTATTAAGTGTAGCACCTTCCCTAAAAAGAAATAATTAGTAATAATTGGGAAAACAGCAAATAAATATATTGATAAAACATTAAATATTTACAGTGCTCTGCTGCGTTGCTGATTTCATTGTTTTCAGTTTTTTCAAACCATGTTTTAATCAAAAAGTGCCTAGATACTTTCTTTATTGGATTTTATTTAGATCTAGTTGCTCATAGTAAGTTGTTTTTGCTTTTCCAAATAATTTTTATAGTAATCGGGAAAACGAAAAAAATGTAAAACTGAACCAATTTAAGTCGTACACTTTCATTATTTTAAATTTGTACGCGAAATATTTCTTCAATAGACAAATGACAAAAGATCTTTTTAGTTTTTTTTTGTAACATTTTTAATCTATTGTATAAGAAAGTTGTTTTTTTTTTTTTTATTTTTCTTGTAGTTTTAAATATTCATACAGACTTGACATTTTTACAGACAACTTGCTTTTATTATGTTATATTTATTTTTTCCAGACATGGTAAAATGTTCAAAGCATTTGAGCTATTTTTGAACTAGGTGTTTATAGACATTTTAATTTTGTGAGTTTTTTTTTGCCTAATTTGTATTTGGTAGATACTCTGTGGATTGTTAGACCAAACAGAAATTCTTGAAAATTTAACAAGAGGTTCATTATAAGTTGTACTTACTGGTCAACAAGAAAAAGTTGATTTTTATGTTTTATTTTTTTTGTTATAAGAATTAATATTAAATTTTGATGAACATTTTAAATATGTCTTAAATGTCTTTAAATACTGTCTTTCAAAATATAATGTGTAACTGAACTTTGCTCTGAATCGTAACTTGCATAACTTAATTTTAATTCAAACATTATTATACTTTTTATCTATTTGTTTAAAAATTAATTATTTGTAAGTATTTTTTTTGAATGTAGATACTATGGAAAGTGGATCTGTGAAGTAATTCTCTCGGTAATCCCTTTATTGTTGTGATATTAAAGTTTAAGACAAAAATTTAATTTAATAAGTAGTATGAAAATTAAAGTTTTACCCATTTTTTTTTTTTTTACTAATATCTTTGATTTGTCTAGCCTTCCTTGAAAGTATATAATAATAAATTAAATAATAGTAGGTATTTTAGAAGTTTATTGGTTTTTATCCCTGGTTTTGTTATGTTGTGTGCTATTTTTATGTCTGTTTACAATTTTCAAATTAAATTTAGAAAAATATAGTTTTTACTTTATACAATGATAATTTATTGTTGCAGATAGTATTTAGCTAGGAAAATTGGGTGAGGACATATCCAGAAATATTTTATTTGGGGGAGAGAAACTGCTTTCACATTAATTACCATTCCAAGAACGCAGAACCCATGTTATTTTTATTTTAAACTACTGTTTCTTCACTTAAGTAAATTAACTTGTATTTTATTTTTATACTAGGTATATAGGATGTAATGAATATCTGGAATTATTCTTAAAATCGTCAATAAACCCCTAGATTATTAGTTTTAAAATTAATAAATAATAGTAATTATAAATTTATAATTTATTGTAAAATTTAAACTATAAAAAAAAATTAGTTATTAATCAATTTTTTTTCAAACCAATTTTATTGAATCATTGCTATTATGATTATGTAAATTGTTTACTGACATATAATAATTTTTTTTTTTTTTTTGCTTACAGGCAATTCAATCTCAAGGATTTGAAGCAGATCGGCATCTTTTACGTTGTCTTCTTTCTCATATAGATATAAAAGAAATTGAAGGGCCACGAAATATATCACATAAGGATTATTATCAGGTTCAATTGTTAGCGCAACAGTGTACAACTCTCTTAAATAAACCTTCACTTACATCAATTCTTTGTTTTGCT
The DNA here is from genome assembly GCA_902439185.1 of Cinara cedri. Taxonomy (NCBI): domain Eukaryota; kingdom Metazoa; phylum Arthropoda; class Insecta; order Hemiptera; family Aphididae; genus Cinara; species Cinara cedri. The sequence continues at coordinate 4,665,922 of CABPRJ010000476.1, read as the reverse complement.
CTTGATAATCCACTTCATTTACAAAAAGTAATTTAATTATAATATTTTTGTCTTTAAATTATTTATTTTTATGAAATGTGATTGATAGCCTATTAAATCATCAATACAGCATTTGAAACCATCAATACAGTTATTTATCCAGCTTAGTAGAATATTACATCTCAGCCTTGTACAAGAAGTTGTTTTTGGGCTCGTTTGTTTGGAATCTACAAATTATTCAGCATTTGCATTACAATTTGTAAAACAAAAATTACCAGAGCTCATCAAATCATATATTAACTCAGGTACAGAAATACAATTTCTTAATTTCTTCAAAATTAATCTTATCTTTTTAAATGTATGTATATTTAGATAACAACACTGAACAAGTTACTGGAGGAGGATTGCACGATTCTAGCCCTGAAGTTTTACATTTAATTTTAAGCCACGTATTTGCTGCCGATGATCAAATATTTGGTATATTATTTATATACATATATACATAATTAATCAATTATTATTAAAATTTCTTATTTAGGTATAAGCAAAGAGGTTAAAGAAGTTTTATTACAAAATTTAAGACGAGATTTTCCCCTTGAAGTGGCTCCTGTTTTATTGGCACCTTTAATATATCCTGGCAACCCAGATCGTCCAATGGATAAAATAAATCAAGACACCTCGTCTATTACTAGCACAATGGTTATTATTATATATTTTTTTATGAGTTATAATTATACAGTTTTACCTCATTATAATGAAATATATGTTATATGATTCTGTTTTAGTTGGATCCTTCATTAGCTGATTTAGTTATGGAAATGGGTTACTCTATTTGTTCGTCATTAGAAGAATGCCGTAGAAACTTGTTATCAGTAACTAATGGAAGTGGTTCTTCAGTTATTTTTGGTGCTGCTTCAATTGCTAAAGTGTTATCAATGATGATCCGAACACATACTGGTCTTGATACTCAATCTACTTTAACATATTGGCCTGGTGAAAATACTAACCATGACTCAGATAAAACATCTAAAACCTTGTTAACTTGGAATGTTGAAATATTTGTACTCACGATTAAAGACTTGGTATTTATTAAACAAATATTTCATTAAATTCATAATTATTATTGCTAACTTTTTTTTGTAAAAATGTTTTAGAATCCGTCATTGTCTTGGTTAGACATTATCAAGGAATTTGATCATACTGATTTTCTTATTAAAGATAGACAAGGTTTAGTTCTTCTGTTTACTGCTTTTCGTCTTGGTTTGAAATCTCAAGGATATCGTGTGGATAGCTTCCCTGTAGAAATCATTTATCAGCATTGGTCTAATTCAGAAGCACAAGTAATGTTAAATGTTAATTAAAAGATCTTACATTAAAAATAAAAAATAAATTTTCATGTTTTATTTATTTTTTTAGATGTCCTTGGTGCAGCACATCTTGCAAAACTCTGATATTTTTTGCTTTGCGGATTATCCATATCGTTCTGTGTCGATAGATTTGTTAAAAGTTACACCAGAAGTGGACAACAAAGATATAAATAACTGGTAAAATAATTTATTTACTCATTTTGATTATTATTGATATTTTATATCAATATAAATATGAGTTTTTTTTATTATTAAAGGAGATCAATTGAACTTGCTGATTTAATGTTATATTTGGCTGAATGTGGTCATTATTATCAAGTACAAGAGTGTTTAAAATTCCCAGCTCAAAAATGCCCTGATCTTTTAGCACTTGCTCTTATTCAATCGAGCGGCCCCTTAAGTATGGTTAGAGTTGAAATGATAAGTGGTCTTATACCAATATTTCTTGGAAATCATAATAATGCTGCTGTGATTTTGCATAATGCATGGAATCATCAGGTACTATTTGTTTCATTGGATATTATTTACAAGTATAATCTATTATTTGTATTTTAGAATGTTGGACTTAGACATACTGTAGTACAGGCAATGAGTGAATGGTACATACGCAGTGATCATGATCATGTAAAACTTTCCCGAATTTTAGACATAGCTCAAGATTTAAAAGTAAAAATAGTTATTTATAGTATTGAATTTCTATTAATTTAATTTTATTCTTAATAACTTAATTTGTATAATTTTTTAACAAGGCATTATCATTCTTGCTAAGTGTTCAGCAGTATGCATTTGTCATCGATTTAGCCTGTTTAGCTTCACGGCGAGAGTATTTAAAACTTGATAAATGGTTATCAGATAAAATACGTGAACATGGAGAAAATTTCATATCAGCTTGTATTAAATTTTTGCATGTAAGTAACATCTTAATTAATATTTATTTCATAAAGAATAATACACTAACAATACAAGATAAATTTATTTCATTATTGTTGATTATAATTAGAAACGATGCCCTCAATTAGTTGGATCGTCAACCAAAGATGACAGTTTGTCTAAATGTACTCCTTTATCATCGGAGACTATTCTTACAATGTTGAATTGCTTACGTAATGTTACTGGGTAAGTTTTTTTTTTTTTTATTATTATTATTCTTGTTAACTAAATTATGATTATTATAATAAGAATATGACAGGATACAAAAAATAATGTGTTTTAGTAATAACCCTAGGCAAAATAAATCCATATATTTACACAAAAAGATTTGAAAACATTATCTAAGGTATATCTAAGTTTTAAAATTCACTCAATTATACAATCATAATAATACACATAATATGCTGTGTTATGATCTGTTATTATTTACTTAAGCCACTATTTTAGATTTGAATCATAACAAGGAATAAATTAATTTTATAATGATGTTTGTTTTTTATTTTTACTGTGAAGAAATTTTCTTCCAGAAATCTCTCAGATTTATCAAGTGTAGCACCATTTTTTGGATTCTCCTTTTATAATTATTTAGAAAAAACAAGAAATATGAAAATAATGTATTTTATTTACTTTTATTATTTTCAATTTTGGTTTTTTGTTGTAATTCTGTTAAAAATATTTGTAAAACCTTTAAATTTGGACAGAAAACTCATTTTTCTTTTTTAGACAGCATAACTTTAACATTTATGAGCTCATTTTTGAGCTATTAATAGGTAACATTTTAATTTTGAGAGTTTTGCATAATTTTGAATTGTTAAGTACTCTGCGGATAAAATTGTTGGACTGAGTAGAATTGCTGGAGATTTGTTATAAATTATCCTTAGTGGCTAACAAGAAAAGTTCAGTTAAATGTAGTATTTTTATATTTATATATAAGAATTTAAATAGAAATCATAAGTATAACGACCTTTTAAACCATGTATAACCGAACTCCACTTATAATCGTTTTTAGTTAGCAATGGTTAATCTTTGCATAGAGATATACATTAAATAACTTAATTGAGCGTTTGTGTTAAACTATCAGTATTTGTTTCCTAACTTATTTTTAATTCAAATATTATTATACTTCAAATAATATATCTATTTGTTGAAAAATGAAGTGTTGATTTAAACTTCATTATTATCATTAATTTAAAGTATTTTTTTTAAGTGTACATACTATGGAAATTGGGTTTGTGAAGTAATTCTCTTGAGTAATCTCATATTGTTTTAATATTAGGAAGGTATTATTTTCTAGAGAATTGTTAATTAATTAATAATAATAGAAAAACATTGCAATTAATTAGGAATTCTTACAGATGCCAATAAGCAATTTTAGATTCTGAGTGGAACGAAGAAGCTTATGGTTTTAAAAGATGTTTATTTTATTTTTATTTGTTTCTGTAGATAACATTTCTACCAGAGATCTAATCCAATTTTTAAGTATAACACCTTTTCTGAAAGGGAATTTAACTAGGAAGGTACTTTGTGATATCATTATTTTAATCCAGGATTTTTCCTAACAAATGTGAATAACCAGGAAATACCAGAGAAAACTGAAATGAGAAACAGGAACAAATATTATTTAAGAAAATATATAACGCATATGTAATTATTTTACCATAATATGACATAATATATTATACTATCGACAAAGCATCACTATCAACTAAACTCCGCACAGAATGGTTTTTTTGTTAGCAATGATTTATCGTTACTTTCAGGTATACATTAAATTACTTATAACAGAGGCTACACCTGTCCCCATTATCCTAGGACATTTATAAAAAAACTGTATTCGTATTAATTTGTCACAGTCTCGTGAGCAAATTGTCTGGAGCAATTTCAACTAAATTCTATACTCATAATATGAATTATGAGGTAGAAAAAATAATTTAGGGAATAAAAAACCTTAAAATATCAATGAAAGAAGGAAAGCATTTCAAATTTTATTTTATTTTTTATTAATTTATAGTTTTTCTTTGAACACCTTTGTTGTGTATATATATGTATGTTTAATTTGTACTCTTTTAACAATATTATTAGAAAAATTAATTTATTATAATAATTTTTGTATTATTTTCATGTTTTTAATTTATTTACAGAACAATTTCACAAGAACTTTCTGATGCCATTATGCAAATGGTAACAAACTGTACTAATATGTATATGTCTAAAGTAGCATCAGCCCGGATAAATGCTACAGCTCCACCACCAGCTATCCTTCGTGCTTCACAACATCGACCACTTGAAGGACCTTCACAGCAAGTATTAGTTGACCAACTTACTGGCCTTGCAACTAGTCTTGCCAGTTTGGGTTTAAATCCTTCTGCACAATCGGGCTCTACGTTTACTTTACCAGGTTTGAATTACACTACATATTTAAGGCCTGGTCTCACCACCATAAACGTTGATTTTTAAATAGAGTTTGTAAGATAACTGACCAATCTTGGTCGATTATCAGCTATAAACTCAGTTTAAGAATCAGATAAACACCTTTTTCTAAATTGATAAGAATGTCCCTAAGTATACAATTCTTAAACTTTTATGGTTTTTAGGATCTTTTGGACAGTTAGTTCAAACTCCAGGTTCGCCCTCCCGCAATATTGTTGGTAATGGAGGTTTCTCTATCATGACTCCATCTTCAAATGCCCCTGGTCCTAATGTTTCTAGCCAATTATCTGGTCCATCTAATATGTTAAGTCGTTTACCACCACAGCAAGTCACACCTTCAGTTATACAGATAGCTAATTGTAATCTGCCAAGTAAGTAATATTAATAAATATGAACTAGTTTTTTTTTTTTTTCTTTTTTTTTAAGAAGAAAATTAAATACATAAATATAAAATTAAACCAAAAATGTATTTTATCATTTATTCACTAAAGTTTAGAAAAAAGAGGAAATTATAAAAAAAAAAAAATTTTCTCACAGTAATCAGCACTATACAATAAATAATAAAATAATATAGTATTATAAAATATTGATAAATAATTTAATTAATTATTTGTTATTCTCTTATTTAAATAAATAACAATATATTATATAGTTAAAACAATTTTAACAAAAAGTTAATTTACTTAATTTTTAGTTGACAACAGTTTATTTCTTGATGGAAATATGCCACTAAATGTACCCAAAGAAATAGAAGATGAAGCAAACAGCTATTTTCAGCGAATATATAATTTAGCTCCACAACATTCTCTATCAATTGATGAAGTGCTAGAAATGTTAAAAAAATTTCAATCGTCTGGAATTAAGAGAGAAAAGGTAATCCTTTTATCTAATTTCAATTTAGTAATATTGATTTTAATTTTATTGGTAATATTTATTTTATTTATTTATTAACCTTATTCTATAAAAAATCAATTTGTTTTCTTTTTACTTATTTAAATTTAAGTTCCTAAAAATTCTATCTAGTTGATTTTAATACTGATGGCAATTTTAAAAGTTTAGCACCCGGAAACCAAATAACTCTAAAAGTCAATTTCATAATGTAATTTGTACTAAAAGTCAATTTCATAATGTAATTTGTATAAAATCTAATTTAATTAATTTATTCATCAAATTAATTGTATTTATATTGTAGTTACTCAAATTTTCTTAGTGATTATTTCTTTTTCTTCTCATTAATCCTTAATATTTGTTGGAGTCTGCCACCCTCGTTCTAAACTTCCATTTGACTTGATCACCACATCTCATGCATCCGCTGTTTTCATATTCTCAATCAAACCGACCATTTGTACTTATCTTTAGTCTCGTTCCTCAAGTCCAGTAGAACCTCGAGCCCCCATTCCACTAGCGTTCCTTGAGGATCATTTATGTTTAAAACTGTTAAATACAAATTGTTGAAAAAATTCCATTACTGGGTTTTAAAATAATATAGTATTTTAGAAATATATTATAGTATTTATTACAAAACAGTAAAATTGTTGTATAAATATTTTGCAGGAAGTTTTTTGTTGTATGTTAAGAAATTTATTTGAAGAATATAGATTTTTCCCTGCATACCCAGAAAAAGAACTTATAACAACAGCCCATCTTTTTGGTGGTATTGTAGAACAAGGTCTTGTTTCGTAAGTCATTTAAAGATAATTAATTTAAGTACATTATAATAAATTGTTTTTTATTTTTTATTTTTTTATAGAAATTATAAAGCTTTGGGTCTTGCACTTCGCTTTATTTTGGATGCATTGAAAAAGAATCCAAATTCCAAGATGTATAACTTTGGTATAACTGCACTTGACCGCTTTAAAAATCGTTTAAAGGATTACCACCAATATTGCACTCATATTTGTGCAATCCCCCATTTCCAACAATTTCCACAACATCTTATTGAGGTATGTTATAAAAAAAAAATAACTTGAGTTATTGCTTATATTTTCGGTATTTCTAAAACTTTATTATAATTTTTTTTTTTGTTATTGTGATAAGTTATAGTCTTTTTATTTCATAACTCTAAAATTGTATTATTACTACAGTATGTAGAATATGGTAAAAATTCACAAGAACCGCCATCTTCTCGCGTCGCAGATTTAGCAGGGGCAGGTAGTAATACAATATCGCAAGGATCATTCATGCCAAACTCTCACAGTGTTTACAAAGCACAAAGTATCACTACTACTACAACCACTACTGTTTCATCTTCATCTAAACTTATTACCACTAATGCTGTTTTACCATCTCGCGTTAGTTAAACTAAATAATATTTAAATTCCCATTATTGTTATAATAATTATTATGTATATAATACATTTTTAATTTTTAGCCTTCTATCGCAAATACAACTAACATTGATACTTTACTGGTAGCAACAGAAAAAGATGATAAAATTGTCCCACCAGCTGAAAATGTTCAAGATAAAATAGCTTTTATCTTTAACAACTTAAGTCAAGTCAATCTTCAAACTAAGGTAAATTATAACACTATTAAAATTCTATTCAAAAAATGTCAGTTAAATATGCTGTATCTGTTAAAATATTAATAATTTATTTTAATTTTATATCTATTAGTGTGATGAAATTAGAGATATTATTACCAGTGAATGTTTACCATGGTTATCCCAATACTTAGTCATGAAGCGTGTCAGCATTGAATTGAACTTCCACACATTGTATTCTAACTTTTTGGATTGTTTGAACAATGAAGCTCTTAATTCTTTAATAACATTGGAAACCTTTAGAAATATAAGAGTGAGTAAAAATATTTTATTGAACATGGAAAGTTAAGTAATTTGTTTTAAAATATTATTTCATCTTTAGGTTTTATTAAAAAGTGATAAAGGAATGGCGAACTTCTCTGATAGATCATTACTAAAAAATTTAGGTCATTGGTTAGGTATGATTACATTAGCTAAGAATAAACCAATATTATTGGATGATATCAACCTCAAAATGTTATTGGTTGAAGCTTATAACAAAGGACACCAAGAATTATTATTCACAGTACCATTTATTGCTAAAATTATTGAATCCTGTGCTAAGAGCAAAGTATGTTAAATATATATATACGTATTTTTATTTAATTTAATTCCTAATTATTTTTTTAAATATAGGTTTTTAAACCAAGAAATCCTTGGACAATGTCTGTTATGAACTGTTTAGCTGAACTCCATCAAGAACCAGATTTAAAATTAACTTTGAAATTTGAGGTTGAAGTATTGTGTAAAGCTTTAAACATTGAACTCAAAGTAAGAATTTATTTAAATTATTTGCTCAAAGTAAGAATTTATTTAAATTATTTGTCAACATAAATATCATATTTTTTATTTTAGGATTTAAAGCCTGGATATGTTCTTAAAGATCCAGAGTTAGCAAAGAAATTAGTTCCACAATTGTCTAATGGTGAAAAATCTAAACCTCAACCACAAAGTGCTCCAGAACAACCAAAAGTTTCAGTTCCCACCCCTCAACGTCAAACACCTATTCTTCAAAGTAATAAATATTATTTATAAGTTCAATTTGCTTGCTTCATGCTTGTTATAATTGGTTATTGTATATTTAAAATTAAATTATGGCAACAATATTAAGATTGCACTAATGTGAAATATTTTGTTTTAAAAACTAACAAATTAATATCATAAATTATGATCGCATAAGTACTTATTTCTAGTGTAGATATGATTTGCTGTATTTTTTCAAATGTATGTAACCAACAGATTTTATTGAAAATTCATTTTCAATCTTTTAAAATGTTCATAAAACCAATTTTTAATGAACTTTGTATTGCTTATCAAACCAATATCGAGAATTATCAAATTGTAATTTTAATTGCCTAACAATAATTGAACATTATGTTTTGTTTAAAAATGATTAAGTATTAGGTATTAACAAGTCCAAAAGAAAATATTTGATAATTTCTGATCTCATTATTTTTTTTTTTTTACTGAAATATAACTACAAAAAGTGAAAATAAAATTCTTTCAATAAAAGGTACTATGTAAATATTCCTGTTATTTCATCAGGAATAAGTACTAGCAATTTTAAAATTAATAAAAGTATTGTTTTAGGAACTAGCTGTATTATATATTTATTAGGTGTTTGCAATAATATCAATTTTTAAGGTAAATGGTGATATCAATATCTTATTTAAATAAAGCAATATTTTTTTAATTTTAACACAGCAGATTTTCTGTTAATCAATGGAATAACCCAAAACTAAATAGTCTCCATGGTACATACATTGATGTTGTTTATCTAATACTTAGTATTAAGTTTTTAAATTGTTTGTTTTACTTATTCTAATATCTAGTTCTGTAGTGTCATTTCATTGGAGTATCACTAATTGATTAGATGTTTTTTGGAATAAAATAATTTTACAATATTTAAAAAAAATTATTATTGAAATATAATATAGTAGATTATTTGAATTGATATATATATATATATTAGATGTGAGACAATTATTGAAGTTCTAATACTTTGAACATACGTTTACTGAAAGTATTTTATTTGATTTTTTTCATTAAACATTTTGAGGAATTGCAATACTTGAAAAAAATATGTATTTAAATTGTAATACATTAAACAGGCATTTATTGGAATTCTTATATTTTTTATTGGGGAAACTTGATTTTTTTAACTTATGTATTTAACATATTTATTTATTTATGTATTTAAAGTATTCAATCTCTGTTGTGATGAATGTTATCACTTATTTTATTGTATTTTTATTTTATATCCAATATACAGACAGGAGATCCTATTACAATTTATAACAACAGTACTTAAGTTTACCGTAACTTAATATTAATCTATAGTTGATGTATCAACGTTATTATAAAATTATTGTTTATGAGTTGTACATGATTAACAATTTTATTCTAAATATTTTTGAATGCATACTTTGCCAAATTTACCTTTTATAACATTAAATTCAATTTCAATCGAAAATTATCCCTCAAAATTAATTTTAAAACGCCAATAAATAATTTACAATATTTATTTGTTTAACAGTTTTATAAATTAAGAATCTGTTAAAAATGTTATGTTATTATGTAAATTTAAGATGTAAAATTGGTTTTTAGATTCTGAGCAGATCAAAGAATGTATTTGTTTTACAATGATATTTATTTATATTTTTTTCTGTGAACAACTTTTCTACCAGAATTTTTGCTCAGATTTTCAAGTGTAGCACTTTTACCGAAAGAAAATTTGACTGAGGTGATACTTTAGAGAGAATATTATTTGGTTTTTCTAAGAGTTTTATTTATAAATGGAAAATGTATTATTTCCAAATTCTAAATATTACTGCCTTTTCAAAACATACATAACCGAATTCTGCTCAGAATCATTTTTTTTTTAGAATTAGTGTATTGTTGCGTACAAATATAAATTAATTTCCCTTTTATATCCTACCTTTCCAATTTCTCACATACTACAGTGGCCCCCCCATCATGCTAAATATGTCCGGTTTTTTTATAAATGTTAATATTCAATTTTTTTTTTTTTCAAACGGATTTTACATCAGGTGATTATGTATCTAGATAACAATTGCATTTTTGTTTTACCCCTTATTATTATAGAAAAAACCTTATTTGTTAACTTTTTGAAATTTTCAAAATAATTGATTTAAAATAGATATTGTTCTATAAAAATAATCTACATGGTGGACACCCTATGTATTGATAATATTTTATTTTTATATTTGGTACTCAATTTCCTCAATATATATATTTATGGTTTTCCATTCTAATGAGAATATTATGCATAGATTTTAAGACTTCAAAGTTTTAAAAATGTTATAAAACCCAATAAATAGTTTTTATTTAGTAGAATTTTAATTTTTACATTTGTATTTTATTTAATTAAGAATAATAGTTTTTAATGGTCCAAATACATAGTGCTGATGACCGACAAAGCCTGACAACCCTTAGGCAGTGGTAAGTCCAATTTAAATTCAGTAAATTGGTTTAGATTCATTAACATGTTTTCTAAAATATATTTAACTTACTTTAACATAACTTTATTCATTAAATTTGAATTTTACAATCATTTACTTCTTCTTAATAAACACTGGTTGTTTATTTATAAAATGTGTTAAAAATCTAAAATTTTAATTTCACTAAAAAAGTAATTCTTTTGACACTAAATATTTAAAATATTATAATTTGGTCTTTTATATTTTATCCCTAAATTATTTTTGAGTATCTTTTTTGTAAATCATTATCAATATTTTAAACTTAAATGCTGTTTGTTGCTATTGCATGTTATATACTATTAGCAAATATTTTTGATTTTTTATAAGACTAATAGCATATAGTTTTTACTTGCTTAAAATACATAATTTACTCTATCAAAATTATTTTCATACTACAAACTTTTAATTTACAAAAATGTTAATTGAATAATTATAATAAAGATTATTACTAAAAAAATTTTTAATTTGGATTTAATGTTTTACAATTAAAATTCTATTTATGTACCTAATTTTGTATGACAAATAATCTATTACTAATTAACAAATAAAACTTAATTGAAACGTAACTACATATAAAGTATACCAAATACATGTAGAGAGAGATAACAGTACAGTAATTTGTTACTACCCTTTATAATATTGCTATGGCAATAAATTCAAGGAAATCATAATATGCATTTTATTGGAATTTTTTTTTCATTAGATCTGATAGAATTAAATTTTAAAAGATATTAAAATATTTGTTCTTCATTAAAGCATTTGTATGGCCATTATAAATTATTACAATATCTCGTAAAATGTAAGCACTAATTTTACAGGGCTTAATAATGCATAATATTAAAAATGAGTATTATTAAATTAATAGTATATAATGCATATAAATATTTTGGTGCTTATAATGCACTTATATCTATATTGTGTGGGAAATACCGCTTATTTAAAAAAATGTATATTTTATACATAACTGTTTGTTTATTTTTATTCCTTTTTTCCTCACATACAGGAAAATTTACCCGCGTATTTTATTAAAGGTTTAAAGTGCATTTTTCCCTGCATGCTTTAGTTTTTTTCACTATGTATTAGTCCCATAGGTATAATTATCAAGTGTTATTTTAAATTTTATAGCAATTGTTTCTTCTCAAGCTCAACAGAATATACCTTCAACAGTTCCACCAATAAGTTCTAATACACGATTCAATGATGAGCTTGTCGGCCACGTTGTGGCTGCCGGTGGAGTTACAACATTGACGTCAACTGGTAGCATGGGTATAAGTGGTACACCAGGCATGTCTCCACCGCTATCTTTAATCGAGCCAAAATTCAACTATGTAACTTTTAATACTACCAATTCATCGCAAATAATGTCCATGATCGTTATCAATTCACAAGTAAATCTTTTAGCTAATTTATTTATTTTTGTTTTTATAATTATATCTCCTTATTTTTTTCATAAAATATAGATTCCACTATTCCACAGTCAACCCACACTCAAGACATATGTGCGAAATGCCATTGAACGGTCAATCCAAGAATGGATAAATCCTGTTGTTGAAAGGTCGGTTAAAATTGCTGTAATTACCACAGAAAATATTGTTAAAAAAGTTAGTATGTCATTTTAATATAAATATATTATATAATAATGTTGATTATTATAAATAAGTAAAAAAAATTCTAGGATTTTGGTATGGACCCAGATGACACACATTTGCGGAAAGCAGCACATTGTATGGTAAGACATTTAACCTCTGGATTAGCAATGATCACATGCCGGGAACAAGTTATTCAAACATTGACAACAAATTTGAGACAACATTTTATGAGTGTTTTAATTGTATGTATTGACAATAGAATTTTAATACTTAACTTAGTTTGTTTTTATAATTAATTGAATTTTCTGTTTAGTCACCGTCCCCAACGCAAAAAGAAATGATTGATCAAGCTTGTACCATGTGTGCTAATGACAATTTAGAGTTGGCTTGTGCTTTTGTTCAAAAAACTGCTACTGAAAAGGCAGTAATAGAAATTGACAAGTACTTAAAAAGTGTAAGTAGTTATATTTTAAAAAATTATTAATATTTCTATAAATTAATAAAAAAGTTATTTTCATGCAAATATATCCTTTGTACAAACTTACAAACATATTATTTATAACAATTTTAATATTTAGGAATATGACAGACGCAGTTTATCCAGAATGGAAGGCCGTCGTTATTGTGACCCATCAGTTTTAGGTGGTCAAGCTGAATATTTGCCCGATACTCTTCGCAATAAAGTAGGATTGCCTCAACCACAAATGATTGGAGTTTATGAAGAATTTGCCAGAAACATACCAGGCTTTCAGCCATTAGATCGAGAAGCTGTTTCATTATTCATTCCTAAATCTGTAACTATTTAAATGATTTAATTTATATGTTATTTAATTGATTTTAATATAAATTGTTAATGTAACATTAGGGCTTTCCATCTGATGAGATGACTGTTGTCTATGAAAAACTTATTAGCGATATTGAAGCACTTTTACAACTGTACATGACCAACCAAAGAATTCTTTCCAATACAACTCAACCAGCAAATTTGCATGGTGTGTTGGAAGCAATGATGACATTACGAAGATCCCGTGATATTATGACTGCAACCAATGTTGTTAATAAAGTAAATGAATAATATATTTATGTTTTAATTCTCATACAAAATAATTTCTTTACTAATCTTCTCTATACAGAGTATTTTAAACCTCAAAGACTTAAGTTAAATAATAAGAATGTTTTAAAACACTTAATACTATTTCTGACTGTTGGTAGTTTATTCAAATTTTATTTACATCAGTAACATATTTAACTTCCATAATTCCGTAGACCTTTCTCTATGGAATGTATAGAAATTAATAAATAAAAGTTTAGGCAGACAGTTAAATGTAACAGCTAGAATACAATGTAATTACTATTTTCAGACTGTCGAAAGTTATTTGGATGGATTGAGTCCACCGGCTAACCATGATTTAGATATGACTATAAGATATCGAGACATGCACCTTAATATATTTAGAGCTTTCCAAGATCCTCGTGCTTACAATTTACAATGGACCAACAAAACTCTAACCAAGTATGTCAAGTATAATTAAGTTATTTTACATAAAAATAATGGTTTTTGTTTGTTTAAAAAAAAAAAATAGAGCTCTCATGGAATCTAGAGAAGAGTTATGTTTTAATAGTGATGCAATTGATGTGTTAATACGTGCTGGAATGGTGAATATTAGCATGTATGACATGCACTTGGCTTTGTCAATGGAGTCTGGTGCAAATTTTGTAGCCATTGTTTATGTTAAACAATTTTTGCAAAACTACTTGATAGACAATCGTGCAAACTCACCTATTACTGAACATCATCTTCAAGCAACTATCGATGCACTTAATAATATTGTTCTTAATGTCCGTGGCCCTCTTCCTGATGGGTGAATAAATAATTTTTAAAACATAATATTCTAGGTGTCCCACAATGATTTGCCACTTGGAATAACTTTTGTTCTATTCAATATTAATATTTGTATTATATATGTTTTTTAAATAATTTGTATGTTTGTGCTACAGTGAATATTTTTTTTCAAATGTGAATATTATTGTGGTTTATAATATATTTTAATATTTAATCAGTTGTTAAAAAAACATCAAATGATTAGGATTTTATTTTCCTTGAGTTAATATTATATTATACAGTAATACTATTAACTCCTGAATTTCCAATTTTTTTTTTTAATTATTGTAAAAATTAAAATTTTGTATTTTGATTCCTCCACCTAAAAAAAAAAATATTTAATAGAACGAAATTTATTTCAATTAAATCATCGTGGAACACCCTATATACTTTTATATTTTTGTTTAAACCGTGTAAATGAAAATGCAAATTATAATTTTCCTTCTAGATTGGCAGCACTAATGGAAGTAATTAGACCATCACAAGCAGCAGAAAACACAGCTCCAGAAAGAATGGCTAGTACCAGTAGTGGTTCTACATCAAATAATATTCAACATGGAATGTCACAGGTTGGTTTTAATCTGTGTACATAAATTATTAATGAGTTTATTATTAAATTTCGTAACAATGGTCTATTCATTTGACTTTAGGGCAGAGACTTTGATGACCCCCCTGGTCTGTTAGAAAAAACTGAATATTTACTTAAAGAATGGTTAACTATTTATAGTGCAGCACCCAATAGAGATCCTGGAAAAACATTCAGCGTTTACATCCATCAAGTTGGTCAAATTTATTATAATATTTTTAGCATTACTCTTTACGTTTTCTTATGTACATACAGATGAATGTTCAAGGAATTTTGAAGTCTGACGACATTATAACTCGTTTTTTCCGACTAAGCACTCAAATGATGGTTGAACTGTGTTATAGACAGATACCAGATCAAACACTGTCTCCTTCCACTGTACGCGCTAAACTTTTTCACACAATTGATGCCTATGTTAAACTCATTGTATTACTTGTCAAACATTCTGGTGATGCTACTGCTATAACTACAAAAACAAATCTTTTAAATAAAGTAAACAAATTATTTTTAATTAAATTTTAGAAGTTAGATTATCATAATTTGTAATGCATAGGTTCTTGGGATTGTTGTTGGTGTCTTACTCCAAGATCATGATGTCCAAGCAACTGACTTTCACCAATTACCATACCATAGAATATTGATTACTCTTTTCCTTGATTTAAATGCACCAGACCCAGTATTAGAATCTATCAATTATCCAGTAATGTTCAAAATTAAAATCAATATGATAAAACTCATTATTTAATACTATTATATCATTGCTAGATACTTGCTGCTTTTTGTCATACTTTCCACCTTCTACGACCAAGAAAAGTTCCAGGATTCGCATATGCTTGGCTTGAACTTATATCACATCGCATATTCATTGGTCGTCTTTTGGGATTAACTCCACAGCAAAAGGTAACTTAAATATTTTAGACATTTTTAGTGAAAGGCAAATTAAAATTCATACAATAATTCAAAATTATGGTGTTAAAAATATTCTTTCAAGTAAAGATGCCTTTCATTACTTGCTTTCCTTTATACAAATTAATTTAGCGGCAACGTGCTTATGATCAAACTCCGGTTACCGATGTTCAGGGTTGGAATTTCTATGCCCAATTACTCATCGACCTATTCAAATACCTGGCACCATTCTTACGCAATGCTGAACTTGCCAAGCCTGTTCATCTGTTATACAAGGGAACATTAAGAGTACTGCTCATTTTACTTCATGATTTTCCTGAATTTTTATGCGAGTTCCACTATGGTTTTTGTGATGTAATACCTCCAAATTGTATTCAGGTTTGTATATCATATATAGTTCGCTTTTAGATAAATAATTTAGTACAGTGTCCAATTACAAATAGAGTCATAGTATTAACAATATTTTATTTTCAGATGAGAAATTTAATATTATCAGCATTCCCACGGAATATGCGTTTACCAGATCCGTTTACTCCAAATTTGAAAGTCGATGTACTACAAGAAATTTCTTTGGCTCCAAAAATCAGTCCAGATTTTCAATGTTATATTCAACCAGCAAGCTTTAAAAAAGTAGTTTTTCATTTTTAATAGTCTAAATAATTTTCAAATTTTTAATTTTTTATTTTTTATTATTTTAGGATTTAGATTTGTATTTAAAAACTCGAGCACCAGTTACATTCTTATCTGAAATTCGTTCTACAATGCAACAAAGTTGTTGCGAACCTGGTATGCGTTATAATCTTTCACTTCTAAATGCTATTGTGCTGTATGTTGGTACCCAAGCGATACAGCACATTCGCAATAAGGGATTAGTACCAAACACATCTACTATAGCTCATTCTGCCCATATGGATATTTTCCAAAATTTATCTGTAGATCTCGATACAGAAGGTAAAATATTTTATTTTATTTTTGACTGTTGTAAATTTTAAATTTGTATCAAAACTATTTTTAAATTTAGGACGCTATTTGTTTTTAAATGCCATTGCAAACCAGTTACGTTTTCCGAATAGCCATACTCATTACTTCAGCTGCACACTATTGTATTTATTTGCTGAGGCTAACAGTGAAGCTATTCAAGAACAAATTACAAGGTAAGTAAATCATATTAATTATTTTAAATAATTTCAGTTTGATTAATTAGTTATTGGAATCTTAATATTTATTATAAATTAAATTGCAGAGTTCTTTTGGAGAGACTCATTGTAAATAGACCACATCCATGGGGTTTATTGATCACATTTATTGAGCTGATCAAAAATCCGGCATACAAGTTTTGGAACCATGAGTTTGTACATTGTGCACCAGAAATTGAAAAGTAAGCAAACATTTATTTTATGGCATTTAAAATCATATAATTATGTCAGAATTTTAACATAATTTCAATTGTGCTTAGCTTGATGCAATGGATAAACATAGTTGAATTCAAAGATCTATAAATTTAGAAGTTTTAGTGAAATGGATTTTAAAACTTTACACTTGAACATGTTAATTACTTGTTTTCTATAATTTTGTGAAAGAAAATGTTATGTATATCATTATTAATAATCAGGTACTATTGAAAGTTTTAGTAGTTACCAGTTAGTATAGATGTTTTTCACCAAATGTATTGCTAATATAAACTTTAGAAGCAGTACTGGCATGGACCTCTTGAACATCCCTTTTATTTTATTTATTATCCTTTAAATTTTGTTATAATTACCTTCGTATATTTTCATATTGTACATGAAAAGCACTTCACTTTAATTAACCAAATAATCCTCATATTCGATTATACATAAGCTAGTTAATATATAAATATTATTTCCGTTATAATTTTACAAAATAAAAATATATTATATTCTTTAAACTATAATACAGTTTTGTGATTATAATATAATATCACTTATTGTTTCTGATTTAATGCACTTTGTGTTGTGTTAATGTACATTAATTATGATAATTTAATTTGTAATATTTTGTTCAAACCATAATTTATAGACTTTTTGAATCGGTCGCTCGTTCCTGCATGGTTCACAAGCAGCCTACTACATCAGCAGATAGCAGAGATTTGCCAGATTTATAATTATAGTATTCAACTTATTGAAGATTAAATACTGAAATATATTATATATTTTATGTTATAGTTTTATAAGAAAAAAAAAATGAAACAAACTTTTACGAAATTAAGAATAAAAATAATTATGTAATTGTAAGATCAAAAGATTAAAATGCATAATATTATATATTTAAATAATTTTATTTTACTATTATTTTCTTTATCAATATAACATTTAAATTAGTTATATTAAAATATTAGTAGCAATAGTATGATTTAGTGAGTAGTGAATTTTTTATTTTAGTGTTTAATATTTTTAAGTATCCATTATAATAATTATATGTATAGAATATGAAAAAATATTAATGGTATTATAATCCTGTTTTTGGTATTAATTTTATAAACATTCAATTTTGATTGTTTTGAACCTATTCTATTATAAAAATACAATATTATACTTTATTTAATTATACTATAAGTAAAATATATATATATATATATATATATATATCGCTTATTCCACATAATATGTCATGTTTTATGACATAATTAATTAATACAGCTCGATTGTTTTTCTTCAATCTGTTACTTTAAAACTTTAATAAAATAGTTATTGCGTGTAGGTTTTTTTTTTTCAAAATTAATATTATGAGTGAACAAATAGTTAATGTATTATATCTTGCATTGTCATTAAACAATATCATTTATCATTATATTATACTAAAAACATTTTAATGATTTTATTGTTATTAATTATTATTATGAAATTCCTAAAACTTAATATAATTAACCAAATATTCATTAAGCCCTACCTGAAGCAATTTAGTGGTGGTTTGTTTTTTTTTTTTTTTTTGTAATTTATGCTTACCATAATTTTTATTTTAGACCATTATTAAATGGTGTAAAATATTTAATATCTCTTGGTTACGAACACATTAATTGTATTTAGATAGGCTATCTATAATTATAATTAATTGTAATTGGATTATTCTGCAATTTTGCATTTCAACTTTCCAATTTGTGATCATAAATCAGTGCTTTTAACATTTTGTTTTACATTTTAGTTATTAAGTTATAGAACAGTTTGCCACTAACACTTATAAATCATTTCTGATAACAATTAGTAGTTAGCAACTCAACCCAATAGTAGAGTGCCTTGATAAATACTTATCTTTAAGGCACTATCCATTAATAAATATCAAATCCTAATAAAGACATTTGTTTTAAATTAATGACAGTATTTTAAAAAATTATACAATTATTAACTAAGAACAGCTAATTATGAAAATACTTGTCCATGTTTAATAATACAATTTTCTATGTGGTAATATTTATCAAAATATATTAGGATCTATTGATTTACTGTGGTTTTTTTTTTGTGGGCAACTTCTTTATCAGAGATTTTTGATTTAATAGAAAACAACAAGACCTTTTTGTTGATTTTTGGATCTAGTTAGTGATTATAAAAGTAGTTTTTTTTATATGCCGTGTAATTTTCATAGAAAGAAAAAAATTTAATTTCGATTTTGCTTTTTTTTTTTTAATTTGGTTGAAAACTTTTGTAGACTTGAAATAATGACAGAAAACTTATGTTCACCCTTTCTAGATTTTGGAAATTTTAAAGCTATTTCATGTTTGCAAGTTTCTATTTGATAGGTACTATGTGAATATAATTAATTGACTGAACATTTAACGAAGGTTCATTTTAAGTTGTAAGTCAAGTTTGTGGTCAAAATAAGAATAGTAGAGTGTATTGTAGTAATTTTTATTACCTATAGTGTTTTAATAAGTGGTTTAAAATCAAATTTTGATGAAAATCTTAAGTATTACCTCCTTTCAAAACATATGACCTTCTCTCCTAATCATTTTTCATCAGCAATAGGTTTATCATTCCTTATAGATGTAAATTAAATAACTTTTATGTAGGTATTCTACTATCTACCTTCACATTTCTACCAGTGGCGACTTGTGTCTAGGTGCGCATATTCAATCATACAGCATGTCATTTTTTCAAAAAAACATTTTCAATTTTTTTACAACAACCGTTGAATATTTTCCTATAGAAATATTGCAGTTTTATTGAAAAATATTTTCGGTAAAGAACTAAGTCATAAACATTTAATTGCCCCTAAAGTAAAAACAGCTATGCAATATACACACGCCAATGGTGTTCGTGAACTATATTGAGTGAGAAGGATAGCGATAGTAAGGGGCAACTATGGATGATATACTTTTTAAATTTTTATTTCGCCATGAAACTGATTACTACTATTACAACCGTAGAGTAATTACTCTATGATTTCAACTACGCTGTAATAGATTAAATTGACGTGATAAACTGATAAATGATAATAATTTCACGGTGTAAATTAAAATGTTCAATTATTATTTCCATGGCTGTCCCTAACCAGCACTAGGTACCTGTCTCACTCAATATAGGCTCCGCGTTTCCTACTCTCTCTTTCTCTCTCGTTTCCTTTGGTCCATTTGGTATTAATTAATATGTCTAATTGCGCAGCACGGCAGTGTAGTTGATTTGCGCAGGAAAACTAGGGGTGGGGGGGGAGTCAAGTCAATATTTTGATGAAAAAATATTTAAAACTGAACTGCAAATAATATTTGAAGCAGATTTGGGTTTTGAAATAAAACAGCTCCCTCCAAGTACTGTTTTATTACTCGTGTTCTTAAATTTGAAAACCTCATTCATATATTATGAAAGGTACAGGGAAAAATCTGGTAAGTCTTTTTTTTCAAACTGAGAAAAACGTAACAAATTTTTTTTTTTTACAAAGTGAAAAGTTCGGATTAAGTTTGATGTTAAACTTTGAAATGTAATATAATATCATACTGTATAATTAACCTAGGCTATGTGAGCCGTGCATTGACCCAACACTTACCTGTTTATAAATTGTTTATCTGGTTTATTTTTTCCTGTAGGCCTAAACTTCTGGCATTCATTACTTTCGACTTATCTAGTTTTTTCGCCGTTTCGATCGCATAAAACATATGGTGGTACGTCAATAAAGATTGTTTTCATACCGATATCGCCATTTTGAAAAAAAAAGTGACTTGTGTTTTTTTCCCTGTGCCGGCTGTACCCTTCACATATTCGATAAATGTGTGAAACAATTAAAAACAATAATAAAATACCCGTATGTCTACAGCGAAATCTGAAAGGTTTTTACTGTTTTTTAACATTAGAAACAATAAACACACTTTACGCAATACCGTGGACCGAGACAGACTCGGGTATACTTATCATGTTTAGCAATATTATCAATCGGAAAAAAACTTCATCATGTATATCGATGATTTCAATAATAAAGTTCAAAGTTGTAGAAATTTTTACTGAATCTAAAGACTTAACGTTACATAAAACAAATTAACAAAAAAAATATGTATTACATTCATAGAATACAGTTAAAATTAGTCATGATAACCGATTGTCATTACACCTGCCTAACCGAAATGATAAAATACAATTTAAAAATTTGACTATGTATATGCACAATAAGTGTTTATATGAACATAATATCGTATTACAATCAATGTGTCATATTTTAGATTCTGAGTAGAAGGAACAAGCTTATGATTTTACAAAGACGTTTCATTTTTTTTTCATTTATATATATAATAAATGTGTACAAAAATTCTACCAGAAATCTTGTTCAGATATTTACGCACAGCACTATTTCCGAAATGGAATGTTCTTCATATGGTACTTTTGGGCGGTAATATTTTTATTTTCTATGCGGTTTTCATAATATCTGGGGAAAACCAAGATAAACGTAAGAAAAACGGGAAATTCACGATAAGACTGACTATGACAATAATATGCTTTCGTTATTTTTCAATTTTGGTATTTGTTGCAATTCGGTTTAAAATATTCGCAGAAACTTAGAAATTTAGACAGGAAACTTATATTTGTCTTTTCTAGACGTGGTAAAATTTTCAAAAAGTTTAAGCTATTTTTGAGCTATTTATAGACATTTTAATTTTGCGAGTTTTATACATTGTACGTAATTTTTATTCGGCAGGTACTGCGTGGTAAAGTTGTGAGACTTAACAGAAATGCAAATAAAAAAATTTGAGTTTAATGTAGTATTTTTGTATAAAAGAATTTTAATATCAAATATAATTTTTCAATTTCTTTTTTTTTGAATATATGTATATTGCCGATTTAAGAACGACAGTGAAATCAGAATTGAGCGGACTGACTGAGTTTATAGCTTTTTGAAGCTCTACATTTGTTTCGCGTAATTTTTTTTAAATAGGTACAATAATAAACAAATATTTTAAAAGAAAATAACTACATAATGCATATGTAATTATTTTACCATAATTTGACATATATATATTGTCGACAGAGCACAACTGAACTCGGCTCAGAATCGTTTTTTCGTTATCAATGGTTTATTGTTACTATACATTAAATTATCTTTTGTATCTTACCTTCCCAACCTATAACAGTGGCTACAACTGTCCTCATTATCCTAGAACAGATTTTTCTGTTTCAGTTAAAAATGTTTCGACTTGACGTTGAGACGTAGAGCCTTGCCATTTGGACAAAAAGCAAAAATTCGCTCTTTCTAAACATGGTGAACAAATGGTTGGACATCCGCAACAATGATGATGACGGTCGATTGGTATACGACGGCGCGAGCTACATCTATGCATAAGTCTTAATTCAATATTTATGAATTGTGATTTATGACCGATGAGATTGTTGATTGTCGTTTTTGCACCGTTAGGCCCGGCGCCCACCAAATTAACGTGACTCGTGATATGACAAGTGACATGTCATGTACTAGTTATTTGTCATTACACGCACACAAAAATCATTCATGTCCGTACACTGTTTAAACCTGTCAGATCATGTATCAGTTTTGTGTAACTTCTGAAATTTTGTTGATGACAAAAGTACCGCGTGTTCTACTTTTGTCACTTGTCATCAGCTCTCCACCGCGCAAAGGTATGCATTATTATAATTATAATAACATAATATAGAAAATATACGGGGTCATGTTCACGGATACGGGGTTATGGGGTTCAACCCCCCCCTCTCATGGACACGTTACAAATATATTCACTTACATATAATTATAATAATTTATTGGGAAAACTCTTGGGCCTTCGTAGACATTTAAAATATTAAGTAAATTTACTGCGTCCAATACGTCCTCATCGTCTGACGGCATTTTGAGAAACGAATAGAGCAAAGTAAACAATTTTCAAGTAACATAAATAATCACGTCATTTGAATGAAAACAACAAAATTCATTTGTCACGTCACTCGTCATATCACCAGTCATGAGCCACGAGTCACGTTACTTTGGTGGACGCCGGGCCTTAGAGAGGAACCACCGGTTTTTCGCATACGGAGTCAAGGTGATCCGAAGAGAAAACTAAGAATGCCGGAGTCCAATAATAAACTTTGATAACGCGCGTACTTGCCTGCTTATCTACATTATGCCGAAATACTTTTCAACGTAATCGTTATCAATACCCGTTACGGAATTTCACGTTATTATTATACATTTATAACGCACCTAGACATAATAAATTGTAGATAAAACGAACGGAATGACGTTTTTATTTTAGGACTGCGATTGTTATTATCATTGTTGTTCGTTGGCGGTCCGTCCGTTCCCACCATTGGAGTCCGGAACCGAACCGGGGATCGATGTAACAATAATAATAATACATACATAACGATTATTGCAACCGGTAACCATTTTCGTGGTAACGAGATTACGAGAATAACGCGATATTCCAAAGAGAACATTCGAGAATCGCAACGGGCGGCGGAATCGACGATTCACCTGCCGTTCGGGTGTCGACGTTTACGCGGACTACCGATTCGGAACCGGCGCCCAGGGAACATCCATAATTATTAACAGTTTCAGTAAATTTCGCCGAGCGGCCGCAGTAGCTTTTTTGGCGATGCACATCATATGAGAGTCAAAAATCAAAAAAAAAAGCCGTGTTAGCTGTCGAATAGAAAAGACTTGTAGCGCCCCCCCCCGCAAATTTTTTTTTAACGAAAACTCGTTAGTTTATCGTGGTGCAATGACGCGCCAGCAGTTGTTGCGACATTTTGTTATTTATAATTGTCGAATGTGCCGATTCATACACAATGCCATTGTTATATACCGTACCGTTTTCATGCGGTTATTATATTCCGACCGATATTTGTTTTGCCCGACTTTGTGTCCGAGGTTATTTTCCGATTTTCCTGTCTGTTTTCACAAACCAACTCGTCGAAAAGCGAAACCAAGTGGGGTCGCGATAGATTTTCGTGGGGAAATATGGGTCGCGGTCCTAAAAAGATTGGGAACCAACGGTTTTTATTAATACATCTGTAATAATTGTAACTGTTAAATTTATTTCACCGGGCATTGTTTTCGACTGACAATTGTGAAATGTCTGTAGCACGCAACTGCGCAGCCATCGCATACAGTCAGAACCAAATTTTGGTTCGGAAGAATTAGAACGAATCATTTCAGAAAAAAAAAAAAAAAACCGTGTATCCCGATATTCGTTATTTACCCGACGTGGCGCTGATAATATCTATCAGTTCTGCATCACGACGACTCGGGGGTGGGGTGGGGGGTCTTTCTCCGTTGATGCGTCGCGCGGTCGCATCAAAAACCGGACTATTTCTTTTTGTTCATAGAACATCTATGAATATCTATGGCACAAAACCGTTTCATCGGTAATAATATCCTTTGCCGATTGGCTATCGCACACCGAGAGAGACGCGTTGCTGATGATCATGACCCCGACATTGTCATGACAAGACGAACGCCGAATGAAGACCGACGCATAGGTTTTTAAATATTTAACGTCGTTACAATAAATAATTTGAATAAAAACATGTTAAATGTATTTGTATTCGTCGCGGCGTTCGCTGCGTATGGGCAGATAATGCCCCGTTGGGCGTTGCAGGTGGGTCTCGCCGGTCGTCGTTTCAAACGGGGGGGGGAGGGGAAAACAACGATCCCGCCGAGTTTCACAAACCCACCCAACCCCACCGCTCGTTCAAATATCCGGCTGCGCTCGCTCCGTCATTTTAATATTCCGTTTGCGCGCGGCGGGAATCGGGAGGGGGGGTGGCAGGGCTCGGGGATCGCCGTTCGCTGCACCCGGACCCCGCACGCCGTCTTTTGCACGCCCGACGAGACATCGCAGCCGTTCGAACGGTAAACACATTATCGGGCCGCGCTGCGCGTGACAACCGACAGAAATAATTGCCAAGACCGTCCACCGTCGATATCCGACGATCGCGTAACAATGACAGTGTGTTGACAATGCGCACGCCGGACCGACCGTTCTGGGGCCGCCGATAACGCGGCAAACGCGACGATTATCCGCGTACGATTCAATAATAATTGGACAAAAAAAAAAACGTAATGCGCGTTTTCGTGGCAACACTAAAGTCGTTTTTTTTTTTTTTTTTTTAATCTTAATAATTTATCGGGCGTCGGAACGCGCCTTATCGCAGTCAATTAAACGCATGCCGCGTGATCGAACCATTGTCGTATTCGTATCGTTGTTATTACATTGCGTTATGATCGTACCCCACAATCTCATACTACCGAGTGTGTGTCCCGGTGGATTTTTTACTGCGACCGTATTAATATTATTATATTACTGCGACACGGAAAACTACGTACGAGTAAAGAGAGAAAAAAAAACAGTTTCATGAAAAATTCGGCTGCGACGTGAAATTCGATATAAACCTTGAACGGGCGAACGTGGGTATTTGAATTTTTTTCAGTCGAATCCTATGATAACGTTAACAAAAAAAAAAATAATAATAATAGAATAATACGCTCTTACTCTCATATACAATACACGGTGAATTCGGCGGGCATACGGAGTGGATCTAATGAACTATGCGCTGCACGACTCGATATTATATTTGATATTATTTACAATATGTTTACTCGATATTCACAAATATTTTCGTTTGTTCAAATTGATCGCGAAAATAAATATTATCGGTTCGATAACAATCGTTTAGAACGGACGCTCCGTTTTTACCAAAAATACATTGCTGTTGCTTATGGAGAACCGTACGATTCAAATTAATTTCGACCATTTTTTAGAGCAGCGATGCACACAAACCGGAGCTCCGCGAGGACCACTTTCCGGGGGTACCGTGATACATTGAACAATTATTTATGATTTATTGTAATTTTTGTCAATTTCAAATTATCGAAACCGGAGAATCGTTTTTCAATGATGCAAGCGCAAAACGAAGTGAAACACACTGTGCGAAAAAAAAAAATAATTGTTGTCAACGAGATTTTAGAGCGCCTCAAACAGCAAACAAAAATTCGTTTGAGCAAAATTTCCCGCAGCTCGAGCGATGTCGTTATTGAAAGACCGTGTATGGGGGGGAGGGTAGGGGGTACCGCATCAATTTTCGGTTCGTCCAAAACCTTTGAAGCCCATCTTCGGCCGAACGAGAAAATCGTATCGACCCGACATCAAACGAATTCTGGCGAAGTTCAAACGGAAATCGGGTTTTGAACTCTATAAACGTTCTGGGCGAAAAGACGAAAACCGTTACTTTCTTTTACCCTTTGCCAACCCACTTGCCCACGCGAGACGGGATATCCGGCACACGCTGCGCAACGGACGCACGAAAATACCGCGCGACCGCCGCAACGCAGAACCCACCAGGAGTTTCTCGACCCCGGCCGTCCACAAAAACAATAAAACCGGACGTCGTCGGACAGCAACGCGAACAAAAGCCAGCAGTCACGCGCGCGCGACATCGGCAACGTTCTTTGCACTCGCTTACGTCACAACGGGTTTCCGTTGCTCTTCGCCAAGCACGGTACTATGTATTTACTTCAAACCGGCCCCGTACCGTCAAAAAGAACGGGCGCCGCGCAGTATTACGACCGGTAAAAGAACCGACGGGAATGCAGTCCGTGCAATCGACTCTCGTCGCGGTATTTTCTTCGCACACCTCGCGGCCGAGAGCGCCCCGCCGTCGAATTTCGTCGAAAAAACGTGGGTGGGGGGCGGGAGGGAGCGCGCCGTCGGGAACCGCCGTTCCGGTGTATAGGGGGCGTTGGCAGTAATGGAAGTAATTCGCGCGCGTTTAACGTTTTGCACCGGCAACTTTTTTTTTTCTTTTGGTCAACACAAGCCATTGCAAATAATCGCATCGTAACGCGCGCGCAACCAACGGCGGCGGTACAATCGGTTTTGCGGGGCCGTCGTACCAACGCCGCGAGTATACACCTACAATAATAACAACAACAACAACAACAACAACATGTATCATATTTCGATATCGTTTTTCAATATTCGCACGGTTTTCATAGACAATTAGCAACCGTGTTTTCCGCGTTCAGAAAAAGGACACGAACGACTTGTTGCGAAGATAGAACAGAGAGGAAAAAAAAAAAAAAACATTACACACAGAGCGCCCGACGTCATTGACGTTTTGTATTACGGAAATCGCGCGCATTCGAATAGTATGTATTATACATTATGCCGTACAGGGGTAGCGGGGAGGGGGGATGGAGGGCGAGGGTAGTGGTGATCGTGCGCGAAATTAGTAATCAATTAATTTAATAAATAAACAACGTTTCAAGTGTACGAGTACGTTATTATTACGTTATCAATATACAAACACATTTTTTTCCATTTTTAAAATAATAATAACAAAACGTGACGATACCTATACGTACTGTATGCAAGTGCGTAAGTGCTGCTGCTGCTGCTACACAACGGCGCGGGTATTGGCCGTGTGTACAAATTTCTAGCGGTGAAAATACGACGTGGTAAATTTTATACGAGCGGTATGGAAATCGAATTTAAATATTTACCTACGATAAAATCATACATTTGTAACAATATTAAAGTATAGATAGGAGAAAAAAAAAAATGAATAAATTTGCGCTCGTTCTGAAACCAAGTGGTATCAACAGACAGAAAAATAAAAAAAAAAAAAAAAGGTTAATAATTTCTAAGGTGGGCAATACAGGCGGAGCCGTTACCGAAGGTCGGACGGCTTAAATTATCAAACGTTTGGCTACCAACACCACCAGAGACGTCTGAACGAGCGTTGCGCACACTCTTGCGCTGCCAGCGCCGCTTTTTGACGGTTTCCCGGTTGTCGTAGTGCCGTTCGACGTCGTCGTGGTCGAAGTACTGTTCGATATTGAACTCTCGGTCACTGTTGCGAGGGTCGCCACATTCTGAAAAATAAAACCGAACCGTAAATGAACGAGGCGTGGGTGCGCGTTTTTTTTTTTTTACGCGCGCGTCGTCGCAACATCGGATTGAAAAACAAAAAAAAAAAAAAAAAAAAAAAAAAAAAACCTAAAACGCCGGACAACGACAAATTGGTGCCCGTGTCATTGCCGTTGTGTGACGCGTAGGCGGGAACTTATAGCTGGCAAGCGTGTTGTTTATGTCGATCATTTCACAACCGTTGTAATTAAACCGAGGTGAAATCTGATTTTGAAAAACCGGGGCTCGGAAACGTCATTGATAAAACACGTCATTTACGTAACACGTTTAAAACGAATAAATTAGAGAAACGTTAACACGTTACAACCAACGAATTTGGAAAACGTTTTACAGGCAACGGAAACGTTATAAACGAACTTGTTCTGGAAAAAAACGTTTTGCGGTGGTAAGTGAACATTAGGTCGTAGTAAAAAAAATGTCGAAACGAAACCGATTCGGAATTCGTTAACGGTTGACATCGACAGTAAAACGCGTAAAGTCGACAGATCTGAATATGACAAATAACAATTGCGCATGTGTCTACAAAGGCGATAACAATAATGCAATTTACCTTGTTGTCGGAGGAATTAACAAAACATTTCAAAAATGTTTCATATTAATACGAAAAAAAAAAAAGAAGCCCCACAACCCCTGTGAATACGCACACGAATCGATCCTATTGAATTACACATTTGATTACATTTCGCGGAAAAAAATTAATTTTTTTTTTTTTTGTTATAAATATCAATAATTCATCAGGGTTTTCCCGTTTCCGTTTACGGGCACACACCGTACACGTCGTGGACGTAATTAACAACAACATCAACAAAAATAATAATACCAATTTATACCCAACGAGTAACAGTAACAAACAGGTATGGACTTCGTGAAAATACCGCGTAAGTATATTTCAGTGGAAACGTTCACGGGGGGGGGGGCAACCGCGTGTTCTCTATCCGCGAAAAACATCATCGGATTTCATCCGGAACGTTCGAAAATTCGAGATTTCACCACGGCCCACCCCCGTCAATACAACACTGTCATGGGGTTAGAGGTGTACCCCGTCCGCGTCCGGCCCCGTAAAGACGTTTACCGCGCGATCGTTGCGCACGGCGCGCGTTTTCGCATCAAATACCGACAGCGGGTATACCCGATCAAGACCATCCGGTAACACTTACAACTAAGCTGTCTGTTGCCAACGATAACGGATTCGTATTGTTCTCGCAAACGGCGACGTGGACCGCGAGTGCGAACACGGCCAACGCGAACGCGATTACGCATTGATTGCGGTGCATCGTGACGGGCGGTTCTGCTGGACGCTATTGGTCGCGGTCGTTGTTTGTCGGTTTGATTCCTTCGACCTCTGTTCGGACGATCTCGACGACGGCGGTTTATCTACCACGGAAAAACGCTGCTGTCGAACGGCGGACGGAGACTGAACGCGCAACGGTCCGCGGCTGAACGTTTATAAAGAGTACGACGCGTTATCTCCGGACACGGTGTGTACGCACCGCGCGCCGCGGACCGGTCGCGGCGACGGCGACGGCGACGACGTTATTCGATCGGCGTTCGTTATTTTTACCGCGATAATAATGTTTATCGTGAAACGACGTGACCGTCAATTCGGTCGTACGATTATTGTCCGCGAATTCGTCGAGAGTGACCGGTGACCGTTAATAACCCCTCGAAATTGGAATCGGTTGCAAAATGATGAAATTCGTTAAAAGACGCGAGTCGACGGAATACCTTCATCGTTGTCACCGCCTCACCGGTCGCTGTGAATTACAACCGTACCAAAACGGTTTACTATCGGTTAGTGACCGGTGACCCTCGACGAATTTGTGATATAATCGCGACGAAAATTACGTACTTCCAATTTTCCCGCAGCCCGCGCCATCGAAATTTTCCATTAATAAACATTCCGCGGGTTCACGTACGTGGCATCGGCTCGTCCGCCCTCCCCCTTTCTTCCAGCCGATCCCTTCTGGACAAATCGTTAATCCGTATTGTATATTCGATTTCGAAACGTGTAAATCACCAAGGGTTTTAGGAAATAACAAATTAGTTGGGAGAGCGATTGTAACAAAATCTCACATTGTAAATTAATTTTTAGCAGATATTTGAAATGTTCGACACAGGACAATGGAGAGAGGGAAGGGTACCCCGCTTACATTTCGGACATGGTAAGCAAAATTTCATATTTTTTTTTTTTTTTTTTCTAATTGACTACTGGTTTCTTTCGGCGAAACTGCAGAATATTTACTGCATAATACGGACAGATTACAGATTATACAAACAATTTCAAATCCATTTAAAATAAATGTGAATTCAATACCCGAATTTGTAAACGCTCTCTACGACCGTCAAATCGAAAATAAATCGAGAGAGCCTATTATGTTCATCGTCGAACTTACATATTAGGTGTGGCGGCTTTCGAACAAACATTCCTGGTAGGAAAATATAATCTTAAATATTTTAAATAATGAAATCGTTGCGCCGTAATTTGGAAAAAAAATCTTATTTTAAACTCGGTACGAGTTAGACCGAGAAAGATAGAAGGGAATCGACGTTTCGTTTCGAAAACCCTGAAGACCTCTTTCGTTTAATTCATAGCATTGCGATTAGCGTATACAGTAACCTCGGTGAGATTGTTTTAAATTGTTTAATACAATTATATTTATTTATACCTATGTAATAAACCACAGCAATATGAGCAGCCTATAAGTATAAATTATTGTCTAAAGTATTAATAGTTTTCAAGGTACATTTTTAATTTTTCGGGGATTTTATTAAATTATGTTAAAGAAACAAATTAACGCAAATCTATAGTTGCCAATAATTAATTTCTCTGGTAAACCGAAGGTTCACTATAATAAAATGTGTAAACCGCAATGTCATCAGTGTTCAAACTATAGCTATAGGTACCAGCTATTGTTAATAATTACTATTGTACCTGCAGTTTAGCCTTGGTAAAAGTGTAGAAAATATTTTGAGTATTATAGTATATCTTTGAATAATAATAGTTTGCAATTAAATCGCAATTCTTAAAAAAATTAATTTAAAAAATAAACATAAAAACAATAATTTATTATTTATTATTATTGTTAATTATTATTATTAATTTGTATACTTGCTATGGTACATAAATTAAAAATATGTTCAACATTTTTGTACTCATATTGATATTACTATAACATCAATTTAAAATTTAGTACACCATTGAAACACAACAATGGGATAGGTAGGTACTTTTTATGTTATTATTTTTATGACAATATAGTCATATAGGAATTGAGCGTTAACTTTTTGAACATAAATTTCATGTCAAAACATCATTTTATCTAGGCAATGATTGATTCATTTAGCAAACTATGAGTTTATAAAATAAGTTACGGTTTTTTCTTGATTGAAAAAAATACTATATTTTGTCTTAAATATCTATAATCGTCTCGTTCAAATATTTTTGTCACAGCCAAGATGATGTCGTTGTCTTAATTTTTTATAACGAATTCTCAAAATATCCTAAATCCGTTATTAAGGGAGTTTATTATTATTTTGTTTTACGCGTACATTTTTTTGGATAATTTTCACGATTACACAATAAAAACTTGCGATAAAGACGAACTGAGATCATTCTTTAAATTTATGTACATATGAATATTCTTATAAAATTTTACGTATAACATAACAATAGATGCAAAATGTTTACCACCGAGTTATAACTAACTCAATTGGTAGTGGCGCGCATTTGTTTCCGCGCTCAATTTTGTCTTCGCTTAATATTGTCGTGCACTCAATTTGTCGAGTTTAATTGTCGGGACACCATTAAGGGGGCTCGAACTTGATCGATTCTAAGGCGTAAGAACTAGGTAACTCTTATGACGGTTACAAACAAGTCGTGGCAGTGTGTGAGAAGTAAATGAATATTAGTGTGAGTGCGGTTCAACGCGTGGTCAGTATTACCACCGCCTTTTGCACCATCATAGTAGTTAATAAGAGTTTTGGAGACGTTTTTACCACACAATAATTAGAGGACCACACTAATAAATTAATAATTGTAGTGGGGTAGCAATGTAAAATACTGATTTCCCACTGCTATCGGTTGATTGGTTAAAAAAAAAAAAAAATATATATGTATATTTATAATTAAAATTTCACAAAAATTTAAAAATATTACGATGTAAAATGATGCGATCCCCACCACAAATATTTGCTATACAGTAGCTATATTAGCTTGTTAGTCGGCCGTAGGAACGGTGTACTTGGCTACTTGTACAAGTGCTCAAGTATTGACGTAGGTACTTGTCAAGAACGCCAGACGTGTGAGCATCCTGATCGTTCCCTGGTCAAACGTTTAATTATTGGCGTATTTGCAAGTATACCAGTCGTGGGAATGCGGCTTTAGAAAAATATCATTGAACGAACAATTTCTAGCCAAACTACTTATATATTTTTACAATAAAATTTAAGAAACATAAATAATACTTCTGAAATAAAACGTATTACCATTGATTGTGTTATTCCGTAGTAGTACTATAATATTATATAATCAATGGTATTATAAATTTATATTATTATATTAATTATCAGTAGTGTTCGATTTCCGGAATAATAATGATAACGCTGTATAGGGACATCAGAATGAGCGAATAGGCACGTACTAACCTACGCGCATGCACATGTCAATTACCTTTTTCCTTAAAAAATCACGAACATTTTATTTATTTTTTTTTAAAAATATTGGCAAAGATTTCAATCATCACTACGCTCAGTAGTAAGACGTTCCGATTTTAATTTTAAAAATAGATTTTTGAATTGTCCTCTGA
Organism: Cinara cedri; assembly: GCA_902439185.1. NCBI lineage: Eukaryota > Metazoa > Arthropoda > Insecta > Hemiptera > Aphididae > Cinara > Cinara cedri. The sequence goes on along the minus strand of CABPRJ010000476.1, from coordinate 4,633,051 downwards.
ATTTACTATGCATATTAAATGACATTTACATAATTAAATTAAACTGTCGTACTTTTTCATATTCTATATTAATGTATTTAAATTTGAATTATGAATATGACCAACTTTTGTATTTTTGTTAGTAAATTTCTAAGAAAAAAAATAAACAGTCAAAGCACAGATAATTTTGTAACGAATCCAATTTCGTTGTTCAAAATCAGAACATTAAACTGGGCGTATTGATTGAAGTCGAGGACTGTATTTTCGACTCAAAATGAATCATACCTTTTGTCCCTTTAATGTACGAGTACATCAGTACGAGACATCAGTCATTCATATACTATACGATGCAATCGTTTAAAACAAATTATATTCGAAAAACGTTTTCCATCTAGTTTTTTTCATTTTCTGCATTTTGCATTTAATTATTGTACATTTCTTTTATTAATATTAATCCACTTTTTTTTTTAATCTCTGATTGAATTTGTGTACGAATTCCGATATAATGGTTTGCTATTAACGCATATTTTTTTTTTATTAGGTACATAATATGAGGATGAATAAACTTCAAGAGAACATGGAGAAGCTAGCATAATATTAAAACAATATTGTGAATACACATGTGGAATTTATATTTACATATTACTCGGATACTAGGTGCTCATCCTAAAGATGTCATAATTCACGTTAATAAACTATTACAAATTTATAATTGTGTAAATATTATTTTGTTGCACACCAATGTTAAATTTATATATTAGTTTGGATGTTATTTTTAAAAAAGTTGTCATAGAGTAATAGGGACCATTGTTATAGGTGAGAAGTTGGGAGGGGAGATTGTATGTATATTTGTACGCAACGATTAACCATTGCTAACGAAAAACGATTCTGGCGGAGTTCAGTTGTTTTGTCAACAATATATTATGTCATATTATAGTAAAATAATTAAATAATCCATTATATACTTTCTTTAATAATATTTGTTTAATATTGTACATATTTTCTCGTTTTCCTCCGTTTTTTCGGATTTTTCCCATTTATTGGGAAAACTTCTGGGAAAATCAAAAAATGACTCCATTCAGAATCTAAAAATAAATTACACCTAATATTATCATCTTAAATTTGAACACGGTCTGATCATTTTAGCAAAAATCATTCCAAACCTATTAAGTTAGTTTAACGATTTCAATTTAAAACAGTTTTCACGTTTCTTTTCGGTGTTTATTAAATTGTCTGAATTTTGGAAAGTCAATTATTATTAAGTATTAATTTAATGTTTAGTGATATTATACTTAATACTTATAGAGCTTGACACATAAATATATTATACTTAAAAAGTCGATTATTAAACTTTTTCTTTTACGTTTATTCCACTGCAATAAGTTGAGCGTTATAAAGAAGAAAAAAATAATCTCTCTGTAAAACCAAAATTCAGAATCAAATATTTAAACTGACATCATAATTAAGTGCTCGGACTTAAATATAATCTGTTTTGTATGGCGTTATACAATCTGGTGTTGGACATTATGACATCAATTATAATTATATTTAGTATATTACCTAAATTGTATTCAAGCGCGGATCCAGAACTAAATTTTGGATAGGTTATTTTTTTTGAAAAGACAAAAAAGTAATACACAATGAAAAATAATGAAAGTAAATATCATTAACTAAAATTAAAACTTTATTAATTATGTTAATTTTAAAAATTAAATGTTAAAGTTTATTTTTCTTTGTTTAGTTTTTCCAAATCTAGAAATGTCATCAATATTTAATTTTTTTATATTTATTTATTTATTAATGTTTGCTTGAAGCCAGATGGGAGGAGAGAATGATTGCGAATTTCCCGTTTTTCCCAATTATTGGGAAAGCCGCTGTGAAAATCAAAAAATGATCTCCTGAATGCACTAGCTAGATCTAAAATGCATCAATAAAGGTCTTTTGTCATTTTTCGATTTGACAGACTTTGAATAAAAAAAAAACATATCGTAGTAAAACCAATACATTTCTCGTTTCGCTTAGAATCTAAAACGATAGTTGGAAATATTTTCATGTATATTTATATAGATTATACAAAAATACCTAGTAATTATCGGAAACGAATAATTTTTTTTTAATCAAATAATGTTGGATTATTCATATAAACACGTACGTTGTGAGTTGCAACAGCCCGCTCGTATCGAAAATTCTAATATCTATCATTGTACTAAGCATTGAAACTTCCCATCGAATTTTTGTTTTAGCTGTTGAACCGGTATCATGCAAATAATTTAAATTTTAGTCGTTCAGAGCCATGTTAATTTCATACTAAATATTGATGCTAACCTATTTCAAAATTTAGAAATGGTCGGGACTGTCGTAAAGTACTGCGCATGAATGATAACGAACGACGTTTCCAAACATTCATAGCAAAATAAAATGAAAAATAATATGATACTTTACGTCGCTTATGGTATTTTATAAATGTTATTAGAAATACCCAAATAATATTAACATGGATTTGCGATAAGCGACTGTGTGCCGACGCCGTTCCAAGTATAGACGTAATAAATTACCAGTTGAAAATAATCGTATCTTTCGTTGAACAACATTGAACATTTCCACCAATCCATTTAGAATAAATTTATAATTATTTTATACATTTATACTTGCAGTCCCGGCAATGCTTTGCTAGATGTTTTTTATTATTATTATTATTATAACTGCACGGGCATTAACTACACAAATGGTGTTGAAATTAAATTAAATTAATTTAAATTTGTCGAGAGTTGATCAGCAATCAAAATTACAATGAAATTAACAAACAATATTCAGTAGATACCATAGATACGTTTTGATCATAGATACCACATAATCAACAAAAATAATAATAATATTTAATTTGTTCCAAGGTAACCCAAAATGTACACCACAAAATACCAAAATCCCTAATTCAGCTATCCTTTAAGGGTTGAATTTTATACATTTCAATAGCTATAAACCTTCTCCGAACCATACGGAACATTCTGTAAAACACCCTGTTAAAATCGGTCTCGTAGTTTTTGAGTCTGTAAAGGACATACGGACAGACAGACATTATTTTATATATATATATAGATTTATTCGTCAACAATATTATCGTCAATCGGTTTGGTTTCAGAAATTAAATAGAAATTGTGACTTTATAATTAAGTGATGATGCATGTTGTATAAAAAAAAAAATGATAAGTTGAAATTATAAGAATTTGAACACAAATCACAACATTTAAAGAGGAAAACGCTATACGTTGCTTTTTATAAAAACTTGTCGTACAAAAAATGTATTGCCATGTTAATTTTAATTTTTTTTTTAAATATCTACAGTCTTCTTGATTGTAAAAAATAATTGATATTAGATATAGAAGGTTGTTTTTTTTCTTCTTTAATTGCTTGTAATTTCTAGATTTTTCAACTATGGTCATTCAATTGTTTGTCTTAAATTCACATATTATACTAGGATAATAATAGTTGTCCTATAAAAAGTCGTTATCTCGAAAGAAACAACTTTTTTTTTACATATTTGTCTTTAAATAAAGGCCTCTTGTATTATAGACACGGCTATAAGGATAGTTAAAATGATGATCACTTCTGCAGCAGCAAAAACATCCGGCTGTGACTCGTCGTCATGATGTTATTTCGTCTCAGGAGAACACACGTAGTAAGCAAGTATACTTGTGGTAATTTTTCCTCAAAAAGATTTTTCTATAACATATAGCTATATTATTATTATTATTATTATTATATCGATATAATATATTTCATAAATATTGTATACGTATACCGTGCGGTATCTCAGTGACGTAGATCGCGGGGAGGAGGATGTCTATAATCATGTTTACCCGTGTCAAAAGGCAATCCAAGAGGAAATTTTTACACCCGACCTTTTTTTTTTTTTTAGATTACTTTTGTAGGTAATGCGTTCTCGGTCGTATATATTATTATACGCGTCCCGCGCCATACATCACACGCGGTCCCCTATCAATTTTGTCGACGACGGACGGCAACAGATTGTCATATTATTATACGTACCTCTATATGTATGTAACATCGACGCCACTACAATCGTGTATATAGGATGTAGGTACATGTATTTTTTTTTCTTCCTTTTACATTATATATAACAAACCCTGCTCCCCACTCCCCCGTCATCCCGTGTCCGTTTGGTGTTTTTATCGACGGACAAGAGACCTATGAACGGTTTATATTATTATATGTACTACCTATATCGTATATATTATGTACTCGGGTGTCGGGATCCTGTAGCAGAGGAGGACATTATACCGGTTACCTATAGAAACGATTCGTTTCGTTCAGTGCAAACCGTATTATTCGGATTGGGTGTGGTTCAATTTATATTTATACTGTCGGCGCAGTAAATAATATTATCGTCGGTCGTCGGTAACATAAAGACGTTTCTTAACTGGCCGGCCACATTTGTAAAATATAATGGGTACGCATAGCATTGTATTTTTTTTTCACCCTCCATAGGTAGTTCGACACATTTTTCTCGTATATATTTCTTAGTTATATCTAAACCCCCTCCCTCCCTTGTTAACTAAAGACATTTTATCGTGTAAGCTTCTCTATTATACACGAATAACCTTTTTACTCGTATTTAAATAATAGTACTATATATTATACAGGTATACTGTATTTTCGGACGCTTACGAATTGGTTCCCAAACATACAAACTGATTCTACATGAGTGTCTCACAAATTTAATTTTATAATAGTAATACTATAGGTATGTTAAATTTACTTTTTTGTATATTGTTTAATTTTTCGTTTGAATTCCATATTTGTTTTAGATGTAAATATGGGCGTCCGGGAATTGGGTCATAATGAATCTTTTTTCAAAAAGTTTTATGGTAATTGGGCTACTAAAATTTTACATTTATAACAGGTAAATTCGGTGATTGGACCACTACATTTTATAATATTTTACTAGAAGCGACCGCGTGCCTTCTCAAAAGATAATAAATTATCCAATCTCCAATATTAAATAATATAGAATTATCGGGATTTTCAACAATGGTAATCGATTATATTAAAATTAGAATAGAAGTGTAGGTAAGTAGGTAAAAATAAGAAAACGATCTTTAGTACGAAATAATTATATTCGTAATGAAATTGAAAAATACGAAGGAGGGAAAAACACCAGATTTGAATTTGTGAAATCTGTATTACATTATTTTTTTAAAAAAAAGATTTAGTTATTTTATAGTATTATTAATAATAACTTATTTTATATAACTATCATAGGCTATGAGAAAAAAAAATTAATAATTATTCGCCTCATTTGAAATTTAAAAAAAAAAAAAAAAATTAAAATATATTAAAAATTAAATATTTTATTCGTGACCCTATACTCGGGTAATAAAAATATATAAATATTGTTAACGAAGCAGGTAGATAATAAAATGTGGCCCAAAGTAAGTAATAGGTACTAACTACCTTTTTATCATCTAAATTTGAATATAAATAATTATTACAGATAATACAAATTGTTAATACACAAAAACGCCACTAAAAAAATACTAAGCTTTTAGATTAATTTTATTTTACATTCTCGGTGTAGGGAAGAATCTAATTATTTCACTATAACATGTTACGAATTTTTCGAATTTATTCTCGCAGCGGAAAACATTGTTGGGGAGCAATAAAAAAAAAAAAAAAATGAATCGCATTTTTTTTTATTAATTTTGAACTATACTACTGAATTATATGTTGAAGTATAAATGTATATACAGTATCTATGTACCTATCAAATAAAATAGATTAATATTGTTTACTATATATTAAAATTAAGGTATTTACCTACCTTAGAATAAACAATTTAATTTAATAATATGTACAATTTTGATTTTAGCGTAAAATATTTCCATATATTTAATTATTTTACCACTTGACAAAGTAACACTATCAACTGAACTTCACTCAGAATTGTTTTTTTTCGGAAAGTATCCGAGTTGTGGTCACGATAGACGAATTGTAGTCGGGATTAAAACAGGTAAAAAAAATCCGAGTTATGGTTGGGATCGAAACAGGTAAAAAATCTGAATTGTGGTCGAATTATCTTAATTAGATATATTTTTGAATCATAGTATACAAACATTTTTAAGTTCTATTTAAAATACAATTTGGGAACTTACAAAAAATCTTAGTCAGAGAGTCTTAGTCAGAAAATTATTAAAAAATAAAATCAAACAATATTTGGGAAAAAAAATTGATTAGCTGACATTTGTAAAATGTGTGTTATACAAATATGATTCAATTTAATCACGGGTATAATATTGTAAATACTTATATTATTTTTATTATTATTTTATTTGTATTTATTTTAATTATATTATATAATGTGTAACTATAATAATTGTTTTTTAAATGTAAATTATACAATTTTGTATACTAAGATTCAAAAACATAACCTCATTAAGATAATCCGATCGCAACTCCGATATTTTTTTTTACTTGATTTAACTTTTTAATTTCAGATTTTTTTACTTTGACGCCACTGGGTCACTTTAAACATAGGTATTATACAATATTGTTAGGAGTTGGACACAAATATCTGATGCCTTAGACTGCTTGTTATCATTTTATAGCATACAAGGGAGATGCATGTACATTTTTCTTAATTATTATTGAATAAGGCAGAATAGTAAGGATACATTTTTATCCATTTGTTTGTTTATTATTACGCAGTCGGGTTTTTTGATTAGACATTTTTAGAACACCATCAGAAAACACGTTTTGAGTTGGTTAAACTCTAGTTTCCGCCAAAATAATATTATTCGTTTCCGCCAAAAAAAGTTTGGAAGTCAAAGATTTTAATTTGTATTGGTATAGCGTATGGCATTTAGTTTAATGTAAATTCAATAGGTTACATTATAACAATATAAAAAGATAGACATATATTTCACACGATGGATAGGCTACTCTTGTAGGTGAGAAGTTGAGAAGGTATAGGATTTAGAGGGGAATTTAATATGTTTTTGTATGCTCCTACGATAAATCATTGCTAATAAAATACGATTCTGAGCGGAATTCGGTTATACTTGTTTTAAAACGCCGTAATATGAGTTTTGTCAAAAATACAAATACTAAATTAAACTCAACTTTTTTTTATTAATCACTAAGTACAACCTATAATGAACCTCCTATTAAATTTCAAGCGTTTATGTTTAGTCTAATAATTTTATACAAATAAATATTACGTTAGGCTTTTTCTAATTAATTTTTCGGTTGCTATAGACATTTTATCCCGAGTGATACCTAAAGTAAAGTAAAGTATAAAGTAATAATATTGTAGTGTGTTATTATTTTATTTTTGACGGCAAAATTTCAGCAGCATCACGTAATCAATAAAGGTGCCTTACTCGGGCGATCGTACTCTGACGCAAGATGCTTGTTGGTTGCGGCGGGGTGGAGAGGTTCCTCCTGGCTCGTTTCAGGGCTTACCGTATCGATATAATTTGGTGCGCATGTCTCATTCCTGACGTATGAATACGCATTTAATGTATAAATATCTACTAACATGAATCTCATACTATGGGGGGTAAAATAATCGAATCGATAGAATATTTTAGATTCTGAATGTTTTTTTTCGTCTGATAATAATTTTTATACCAGAAATTTTGTTCTGATCATTCAAGAGTGATTTCTGATTCTGATTCTTATTTATCTAGTTGGTGTATTAAGGATATTTATTTTGTTTTTCCTGTAATTTTTTAACAATTGGGGTAAAAACGTCAGGAAAACCGGAAAATATACGATAATAGTTTGTGTTATTTTCAATTTTTTTTTTTTTTTTTTTAGCGTATAGCGTATTATTTTATTTTATTTTTATATATTTTTAAGCCTGACGGCAATTTTGTTATTTTAATTCAGTTAGAAATAATCCATCCTAGAGACATTTTCACTTTAGCCCATTATAAGCATGTTACAATTTTATAACATCCTTGCGATTTTTGAAGTATTCACAGCCATTTAAAATCGTCGAGATTTCTAATTTTTTATTTGTATACATTTGTTTTGGTATGGCAAATATTTTAGACAATATTCGTCATAAGTTAAACTTAGTAAAAAGTTAAGTGTAATAATCATTTTTTTATATTTACGTTTAAAGTACACACTAATGAAAATCGTAAAAATCACGGATTTTTAAAACATGTTTAACCGAACTTCTCTCAAAATCGTTTTTCGTTACCATTAATTGATCACTGCATACTGATACAAATTAATCGCCCTATAATACATTTTATCATTCGAAATAATATTCTATATTATGTTAATATGTCTTCGTCTTTTGATAAGAAACATTCGCAAACCTATATATTTTTTCTGTATGTAGCGCTGCAGTCCGATAGTTTTCGTGGACAAATAAGTCGATAATCGTGCACGATAGTTACACACAATAATTTTATTTTCTCTCCTGCCCTCTGACCAGGAGCATGTCAATATCTGTTCGGTGGCCTTTCGTGAAGGTTATTGTTTTCACTTACTCAGTTATCCATCCATCTAGACTGTTTCGTAACCTAATCTAGTAAGAGACTAATCTAACCCGTGGCTCGTGCACGTACCTTTGTACCTACGTAATTCGGTCAGTGGCATAAGTGAGTAGTATAAATAAGAATATAATGTATATTATTAAAGGCAATTCCGTCTGTACCCCTTTCTCTTATTTGTAAACGTAAATTATGGCGTTTGCTTGAAATTGAGGATTTAAAAATAAAAATGATGGATATACTTTGCACAATGGGTGGGCCACTGTTGTTGGTGAGAAGTTGGGAAGATAGGATATAGAAGGGAATTTACTGTTTATCTGTATGCAACGATTAATCATTAATAACGATAATTGATTCTGAGCGGAGTTCGGTTATACATGTTTTGAAAGGCCCTAATATTTACGATTTTCGTCAAAATTTGATATTAAAATTCTTATAAAAAAAATATTCTTCATTACATTCAATTTTTGGTTTTCTTTTTTTTATCATAAAATACGACTTATGAACGTTCTGTTAAATTTTTAAGCATTTTTGTTTAGTCTAACAATTTTATCTATGGGTACATACCAAATAAAAATTACGTAAAAAACTTGCAAAATTAAAATTTCTATATAGATAGCTCAAAAATGGCTCTAATATTTTGAACATTTTACCAGGTTTAGAAAAGGCAAATAAAAGTTTTTGTCCAAATTTCTAGTCTACAAATATTTTCAACTAAACCACAATAAAAAACTAAATTGAAAACAATACATTACGTATATTTTCCCGTTTTTACCAATTATTATGAAAATTTCTTGCTTCACTCAGAATCTAAAACTAATTTTAAAGGTATGAATAATGATTTTGAGTGCTATACTTATGTAGATATTTTCAATAAAAGCCATGCAAAAAGTTACAGCCATGTTAGGTCTTACATTTTTTTTAAATATCTCTATTTCTTTAATTTTGTTACATTAATTCAAATTTTAATTTAAATGACATCATTTATATTGTAAGTACTAAGTACTTCTGCTATGTCGTTAGTAGTGCACAAATTAGTAAAATAAAAGAAGAAGTACTATTAGACTTAAAAAAATGAACATTCCTTACATTGATTGAACTCGACGTAACCCAATATATTATAATAATTTTTAAACATAATTCAGTAATTTATAATTTACGACAAAAAAATGTAGATACTTAATAACTCTACTACAATTGCAGGTTAAGTTTATACTTACATACACATTTATTTTAGATTCTACTGCAATAGATTTACTATGAAAAGAGTTTTTTTTTAATATATTTCTTGTCGAAAATAGACAATGTTTAGGTGGTACAATAAAAAGATCAAATTTTTTAATTGTCATTGTTGTTTTCTTAGTAATCGAAAAGAACCGAGAAAAACGTAGGAAAACTGTAATATTTACAAAATAACAGTTACTGTTATTAAGCCCAGATTAAGAGGGTTCAGATAGGGCTATGACTGCCGAGCCACTAAACTACCCAGGCCTCAGTTTTTGCCATAGTATATTCTTATGTATGCATTTAACCATTAAATTTGAACTTATTCGTATTATTATATGATACAAACTACTAGTGACACTATTAAAAAAAAATTATTTATTTATTTATTTATAAATACTAGTGGCTTTTGAATTTAGATCTCTATAACGTCTATACTATTTATTATTTTTCTTTTATTAAAACATATTGATTAATAAACATGTTTAAAAAAACGTGTAATTATTATTCTTTCAACAAGGGCGTCGTTAAAAAGTTTGGTCTTAGGGCCTCTAAATGTCTTAATCTGGGCTTGATTGTTATATTAAAATTTGTGTTATAGTGGTAATTCAGTGAAAAATAATTGTAAAAGCCGGAAATTCTTCAAATACATTTATATATAGCTCTTTCGAGACATGATACAATTTTAAAAACATTATAGCAATAGTTGGGTTATTTGTATACGTACATTTAAAATTTTCGAGATTTTTAGACTTTTATTTGGTGATAGTGGTTATATGTGACTTAAACTGTCTGGCCAAGTGAAAATGATTAACAATATTTCAAAACAAGGTTTATCTTAAGTTACTATATTAGCAAAAATAAAGTTGAGTGTAATGTTGTGTTTTTTCAGCGTTAAAAGTTCAAATTGTAATGAAAGTGCTTTTTGATAAAAATGCAAAAATATTTACAATCTCATACGTTACACTTAAAATAAATAGTCCACACCAATTCAAGCACTATTGTCAGTAAGACAACATAGGTGGGTATGCCATCCTCGTAATCAAAAAATTGTAAATGTACCTGCATCCCACTTATTTAATAATGCATTCTTTGTAATAATTACGACTGCAATGTAACTTTATCATAATGCATCCAGTTTCACACTTATGACGGATTTACAACTAGTAATATCACAAAATATTGTTCTTTGCCATTATCCTAAATTCAGGTTCAACTCTAGGGAGTAGTAGTACTATAGACAATACCATTGATATATATTCCAGAATAAAAGTAAGTAACGTTAAAGAAAAATACTTGATATTTGTAAAGTATAATTAAATAATACTTAATCATAAAATACAATAATTATAAAAAAAAGTTAGATAAGTCAAAACGGTTCGTCTTTCCCGACTATCAAAAATGTCAATCCTCTTCAAAACATTAGTGAAAAAGACATCCTTCACAATGATATGTCTTCACTTGACAATTAAATGTTCGTCCTTTCCATAATGTTAGTGAAAAGAGACGACCTGAATTTGTTGTTCCCGTTGGTTTAAGAAGTCGCAAAAAGACGTATTCCCGCTTCATATAAAAATGGTTTTATTGCTACATTAATGAATATAAAACTAAAACTATAATGTATATATACCAGATGATACATTTAATTAGGTACACTCATTAACTCGGAAAGTATTAACTTTTTTCGGAATTTTTTTGTCACCCTTATTTTTGGGAGTAAAACATTAATATTAATATTATAAAATATTGTGAAATAAGTGAAACCTATGAACAACATTTAAAGGATACTCCCGGCTACCGAAATTTTCTCAGCTTTTCAGAGGGGATAAGTCTCTGATTGCAAAAAAACCGTTTTTGAAAGTTGGACTGTATATTTATTAACAATTTTTTATTCATCTCAGGAATACTCGCTGAAGTCTTTAGTTCGTGTAATTCGATCGATTGTTTTCAGATCCTATTGTCTGGTGCGCTTGTGTTTTCACTTTTATGGTTTCTTACGGACTACTTGACTGCTATCCGTTGAACGTGCACGTGTTTACGCAAATCTGTAAGTTATTTTTAACAATAATATTACAAAATATTTAAACATATATTAAATATATTATATTACATAATTTATGAGTTTTTTTTTTTATCTTAGGAACACTCGCTGTAGTCTAGTTCGAGTAATTCTACGTTAAATGTCATTTGGATTATTTATACTGTTCTAACAAATTACTACTACTACTATAAAGTACCTAGGTACTTTTATTCATACCATGAGAAAAATATGTGATTACTATTTAAGAGGGTACTGTCCCTATGGCGAAAAATGCAACAAGTTGCACAATTGTATTTTTGTTATTGTCGGGTGTGGCAGTGGTGAACGCCATAGGCAATATCCACATCGGCAACAGTCGATGTCGCCTGAGACACTGTATTGGAATTATGCAATCTTAAAGCGGAAGTTCGTGCAACTGCAAAAGAATCACTTAAAGCAGCATCCTATGCAGAACAACTCATATTACCAACCTCCCCACCAAGACGATCAACTGCCTAAAACTCCAGAACAATTACAGCAAAATTTTAATGAACTTTTGCAGCAATATTGCCTGCTAAAACGAATCTTTCACCATTATGCCAACAGCTCGCAGGACGATCGTGTACAAAAACTTCATTACTAAATGAATACAACTTATATAACTCAGTATATCTCGGGACTATATGCACTCAAAATCCACAAAAAAGCCAAAAAAAACATTAAAAAGTCTTGAAAATGCATCAAAAAATTGTCGTATGTTTTTAAAAGCCCCCCTACTATAATTTATAAAATATAATTTTCGAACATTACATAAATTATTAATACAAGTTTTTAAATAAAATTGTAAGTATTATAAAAAAAGAGAAAATTGTACATGTTAGATAATTGCATTTAATTGTTAGGTGGTTGGCAGTGGAAATTTGAACCTCTCTGAGCCCTCTGTTATTTTTCTTTTTTTAAAATTTTTTTTAGAGCGCATTTGACTTTTTAAGCTGTATTCTGTGGATTTTCAATGCATAAAGTCCCAAGTCCTACAGTCTTCTGTGAATCAAACAGGAACAATCGGATGGACAATATTATATGTCACATGTGTGTCCAAGACATGAACAATTATATTAACTATTATATGACTAATATTGTAAGTTTAACATATAAGGGTCCACATGCAGGTAACACATACTACACTTCTAGAACAAGCCTACTTTTGAATATTAAAAATAATAATCTATATCAGTGTTTTCCAACTTTTTTATTTTACTCATCGCTTGTAGAGTTTTAAAATTCTCATGCAGAGCCTATTATTAATTAAAAATATAAGATAAATTAGAAAATTATAATAAGATCATTTTTTTTATTTATTGATAACACTTTAAAGTTATTTTTAAAATTTGACCTATACAAGTTTATTAATATTATAATATTATTATTATGTTCTAGTAAAAGAGTTTCCATTTTAATGTGAGATATTTGATTGTTTATTTCTTACCAATTCTCGGGGAAATTTTTAATGCACAACAAATAACATTTTAAACATTCAGTCGATTTCTTTGTTTGCTTTTTATTTGAAAAAGTTTAGTGAAGCCTGATTTATAAAGATACATCAATACAAATGAGATGAATATGTGATGAGCTTCTTCTGTTACTTTTGGATAAATGATGATCATTAAAGGCCAGAATTCTGTTAAAGATTTTTCATCAAATAATTCTACACTTGAATCTGTTTCAAGTTCCAAAAAATTCATCCTGATATTTTGGAACTTTTTCAGCTGGCAATCTGAAAGTGTTTCTTACAAAGTCCAATTCGTCTCTATTGAGATCTAGAATATAATGATCAAATTCGTCCTCTTGGGTAGTTAAATATTGCAAAATGTCAGTGTTTAATGTTTGTGATAGTGTTTCAACATCATTGTTGGTGGTGAAAACTGAAAGCAGTTTTTCAAATATTTTAAAGTTATTTTATTTAATTTTTCTTTTCCAATTTTGTAATTAGTTCATAAAAGCTTTCAAAGATATACATTGAGTATATGATTATATTTGTATTTCTTCCTTGCATTTGAGGATTTAGTTTATTAAACTAATCAAATATTTCAATCAAGTATGGAAGATGTGCAATCTAGTTTTCATTATTCAACCTATCAAAAAATCAGTTTTTCTGTGTTCATCAAAAAATATGAATGTATCTCTAAGCCCAAATACTTGCTTTACTATATTTTCTTTTGACAGCTATCGAGTATTTGTACATGCATTTGCATTATGTAGATTCTATAAAATGCAATAACGCTATTTTCTAAATCATTTTTCATTTGCTACCAAAAATATATGTCAATATTAAACAATTATAACATTTTTTTGACTAATTTTCAATCTATCAAAACCATATTTACTTTATGGCAGGTCGTAAATCTAACTTTGAGTTAATTTAGTTTCAAAAGCATAGTTAAAGAATACTTTAAAATATCATAGTTTTAAACTTTAAATCGCTTTTTCTTAAAATTAAACATTTTGAATTGTGGAATTCTGATTTGAGAGGTGCAATATATTTGCATCATTTTATTACATCATCATATTGCTACTTCAAAAGTTGTTCAGTATATTCCTTGATATTTATAAAAGTGTTAGCATATATTTATGTTGTACTAAATATTTGATTTTTTTTAATTTTTTTTTTTTTTTTAGGTTTTATTTATTTCATTGTAAACCAACACACAATAATTCATTAGCATTTAAAGTTTAAAGAAGAGTTCATATGTTTTTCCACAAAATTAAGCCAATTTTTGTGATCATAATTTAAAAAAAATAATAATTACAAATTATAATTAATCTAATAATACTATATTAATCTAATTTTTCAGGTTTCTATACAAAGTAATATGCTTATTATTAAGTAAGTAGGTATAAATGAAATTTTTTTTTGCTTTTAAATTATTAAAATAAGTTTTTGTTCTAGTGTATTTGTTAGTTTATTTATTTTATATGTATTTGTATATTATGTAAATACTAGATAATTTAGATATTGATGGACTACACAATAGTTTTACTGTTGTAAAAGTTTTTTAATTATTCTTCAATTTATATAGATGGGTTTTTTAACAATAATTTATTTATTTTTAAGGTTTATAACTAGGTACCTGTGATTTCAAACAAAGTCAGAACTTGTTGAGAGGTGGAGATTAATCCCTGGGCATGACATTTAGTTGCTTCTTGATTTTTTTTTTTAAATTAAGGGATGTGTAGGTAGGTACTCAATATGAAAATAACTAAACATTAATACTCATTAACTAATAATTTAGTAAGGTTAAGTGAACAT
The DNA here is from genome assembly GCA_902439185.1 of Cinara cedri. NCBI lineage: Eukaryota > Metazoa > Arthropoda > Insecta > Hemiptera > Aphididae > Cinara > Cinara cedri. Next base: position 4,617,996 of record CABPRJ010000476.1, on the reverse strand, counting down.
ATTATTAGCATACATTGGTAAATATTAATAGGTATTGGGTAGGTTATAAATTGCTTCTGGGTTATTTTAGTTTTGCTTCACCACTGATATCAAGTAGTATTAATATTGTGTCCCAATTAAAACAAAAACATTTCTTATTTCTTTAGAGTTGTTGCATATTTATATATAGTAGATTTAAAATATACCTTCTGGTAGCAATTGCACCATACCTAATCCAAAAGTATGGTGGCCTTCATATAGTGAAGGAAATAGATACCTTTATTTAGGATTGATTAAAAAATACGTAAATCTGCTTTACCAAATTGATTAACCAATACAAGATTAATACTCACCATAGTGAATATTTGTAGTTTGACACTACTGTATATATTTTTAAAAATGTATTTAAATGATTAGTTGTATAACATAAACATATGTACCTACCTTTGTAGTAATTATTAGTTGCTATGTATAATTTAAAAATTAAATAAAATAATTAAGTGAAAAATGCCTGTGTAATGATTGAAAAAAAATCATTCCTTATGAATAATAGCATGCTACATAGAAATACTTATTCTATAAAATGTTCATAGTTATATAACTAATTCAAAGTTATAATTTTTAGATTAAATGAATGATTCAAATACCTGGAAGAAAATAGTCATAACAATTAGAAAAACTATAATAGCGAACAGAATCTATGATATTTTGTGATAAACTTTATTATAAAAGCGGAATTTTACAAAGTGAAAACGTTATACTTAATAATATATATCTGTATACAATCTATAGAAATATCTAATAATTCGTTTTTAGTATTTTCCAATACCTAGGTACTTAATAATTCTAAAAAAAACACAAATTATATATACATTATTTATATTGTATGTAATATATATTATACATTACATACATATAATATACATGTATAAGAAATGGAAAAAATTACCAAGGAATGTGAAAAGTATTAAGCAGAAAATGATAGCCCATCTAAGGCAGAATTACATAGTTGACCATGGCTGGATGGTTCAGCTCACAGAATACATGTACACTTTGCAGAACCATTTAAAGGATTATGTTTTATTAAAAATTGATATATATTTTCAGTGGGGTTTTGTTAGGAAATTAAGTAAAATTACATTTGAAGAAACTAGTGCAACATTAAGAAAATATTTTGGACAGTCAGGTTTACCTTTTTAAATAATTACTGATATATCAGTTTGTTTATCAGAGACAGATATTTTTTTTGCCCTTAATAAAATGTATCATATTAAGATAGCACTTCATCATCCTGAATTTAAGAAGCAAGATAATTTTATTAAAAATTGTAAAATCTTTTTTTTAAATAAAAACCAAATTTAAAATTCAACACTAAATTTGATGCTAATATTTCAAAATTGAAGTTGTCTTATAACAGTTGTATGTACAGTACAAATGAGGTAAGTCCAACTATATTACACTTAAGTAAATAATTTTTGACTTGATTAGATATACAAAACCAAATGTACTAGAAAACATTAAGAGAGTATTAGAAAGACAAAGTAAATTTATTCCAGAGGAAACAAAAAAATAAAATTTAGGATTGAAGAAGATGTAATGCTTAAAAAATACAAAGAGAAATTATGCATTGGAGAAAAAAATAAATTAAAGGGCAGGTTAGCTTAGTTAACAATGTCAGGTTATCAAATATGCTGCCTAGGGTCAGATTATAATTGCCACACTTACAACCTTTATACCTAGCTATCATAAAATCATACATTATATAAAAACAACATCATTAAAATTGTTTAATATATATATATGTATTATATTAGTATAAGTATATAGTATAATAACAATATTGTATGGTATATAAATTTAAAATTTTTCTAGCTTTTTGTATAGCAAACTGTTTAATAATATTATTGTTTCAATATATACTAATTAGTCATTATTTTGTAAATTTTACTTAATTGACATTAATGGCATATTTTCATTGGTTAATGATGTTCTTTGATAGCTCTTCATTCTCTTTAAAACTGAAAAGAATCTCTCTCTGCTAGTACTGAAGTATACAACATGTTGAAAAAATAAGTTTCCAAGTTATCTCCACATTAGGGAATTCATAGTTTTTAATAGAATTACCCAATAAGGAATCACAGTCGGTATGGTAATGCTTAATTTTTTTTTTGCATATCAATCACTTTCACGCCTATTTTTAGACATTTGAATTGCTATAACTGACATGAAAGTATGATACATTTAATTTTTTAGAATAATATCTTTTAAAAAGTGACTATTTTAAATATTTTGAAAAGGGAATAAATAATTATTATAATTTTTTTTTTTTTATTGATTAAAAGATGAAAACAAAAATTTAATTTTTCTCTGAATAGATGTCCTCAAAAAAAAGCAGATTGAAAAAAAATTGATAAATTGAACATTAAAAGCTCTAGAAAAATCCCCCTAACACTGTGAGATATCCTGTACAGACATCATTACCTACTTAATTTTACTTTTGTACTCTATTATTATAGATATATAATCTTTATTATTTGAGAATTTAAGGAAGTACCAAACTAATTTTATTTTATGTATGTAATATGTTTTAAATATTTACAAAAAAATATCAGTTGGGGGGTGGGTGGGTTTATTTTCTAGGTCAGCAATGTCATGAAGACAATGAAAAAACAAAATTAATTCAACAGCTGTTAAATCATGTGTTTGGGCATATTACTATATCAGTAATGATACCAATATACTATGCTCACAGACTATTCGTAACCATACTGTATCGTAATTATCACGGTCCACGTAGGACATTGACTAAGATATTAACTACGATTAAAGCTAATAAACTAAAAATATATTAAACATATTTTAAATCACGATAATTACAGCTAAGATCTTAGTAGCATAGAGTATCTATAGGTACCATGGATTTTGGCTATCTTATCATAAAACACAGTATATGTATTATTATCAATTTTTATGTTTTGATCCAAAGTGTTAGGAATTGCGCGTTGCATATTTTTTGATATCACACTTTTGGTTGAAATATTTAAATAATTTCTGGAATTAATCTTTTAAATTTCTGTATCCAATATAGTGCTGTGTTAGAAAAATTACCAAAATGGCTCTACTGTAAAATTTGTGTATTGGGACTTACTATGTTTTATGAATAGACAACCGCAAATATATACAATAAACATTGTTTATTAGGTATACCAACTTCGATATCTTGCTCAAGGTCAATTTGTTGGCATTAAATTCGTACTGATACTAATTTCAAAACATTAATTGATATTAAAATTGTTAGTCTTTTTCAGAATATTAATCTTCAATAAGTAAACTAATTAACATTGCGCCATAGCCAATATACCCGATCTGTATAGAAGACCGTGGTAAATATCATCGAAAATATAATTTTATTATGTTAATCACGGATAAACAATTTAAAACGAGCACTGATAAAGTTCTTATCTGAGTTTATGATATTAACTAACATTGTGGCGAGCTGTCAAGATTCCTACACTGGCATACTGGTATGTCATCCCCTTTTTTTTCCCTTTGTGTTTCCGGGTTGACGATTATCACTCACCCGCGATCCTGACAAGCCTCTTTTTCGTCCGCCGTTTCTTGACACTGACTCAACGTCGTGGCGTTGTCTGCTGCCTAACTTTATAAAACTGTATATAACTGTACCTGTCCTTCTTGAAACACAAAGTAAGTATAGATAGTCCATCTATGACTAATACACTCAAGTCGGTTCACAATATCAAAGGATAAATTTAAGGTTTGTGGTTTTGTTTATATTATTTGGTATTCTACCCCTATGTGCATTGTCACGCTAATGTATACATTATACATAATATTATGTTAAATGATATAATTGACTAAATAATCAAATTTAATATCAAATTATAATATTTATTATTCACTAAATTAATGTTTATAAAATCATTACATTAGATCACCTAAATAAAATAATATTCTTAATTTTACCTTTATATATTTTATATCAAGCCAGTTATAATAATATAATTTACTTATAATTTATAGGTACCTATATTACCACATAATACACAAAGCATTTTGAGAAGATGGAAGGAAAGATAGACTTAATAAAAGAATTTAGTCATTATGCTACTGAGCACAAAAGTTCAAATCCATTTAATGAAACCGGCATAAAAGAAATTCTTACACGAAGATACAAAGAAAATGTTGATGATTCAAAACCATTAGATAATGAAGCATCAATTCAAACTGTTACTGTTGATTTCCATAAAAAAATTCCACAATTGGAGGATGTTGATTTGATCAAATCAGATCCTTTGTGTAATATGCCAACACTATCTGAAAAAGAGTCTGTACGACGAACACGCGATAAATATGTTAAGCTGCAATTGCTGTACATGCATCAATTCAGGTATATATAATTAAAAATTATATTAAATATGTAGAGTATGAGTTTGGAGAAAGAGATGACAGGAGGTTGATAGGACTAGGCAGGTAATGATTATAAGTGGTGATGTAATAGGTGAAGTTGAGAATTTTAAGTAACAATGATGTTTTGTACAAAAGAATGGTGTCTATGATGATAATGTGAAACATTAAGTATGGTTGGATCAAGTAGAGAGAAGTGTTATTATTTTTATGTGACAAGATTATTTTAATGAGAATTAAGGGTTAGGTCTACAAGAATATGGTGAGACCAATGTTGTATAGTTTGATGTGTTGGGCAATAGACAGAAAAATAAAACAGAGAGTGTAGTAGAAAAGAGAATGTTTAGGTGGATGAGTGGAATGATGAGAGAAGGTAGGAAAAGAAACGAGTACATAAGATGCGGCTTCAATAGTAGATGATATGGAGGAAAATATTAAAAATTTAATTAAATACTATAAGTGTTAAAGTACTTACCAGTTAATAAATTTATTATTATTAATATTATTTATTTATTATTTTTGTATAGATATTTATTGTTTAAGTATCATGTAAATCAAAAAAAAAAATTAGAAAATCAAAAATCTAATTCTGAATCATGTACAAGTGAACTACACCCAAATAACTTAAAATGGACCACTGAAGAAGAATATGCAAAATTGCAAAAGCTTAAACTGTTGGAACAATATCACAAATTGCCAACTGGGCAGGAGGCGGTCACATTTAAAACTGCAATGGATAGAAAAATCAGAGCATCTCCATTTTTAAGTAATAAGGGAATTGTAAATCCGCGAAATTGTACATTTGTAGAAATGGGTATAAAATGTAAAGAAAAAATTATGCCTAAAAGCAAATTTTGTAAAAAACATATAATTAAAGACTCTAAGCAAGTTTTATTTAGAGCTTGTGGTATACTTCAAAGTGGTAGTAAATGTCAAGAGCCTATATTCAATTTTGATGAAGAATCTACATGTATTTTGCATGAAAAAATACCAATGCTTCGGGATTAAAATACTAGACTACAATTTTTGCAATTTTTATATATTGATAGTCATATCCCTCATATTTCTTAAATTTTGTATTTTTATAGAAAATATTTACATTTTAGATTCTGAGCAGAGCAAGGAATGCATTAGTTTTACAATGATGCTTATTATTATTATTATTTGTGAACAATTAAGTATAGCACTTTTTATAAAATCAAATCTGACTGGAGGGGTACTTTAGAGAGGTAATTTTTAAATTTTCCTAGCAGTTTTCCCAATAAATTAGAACAACCAAAAAAAAAACATGGTAGGATAGGAAAATAGGTTAGGTACAATATTAAACAAATATTATTATGGAAAACGTTTATTGCATATATAATTATTTTACCATTTTATGACATATATTATATTATTGATAACACTATTAACTGAACTCTGCTCTGAATTGTTTTTTCATTAGCAATGGCTTATCATTGCTTATAAATTTAATTTTCCCTCTATTACCCTCTACTATTTACTATATACCTCTATTACCTAACCTAACATAATCTAACCCTCTATTAGTGGTCCAATAACGTACATAGTTGCTTAGCTCTTTAAACATATTTTTCTAATTATTAATGGAGGGATTATGTTGTCATTAAAGTTACAACGTATTTGTGCTTGCATTTCCTACTACAAAAGCTTTTATAGACAATTATCAATATAAATGTTTATCACAAAATATTTCTCATAGTGACATTGAAGATTATTTTTTAGTTTTAGGTAATTAAGCATTTTTTTTTTGTTATTTTTGTTACTTTGTAAATTATCAATATCCTATTTTTAAATATTACTTAATTTTTAAATTTACTGTTCAGTGATCATTACGTTCACACACTATTTGGCGCCCAACCCAAATTTAATGTACTTCTTAAATAACATTAGGTATAATGTGTAGTAGGAGCGTGAGGATGGGGGTTATCGACACTTTGCTGAGTGACTTTATACGACTTGATGGGCTCTAAGACACAAAGTGGTTCCGCTTGAGAATTCAAAATGGCGGGTTATGCGCACTAGATCGAGAACAAAAATGGCAGAATGGGTTTCTAAGCCTGCATGTTAATGAATTGGCAGGAAAAACATTTGTTCTGGGCATTAGTTAAGTTAAGATAAGTTAATATGTAGTACTAATTATTTAAATAATTATTTTTTTGGTATTTCTAATTATCCACGTGAGCCTGTTTCAAAAAGGGGAAAAAAAGTTAATATCAAAAAGTAAATATTGCTTGTAATAATTAATAAATGATAGCAGTAGTGGGAAAGTATTGTTAAAATAGATTCTTCACTGACATCGGTTATAACTTGAAAAAAAATATGGTATATGTGTGCACCAATAGTATATTGTATTATAATGTGATTTTGTAAACTTTAGATAATTATAAATTATTAACTCTTAGTTTTAAGTTAATACATTTTTTCTAGTTATTTAGATACTAATTTATATAAATAATGTGATTTTAATTCAATTAATTAGTATACGGTTTTTTATTTATATAGCTTAAGTTAATAAGTACCTAATTTAAATTATTTAAATATGAATACATACATCTTTCGTCTGAATAATGTATGTACAAATTAATTATTAAGTACTTATGTGTATATATATATATATTTAATACTTAATACTTAATTAAATATATAGTTATTAGATTACTTTTAAATTCAAATGTATGTTAATTTATAATCCAATTTAATTTACTTTTAAACTTCTTAAATAATATTAAAACATTAGTGTTTTTGAATATTATTTTTTATTTACATTTACACAAAATGTAAGAAATATAGGTATTAGTTAAAAAAATGTACGGCCTTCTTTTTTTCTGTGAACAACTTTTCTACTAACAATTAAATGTATAATATACAACTATAAGATTTGGCTTTGTTGTAACATGAAACAAATTGAGGCGCTGGGTGCATGAAAGGTATTTTCACAGATATGCTCTTTTTGCTTTGCTTAAAATGTTTTTTTGAACTCAGCGACCTCTATACTATATGTGTATACAATTTTAGTTCAAAATTTTAATGATATGCCTTTCTTGCATAGAATTACATACTATGTACATTATATTTATAAATACTATCATTTTATTTTTTAATGTTTTAAAAAATAATATTATGGTAGATAACTTTGTCATTTTTCATTGTAGATTAATAGATTTATGTTTTAGGTGTATTCGATTCAATGTTAATTTAACATTGTATATAGGTACTTTATGTATAAAAATAAAATTGTGTATTTTTTTCTACAAATTACATAAATAAATCTTGTGTTCATTAAAATGTTTACTTGGTCAATACTTGACATCCAGTTAGTAGTTTGAAAATTACTGTATTTTGATATAATGTTTTGAAACTGCTATGAAATTTCTAAACTCAAAGGAGCGAATAATCCCATAGAAGATTGTCATAGAGGTTTCAGCTCATTAATAAGTATATTTTATTTAGTAGACAATCAAATTAATAATTAATAAATTAATTTTCTTAATATGTTTTAATTGTTAACACCACACCATCCATCAATCTGAAAATTTATATTGAATGCCTCAAAGATGACAACATTTGGAATTAATTAAATATAAGCAGCATCTACCCAGAATAAATAATATGAAAAAAATAGTACAATGATTCAGTTGAACAGATAAATAAATGTATAAATATGTATGACGAAAATGATAATTTTGATTATTTTTTCAAAGAAATTGTCTACAACATAATAGTTTATAAATATGCTAAGAGATCTTGGTTGTTAGATTTTGGATAAGTAGTCTATTTATTTTTTCAATATTTTATATGCATTTTTTTTTCGATTAAATGATTTTCGCTGTTTTGTATTCAATATTTTGTAATCATTTTTTTTTTATTTTCACTATTTTGTAGTTAAGCCATAAGATATACAGTGGTATGCAGAACATTTTTCATACTTCAGACAAAACAAAAAAATTAGGACCCACCCAATCAAAACATGGATTTGTATAGATATTCTACAAATAATTACAGTAACAATTTAATTTAGCTATATTGGCTATCATATAAATAGATACATTATTAATATAATACACAAAACTAAAGGTATTTCTGATCTTTGAATTAGTCAATTTCAATCAACATTCAAAATATTTGGTCTCTCACTCATTTTAGTCATGAGGCAATTGCCTCAAAAAAACTTACTTCAGAACTTAGGCCTCGGTAGATGAAGGTGAGCATTAAGAGCTTTAAGTTTATATTAAAGATGAAAGTTCCAGGTTAGCTTTCTGTTTAGTATGACACCTAGGTATTTTACTTCAGAGAAAAAGAGTATTGGGATATTGTTCAAGAAGACTTGAGGGCATGTACCTTTTTAAGGAGAAAGTTATGTAGGACGATTTTGAATCAATGATTTTGATTTTCCAATACTATATCCATAGGTAAATTATGTTAAGATATTTTTGAATTATATCTGAAACTATAGCTAGATTTTCATTAGAAGTCATTTTATATAAAAGCAAAAAAAAAACATAGAGTTTCAGAGAAAGAAGAATTTGTTATTTGCATGGCTATTGACAATGTAAAACTAAATATAGGTAATGCAGAACAGACAATGTAAGAAATAATTGTATTATTGTTGTAGCCAACATTAATAATAATTTAATAATAAGTATTTATAAGATAATTTGTATATTGGTTACAAGATAAAAACAATTTTTGAAAATATTTGTATCAATTTAAAAGACAATGAGCAAGATGAAGATTTTTAAAATTTACTAGACCTCTATATTAACCAATGGAATAAAAAAAAAAAAGAAAAAGATTTATAAAAGCTTCTAAAAACAATTAAGAAAATAAATTAAACGCTAAATCTTCAAATAATCCAAATTTATTATTTTTATGCACATCTATGTACATTGTATTAAAATTATTTTTAACAATTTATTCAAACAATTTATTTAAAAAAAAAAATGTATTAGTAATTAATACAAGTGTACAAAAAAAAAGCAATTTTTCATTACTTCCAGAACCCATATTAATCAGGTACAGGTAATAAAAGAATATTCTGCATTTTTGAGGAAATGAAACAACATTATATTATATCTGGCATTTTAAAAAGAATATTTAGAAAATATACTTATGATATTTATATTAACATAATAAAAAAAAGAATGTAACAATTTCACTTTTACTAAATGTTTTTTTGTATACAGAAAAGGTTTTCTTTTTTAAAATAAAGAAAAAGATAAAATAAATTTTAGAAAAAATATATATTTTAGTACTTAGTGTTACAAAATATTTAAATCCTTGTAAGCATACAGTATTGTTAATGTAATCAATAATTATTGGGCATATCACTTTTCTTGACCATTAATTTTACTTTTATTTACTTTTGTAGGAAAAAATTATTCATTTAAATAAAGTTAAAAATTATATTTTTACAAATTTACTAAAAATCTTTTTAAAACACGATGTGTAACTAGTAACATTAAGTTTTAGAACATTTAGTGCATACATGAATACAAGTATCCTATGTTTTCATAAATAAGTATATGATCCCTTTCTTGGTCATTATCTGTATTTATTTATTTTTTTAACTTTTATTAAAGATCTATTAATTTATTAGTAAAGTTAGATAGTTAATTTTTAGCAAATAATTAATTAGGTAATTTTTTAGAATACAATATTTTACCTGATAAAATAAAGTACTTTAATTTTTTTAGTTTAAGGTTTTTCATATTTTGTTTATCGTAGGTATAATATAATAATATAAATTTAAATGTTATTATTTATTTATTATTTGTTTGTTCAAAAAAAATAATATTCAATTGGTAGTGAAATCTGCTTTGAAATATTCTCAGTTTTAAAAAGCTATGTTTAACAATAATATAACATCACAAAATAAATAGATTAATATTTATAGAAGAATGCAATAATAAAATAAAATGTTTAAGTTTTTGAACACTATATTATAACATAAAATATTATAAACAAAACAAAAATAAATTATTAGCTTAATACCATTTTCGATCATTGAAAACTTTCTATGTTCAAATTTTATTGGATTTATTGTGAATAGCAAACATAAATAAAAAAATTATTGTGCATATTATAATATTTTTTTTACAAATCAGATTATTATTTTAAAATTGATAAAACAAACACAATATTGCATAAACAATATTTATTAAATTATTAAATTATCTACACTACATTAATGTACTACATTTATATTTAACCACAAAAATGTAATTTCATTCAAAACCTGGACATAGCCAGTTGTTCCAGTTGGCCTATACTATCTATACATTATCATCCTAAAACTAAATAGTGTATTTTCGACATATTAAAATGAAAAAAAATTGATCAGTTTAAAATCAAGAGAAGTTACTTGTTTTGAACATATAGGACATTTTGAAGACATCTTAAGCCATTTTTTAATGCACTGTTTACAAAACGTATGCTTGCATTTTAATTTTACCTAAAAATTAAAATTTTAAACATTTATATATTTTAAATATACATTCTATTACTGAAGGGGATTCAATTGGAATGGGATCTTTATTTTCCTAATATATACACAGCATAACAAGGCTAATATCATGTACACTTTATCCTAATTTAGAATCTGCTAATAGAATTCTTCTCACTTATATGCATAAATAAATCATGAATGATGGAAACAATTTGTTTAAATTACTATATTGTGTATGTATTAGACAAAGAAAATAAGAAAATTCCCATACTGTTTTGAATTCCCTTAACATATATAATTTATAGGTATCTACTTTGACAGGCTTATTTAGACAAATGGGGCACGTCGATGTATCTTCTAATTCTTTTAATGTTTCATTCTTTCTCCTATAGTTTAAAAAAAAAAAAATAATAATAATTGTTAAGTAGTAAAGTAAGTTATTAAAATAAAAACTAAAATTTTAGACCATAAATCATACTCAAAATTAATTATATACCTGAAACTATTAATTCTAAAAAAATAATTAACATTCTTACTTTTAAGTACTAACTACTTAAACTACTACTTAAATACCTATTCAATTCTCTTAAAACAAAATCATTGATATTCATCCTTATTTCTTCATTGATCAAAATACTTTGCACAATCTCCTTCATCTTCTTCTTTTCCTGTTATTATAATAACATAATTATTTTAAATGTTATAGTATCCAACTGAAATAAATTTAAAATCACTAATCAAATCTTACTTTCCCCTAACAATTGATTGCGTTTTTCTAAATATGTGCTTCAGATATTTGAAAAGTACAAATTCAGAGAGTAATCATCTAAAAGGATTTATTGAAGAGAAATTAATAATTTTGAACGAGTGACTTAAGACTTTCTTTAATGCACCATTTACAATATATGTACTTAAAATTTGATTTTGTTATCTAAAAAATAAAATTTTAAACATTTATATATTTCATTACATAAAGGGATTTAAAGTGAAATGAGGACTCCCTTATATTTCTTTTCCTAATACATATACAGTATAACAATTTAGACGTATTTCATTAGCTATTAGTCTGATTTAATGAAACTACAAAAGATAATATTTCTGACAAAAATTTGAATTCAGTATAAAGTTTAGGTACAAGAGAACGAGGTTCCTTTGTGGAATTGTATTACTCAATTTCCAAAAATTTGAAAACTAATAAAAATATGTTAAAAATAATTTTAAAAAGTATCCTGGCCAATTCCATGTAAACTTCATCCTGAATTAGAAATTGTTCTTAGAATTTTTATCACTTCATCGTATCAATTGGATGACAGACAATAAATTTGTCTAAATTGCTATACTGCATGTATGTTAGACAAAGATGGGCTCTTTAACTTAAATAATTCACAGCCATTACAAGCATCTACTGTAAAACAAATATTTAGATGAATGAGGCATAGTCATGTATCTTCTATTTTTTTATTGGTTTTCTTTGTCCTTGATTGTTTTGAGAAAAACAATTTTTTTATTGTTAAGCAGTGTAATAGGTTATCAAAATGAATTTCAGATCATCAAACTCAAAATCAATTAAATACCTAGTCATTCATTCTGAAAGGTTTATTAGGGTGGATGTTGTTATAGATAACACAGTAGTAGGTACATACATTTATATGCAGTTATAAATATGTCATTCTCATTTACCTGAAAAAAAAAAATGAACTAAATATAATAAATAACTTATAGTTTTTACAATATAATTAATTGATGTCTAAGACTAATATCTATAATGTGGTAATAACTATTGTACAGTGTATATATGTACTATAACTAAATTACCTCACAGTATATACCTAAAATTGTAAGCAGTGACTATAATCAATTTTTAAATTTTAATTGTCCCAATACAATAGGAACAAATTTTAGTTGATTTACGAGTAAGTATAATATATTATTTAATACAAATGTATGAATATAACCTAATGAAACATTAATAATGAATTAATTTGAATACATAAAACTTACAGAATGCGCAGAGTTCGAAAAACGTTTGTTTTGTGTATTGCAATGATAATGATGAACAATGTCTAAATATAATTTAAAAAGGCAAAAGTATATGGAACCAAAAACACAACTATGGAAACTAAATTATTTTATGTTTAAACAGCGAGTTAAGGAATTTAAACTTAAAGCTTGTTTAAATGGTGAATTTATTTTTTCAAATATTTGAAGTGTATTAAAAATTGATTTGAAAAGAAGTTCAAACTTTAGTGGACTAATCGGAAAAACAAATAAATTGACCGTAACGTGAACGAGCCTTTAAAACCATTTTTGCTTAATCTATGACGAGGCAGAGGGGCGTGAGCTCATCATCGATCGGCCGCCGCGTCCATCTTTTTTGTCCGGGGTTGTGACTACTGACTTGTGACCATCGCGCTAACAGTGCAGCCGGGCTTAGTAACTAGCACTGTGGTGGATACACTTCATAGATATAGATAATAAATTAAATAAATTAAATAATTAACTAGTGATAAGACGTGAAGTTATTATCCGCCATTTTGAGTAGGTCAAATGGATTAAAAATATCACCTACTAAAATACAGATATAGAGTTGGTTAAATAAATTCAGCATTGGATATTATCTATACCTGTATTAAAACAATATTGTTTATAGTGTAAATAATAATTTGTATTATTTGATATTACATTACCAACTAAATAAACTATAGATACCTATATGTTTATAAAAGTATACCTGTGTAACCCTTTGGTTCAAAGTACATTAGTTCAGGGCCGGCAACAATGGTCGTATGATGGGTCGTTTTCTGTCTCTGGTTGGATTTTTCGTAATTATCAGTCGCCATTTTCTTAATAGCAGGGAGCCGTTGGCAATTATACGACTTGTTAAAAAACTGTTTTACTAGATTTTTTCAGTATATAATTTTTATATTAAAAAAAAATTATAATACAGAAACGGGTCCTCGATAGTCAACAGCATTTTGATTTTTAAATCAGCAATTACCATTTACCATTTGCCGTAAACCAAAGATGACACATTGACACTATTGAAAGTTTACATTGTTATAAAAAATGTAAAATAAAGAGTAGATATTTAAAATCTTCATTCAATAACTATTGACTCCAATATTAGTATACAAATACGGCGAACCTTGTTTTCCTTAATCCACATACTTCAATTGTATGCAGTTAACAATTTACTTGTATACCGATTTCGAAAGCAAAATATTACCGACTGCTAAAGATCTAGGATATTTTGGCAAACGGATTTATGTACTTCAGAAAGTTATAATTTTTGTTAAATATGATGTACTACTAAATTTAAAAAGATTATTATTATTTACCTAATTTTTTAAGTTAGTGACAAACACCGATTGATAGATATGAACAAAATTTAATATTTTAGAACTGAAAATAGTCCTGGTGGTCCTGTACTTGTATGGCTGTATGCTGTATGATATACAAGAAATAAATATTATGAATTATAATTATGCACAGAACGGCTTAAAATGTTTTAGTTCTATTATTTGTATTTTTTTTTTTTTAGATTCTGAGTGTAGTAAAAAATGTATTGGTTTTACCATTGTTTATAGAACAGACAGATAACCCATGCAATGTTAATATTTGGTGACTTTTCATAAGATGTGAACACTATGAAACGCTAGTGTAGTTTGAGATGCAAGGTGCTGGTACTTCTACAATAGATTGATAAGACATGCAGAGAGGGGCATGATGCAAGGTAGTGGTAGCTCCATCATAGGGGGTGTAGAGGGGTAGCTTATCACATGGTATCGTTCTAAGAATAGAATAATAACAATGATAATGATAATATTTACCAAAATTAATGTATTAAGAAATTTAATTGTAACCATATTCAACTTGAATTATTCATCGATTAAGAGTAATTATTGCTCTTACTTAATAAAAATTATACTTCAATTGATAAAGAAGGTGGTCTTAAAGCGTCCTCTAATAATTTAAGTAATGCAATAAATATAATTTGTTAATAATATAATTTATAATTAACATACTTAAACACGTGAAAGACAGAGTCCGTAACACCTAAAACACATTTATAATAGTTATCACCATTAAAATGTTTGGATTATATTCGAAGACTTCTTCAGAGTACTTTTGTCCATTTGCAAATTTATGGCGAATGCTTTTTTTAATATGTTTTGTTACTCCAATTTTATTTAACTATGTCACATTACACTCTTCCTCTTTTGGAAAGGCATGGAAACTTAAAGATTTATCTTTAGAGTAATATGTCTTGCAATTATATACAGAGCAGTAACCATTACTCTTTCTACTACTCATTGTAATTTAACTTAGATGAAACACAAAAAATGTAAATAATATATTTTTTATACTTTTCTACAAATAATCATAATATTATTATCTGTAGTATCTTATTATTTTGTCTTGTTTTCATTAGTTGTTATATTAACCACCAGATTGCGTGTTCTTATCTGCAAATCCCAATACCATCTATCTGTCTATTCTATAATCAATGGTTTAACTAAGATGTTTATTTATTTTTTTATACTGTTCCTCCGATAAATACGATGTAGACACTTTTCTGAAAGGAAATTTTCTTGGTATGGTACTTTAAAGAGGTCATTTTTTGATTTCACTGGCAGTTTTCCCAATAAAAAAGAAAAAATAGGAAAAAACGTAAGAAAAACGAGAAATTTATGAAAATAATGTTTTTATTATTTTTTCAATTTTGTTATTTGTTGTAATTTAGTTAAACATATTCGTAGAGACTTGAAATTTGGACAGAAAACTTATGTTTGCCTTTTATAGCCATGGTAAAATTTAAAAAAAAAGTATGTGAGTCATTTTTGAGCTATTTACAGACATTTTAATATTTTTGTTGAAATTCAGTTAAAAATATTCGTATTGATATTTCGGATTTGAAATTTAGACAAAAACTTATATTTACCTTATCTATGCGTGGTACAATTTTCAACGAATTTAAGCCATTTTTAAGTTATTTATAGACATTTTATTTTTGCAAGTTTCATAAGTAATTTTTATTCGGTAGGTACTGTGTAATAAATTGTTAGACTTAATAAAAATGCAAGAAAATTTAACCGGATATAAATTAAAAATCTTACTTTGTGGTCAAAAAAAAAAACAAAATTGAATTTAATGTAGTATTTAAAATAGTCAATTTAAATTTTAACTATAGTAGTTGTACATTTTACGCACAAAACAACGAACATAAAAATACGTGAGCTTTTCAATTCGGGCTGATGCAGAAAATACTAAATTAGTGAACAAATTATTTAAAATAGGTAATAACGATGTGAAATGTGAATTCGTGTGCGTGCGTAGTGTGCAAGCCTATGTACGCATGAGTTCATTAATCGTTGGGCGATATTGCGATAATAACGGGAAAACCAGTGGAATAATCTCCGCCAATCGGAATTGTATTTATTTGTATAAACGCGCACGCAGCATAAGACTATTATAAAACAGCTGACGCATTCGTTGTTATTATTGTTTATTTGGATCTATAATATTATACCAAGGACTAATACTATACACTACTAACCGTATAAAAAGACTAGTTACTTTCGTCCAAAAATAATAACCGTCCATTTTTTTTTCTGGTTGCCAGCCGAAATTTTACGCGGCTCGCCGAGATTTTTTCGGTAGCTCGCCGGTTTAATCCGGGCCTGGCATGGTATGTCCGGTTCTTCCCGATATCCCCATTTCACCATGCACGCTATTGTACAAGCCACTCTAGCTGTTAACCTGTTTAACGCCTTACATATTATCCACGGCGGTAACCAACCATGGCTTCTACGGAAGACGTTTAATGTTGTTAATTGTTGATGATGCATCACTGTTAACTGAACTCCGCTCAGTATCAGTTTTTCGTTAGAAATGGTTTATCGTTGCTTACAGAAATACATTAAATTCCCTTGTGTATCCTACTCTCCCAATTTCTCACATACAACAGTGGCTGCACCCACGAGCGAAATACGTCCGTCTTTTTAAACTTAGTTATTAGATTGTTGGTAAATAGGTACCTCGCTAATAATGTACAACGGTTGAATAACCAGATTGAAAATTCGATAGCTTACCGTTATAGGATAAAGTTGAACAGTTTAGTTTTTGTTTGTGAAACTATAAAAGATAAAAAAAAACACCCACAGTGTTTTCTTCTAATCTCGTACGGTTCGGAATCGAATGCCCCACGATTTTGTAATATGCGTTTATATAGGTATTTACGTGTCCGTTATTTAAACAGAGTATAAATAAGACCAGGGTCTTATTATTTAAACGTACGGTAGAAATTAATATTTGTATTACTCTCTATCTTTCTCTCTCTCTCTCTCTCTCTTTTTTTCTCTCTTTATAATACGTGTAATGTTATTAATTATTATAATATACTACAGTACATGCGGTGTTCAGGACTACAGTCTATACCTACATGTTATAATAGCATAGATATGATTGATGCATTTATGCATAATATGTAGTATATAATATATAGAGCATTAATAATTTGTATAAGCGGACGTATGTACCTACCTACCTATACCAATCGCGATTGAACGGCCACGACGATGCACGGTCTTGTGTGTGTGTGTGTGTCAATTAATTATTTTCGCGCCGAATTTCACGGAGATATTATTATAATTTACGTTTTACGGGAGTGTTCAAAGAGAGAGAGAGAGAGACCCGATTCGATTGTATGTGCATAATGTTATACAGTATCATACGATCCAAGTCACATCATACCTACATGCAGGACACAATAAATATAATATAGTAACATATTTGGTGCCTCAGCTCTAGAATAGATAGGTACTTTCCCAGTAAAATAGATCGTTTTTGGATTTTCCCCGGAGTTCCTCTAAATTCCCTTTTTTATATAGATATACGTACGTGCTTGATTACAATGCTCATATGAGCGTCATAACCGACTTAATTCCAAAAATAATCGAGGGTACCTATTGTATAACATACACGTAATAACTGCAGTTTTCATTTGTACGATTTATTTAATTTTTTTTTTTACGAGAATGTACGTTTTTAAGATGAAAACTTATGTGTCCTACCTTCTTAACTTCACACCTTCAACAGTGACCACTCCCATCCTTAGTATCAGCTCTTTTTTTTCTTTTGGTTTAAATCGCATATGTGCATGTATCTATAATCAAAATTGGATTTGCTCGTTATGAAAACTACAGAAAATCGACTCGAGTTCTTCCTCGGGATCAGAGAAATATAGCATCCCAATATTACCAAGTCGACCTGTTATAAAATATGTATAATTTTAGCGGCCCAACAGCCATTAATGTTAACATCATATTGTAAATGCGTATAAATATAACATTATGATATATATATATATTTTATCTGTGTATTCTGAAGAAGAGCAAAAACATTATGACGTGTAGTGTACTTCATAATGTATAAATATATTATAATTTATAAAGAGAGAGAAAGAAATATGGAGGGAAAGAGTAAGAGAGATAAGCTCATTTTAATTACCAGCTCTGCAGTCCGGGTGTATAAATATATATAATAATGTTCGCACAAAAACGAATTTGTGATAGTTCGTGGAGATAAGTTTCGCCGAGTAGCAATAACGCGCGGTTTTACACACGACCGTGACAGACGCATAATATTAAACGGAATATTTACGGGGGGGGAGGGGTACACGGTCTATATAATAATATAATATTGCAGCCGTTGTTGTTATCTCGCCCACGGAGTAACGTTTATTAAAAAGTTTCAAAGGGCATCGCGGTCACCGGGAGAAAAGAGGGGGGAGGGCGTTTACTCTACCCGAAAAGTGTTTAAAATAAAAGAGCGACCGAAAATTTTTATTATAACTACGAGTGTGTGGAGAGAAAATTTTCGGGCACAAAAAATAGAAAATAATTCGAAATGAATCCAATAAGGTTATATAGAGGTTATATTACATAGGTTATAATATATTCTATAAAGTTATATAGATAGGTACGTTTGAACTAATGGTGAGTATCGACATAAACCGATATCGTTCATTATCGACTGATACTGAAGATATTGGATTATTGGTTTTTTTTTCTATAACCGATATTTTCGTGAATAAATGTCTACGAAAAAAAACCGTTAAAAAATCGGGTTATCAACCGATTTATCAGTTAATTTCAATATCAACTCGTGGCTTCAGTTTCCAATATCGGATCGGGTATTGGTTTTATATCGATAGCAAATATCGGATTATCGGATAATATCGGGGAAAAAAAATCATATCGGTTCACCAACAGTTTGAACTGTCGAGGATTGCGAGTTTTGAATATTTGAAATATGGAGAGAAATATGAATTTTGTTTTTTCGAATAAAAGAATTATGATGAATAATTCGATTGCAGAAAAAAATTGTATAAAAATAGTTAAAGTTGAAAAAAAAATTTCTTTTTTCTTTTGTGACATATCGTACACTGTACATTATTAATACGATACATAATTATTTATTAATTATACAGTCAGTCAGGGGCAGATCCAGAGCTCAATTTAAGAGGGGGGGGGGGGCAAAAGTGCAAATATAGTGCTAAAAATAGTAAATTATCTCGTGAACCAAAATATACTACTCCACTACCGTGTTTGGAGTCGGAGGACAATTAACCCCGTTGCCCCTTGGATTTACCACTGAAATCAGTTGTATATCAGAGTGTAAGTACTCGTATAGAAAAGTCGAATTACCCATAGGTAATTTATTATCCTATTTTTTTTTTTTTTTTAATACAATACAGTGCACTGTCGAAAATTCAGAACTAAAAATAGTTATACTTATTTTTTGCGCTTTACATAATTACGAAAAATATTGTGCATTATTACGTTCACAGATAGGTATGTCCGTAATATTATTCGATATAACTTGTATGCGATTGTGTGATTATAATATATACGTAGGCGATGTTATTACATTGTGCGCGTCGTGCGTTCTCGGCCGAGGGTGAATAAATTTGTCGTCCAAAAACAAACGCCGCCGTCGTCGTAACGAATATAATATTATTACAGTTGTAGAGAAATGTACCTGTGGTATAAATATATTATGCGCGTGTAAATAACTCAAAACTCGAATGCCATAGCGGTGATACGATTGTGACGCTAGTAGGTACTCGTCTCGCCGAAAGTCGCGAATTTGAATATTATATCAAGACATTAGAAACTGTATTGTTCCACTAGTCCGTGGTCGGTCAGTGCAATATGCGATATGTGCAATACGAGTGGCCAGTGATAAATGACGCGTAATCGAGAATTTTTCGGGAATAGATTGAGATGATTGAAATTTGAAATTAAAAAAATAGTTGATATTGGGGACGGATGCGGCCACTGTAGTAGGGAGAATGTAGTTATGAATAACATTAATGTTATTGTTTAATTAATGGATTTTTTATGGGTGGGGAGGGGAGGAGTGTCGTGCGAATTTCAAAAATAGGCATGTAAATTCGGGTGAATTACGTGTGAAATATTTGCAAAATTTTGTTTTGGATTTTCCAATTGGGGGGGGGGGAATGTCATATAAATTAAAGACCAAGCAATAGAGTAATAGACCAGAATGTAATTGGTTTTACTATTTTTTTAAATTCTTCCCAATTATCTATATCTATAACAGTGGCCGCACGTTCGCATCCATCCAGGTACGTGAAGCTGGATGAACACAAAGTTCATAAAAAAATTTAAATGGCTAAATGTTTAAAAAGACGTGATACTTGCAATGGTTGACTTGGTCTTATGAACTTACGATATAGCAATTTTGCGTTCAGCAGGCACAACTTTATGCTGTTGGTTTTAATATTGGAGTGAATTGACTTTTTTTTATCAAACATAATCGTTGTTTAATTGTAATATTTCGCATACCCATAATTTTCTTCAAAATTTAAGTAACGAAAAAAAAAAACGCTACTTTCGTTGCACAGATAATATTGTTATCTTTAACGTTGATAGTATGTCAATTCACTCTAATATTAAAACTAAACAGAACACTGTTTTCCCTGCTGAATGTAAATCTGTGTCGTACCTACATTTATAAGCCGCAGGGAAATTTTACCACGTTTGAGTAAGTCCAATATAAGTATTTTTACCAAGTTTCAAGTCTCTACGTGTATTTATAACCGAATTACAGCAAAAAACTTCCAAAAATTAAAATTCCATTAAAGCTCAAAATTGGCTCAAAAGTTTGGCGATGATACCGTAAGAAAGTAAATCAAAAAGGTAACAAAAAAGTATCTTGTGATTTTTCGATTAAATTATTTTTTCTAGTAGAAAACGTTGTCCGTGTTTTTATAAAATAATGAAATCGTGAAATTGAACTTCCTTCAGTGCTTTTATTTAAAAAATGGTGTCGAAAATCAAAAAATGATCCCTATAGAGTACAATTTAGACAACTTAAGCTTATAGAAAAGTTACTACACGTAAAAATCGGAGGAAGTTTACTAGGAAAAAACGTAGACTAGAAAAAAAAAATTAAACATCTTAGTAAAACCAATAGCTCTCTTGCTACGTTCGGAATCTAAAACACTTACTTGTTACAAATATACAATTATACAAGTGTACGTCTTATATTAAAATGAGTTTTTGACATTAGTTTATTGAAACCAAATATTTTATTGCAATATATTCGTGTGTAATATTTACATAGTTTTATTTTGTTTTATTTTTTTAATTAATTAACGACACATTGAAAATAGGACAAGAGTTATAAAATAATAAATTGACAATCGATTGTTGTCTATTTGTATAATAATAAGAGGCTCTACTTGATACCATCCTATACTAATAATATTGAAAATTTAATTTCTTAAAATGTTTTTCTTTATAATATTCCAGTAAAGTATCACGCATATTTTTTAGCAGTTTAAAGGTTTTAATATTTTCTTAATCATAAACCTGCGCAACCATAATATTAATTTCCATGTATTATCTGGTACTTTGGTAGTTCTATACAGACAGCACAATTTAAATAAATTAATATAACAATGATGACTCTCAAATCTAATTTGAATTTCTTTAATCGTGTACTTTTGTTTTTCGGTTTCGGTAGTATCAAATATGACGGAAGAAACGATTACACGCCGATAATCTATGCCTGGCGGTGTGCTTTAAATTGTATACATTTTGTAGAATTGTACACGATGAATAAGTGGGTACAGTATACCTATTTATAATAATGAATTTTATAAAATTATCCAAATTTGTAATTATTTAATAAATATAGTAGAGTTGCATTTTTTAGATTTTGAGTGGAGCGAAGAATGACGTATTGGTTTTACTATGATTTGTGTTGACTTTTTACACTTTTGTCCAAATTTCACTCGGAAGTCGCTGGTCGATTTATGTTTGCGTACATATATAAATTAAATTACACAATATTATATGCCATCTTCCCAAATTCCCTCCTACCAGTTTTTGTTTTTTTCTGGTCAATGGATATTTTAACATTTAAAATAGTATACAAATGTAAAAAAATTATATATACATATAATTTATTTTATTTCAAAGAAAATAAAAAACTAGTGGCTACAAAGGTTTAAACACAAAATAAAATTATCAAAAGTAGAAAGTTGATTAATAATTATTAATAGAGTTGGACGAGTTTGGGTTTTTAAAATCAAGTCGAATGGAGTCAAATTTTTTCGAGTTGAGTTCAAAAGTCGAGTACACAAGTAAAGCCTACTACTCGAGTTCACGAGTACCGAAATTAAAATTTATCGAGTCGAATAATACTTGGGTAGACCGCAAAAACTTTAGTCTTACTCGCCCAACAATAACTTATTAAATTAGTTTTAAAAATTGTAAAATGTTAAGCAAGTTGTTATTTTTATACATATTAGTATATTATATATATATATATATATATATTACAGATATTGCATAACGAATCGGAAATATTCGAACCGATGTCCATAGTGATGATCGTAAGTATGGAAACGAAATATATCGGACACGTGTGTAGCCTTGTGTGGCGGATATATTTCGACAGTCGGATATCGACGTTATTGACAAAGTTGGAAAACATTTACGGAAAATTGATCGATTTAAATGCCTCGAGGAAACTAAAAAAAAATGCTTATTGGTTGATCGTCGTCGGATTCATTGTACATTTCATCATACATTTAATTAAACCGATAGATTTAATCTTCAGTATCCGAAGTTTAGGACTGTTAAATGTGGTAATTATAACATGAACATTTAGTAAAAATAATAAAGATCGCTAACTACATCGTGTACCTATTATAATAATAGATGATGTAACATACTCAATATTTAAAGCGTTTTATATAAAAAATTTTAACGAAATTTAAAAAATATACATATTTTAATTTATGAACACAAAAATATTTAACACATAAATCCACTTTCGAATAATTTCATTATCACAATTACAATTATTATTTATTATGCAACTAAATGAAATATACCATTAAAAAATGGTTTTGCGTGGGCCAAAGGTACTCGGACTAATTAGGTTTGTAATAATAGTATAATATTAAAACTAATCATTTTTGAGGACTTCATAACACCCGTGATTGGAATGTAAAATTTCTCTTTTTCGAGTAAAAACGAATCGAGCTCTAAACCAAATATTAGGAAACAGAATTTCACACAAAAAATAAAAAAACTTCGATACTTGTACTCTTTTTTAGTTTTTTCATTTTTTTATATGAGCAATAGTTGGTTATTCGGTAGTATAAATAATCGGAACATTCGACTATCCAGTCGGTAGTACACTGATAATCATCGACTTTTTAGTTGGCAGTGTAAAACTATAAATAATAATCAATCGGTAGTTTGGATTAACTAATATTAGTCGGCCATGCCCATCATTAATATTCGTGTTAGCGACTACCGCGTTCCGCTGTAGTTGTCGATAGGACGGTCCCGGCGGTTAATCCTGAAAAGGACGCGACTGGTCGTCGGTCTTTATCGACAACGGAGATCAGGTACCGAAAGCTTACTCGATTGCGGTAGTCACCGTTACTCGTCGGCGGCAGCGTTGGTGGTGGGTGGGTTTCTTCGTGGTACGGGCGGTACGGTGGCTGCTGCCGTCGAACCGAACCTGGTTGTTGTAAAGCGACGGATATATTTAATAATAAATCGTCGGTTTTTTAATGGTTAATGGTTTTTTTTTTTTTTTTAATATTTGATATCGAAAAATAATATGTCTAGTGTCTACCTATGGTAAAAATCAAATATTGACCAAAGAAAAAGAAGAACATTATTGTTATTATTTTTTCAAAAAAAAAAAAAAAACATTGTATTGGTCTAAAATCCGATAATTTTCTAGGCTCGAATAATTTATATCAGAATAGTGATAATATTGAAATCAAAAAATGAAACAACTAAAAAGAGTAAAAGTTTTTGGGTTATCTTTTTATGGTGTAAAATTCTGTTCCTTGAATTTGTCTATAGCTCGATTAGTTTTTGGCTGGCGAAAAACTATTTTTATATTCCAATCACGGATCCTCAAAAATTATTAGTTTTATTTTATACTATTATTACAGATCGTTATAATAATCGCCGAAGTGTGCCATAATTTCGCACTTTACGAATATTTACTGGTAATATTGTGCGTCCAGTGGTTAATTTACATGGTCAACGAAGGAATAAAGAACAAGAGCCCCGTGAAGAATTTTCGAGATCTGCACGTAGAGATCATGGAATGTTTATTGGACGTGAATAAAACTGTGTTCGGGTTACCGGTGTTGATTAGTTTGATCTTGGGTCATTTATGCGAAATCGTTTACGGATTGTATTTCCACATACTGTTTGCCGGGATATTTATGAACTACAAAAAAAATTCTATGGTCGCCATTATATACGTTTTGTCGAAACTATTCGACCTATTTCTGTTGTACGGAATTGGCCATGGCACAGAAAAAGAGGTTTGTAGTTTTTTATTATTATGTTAGTATAAAAATTCGGGACGTTTTAAGGAACCCAAAAGGGCACTGGTTCAATTAATCAGTCCGATCGATACATTGATGGAGCTTTACTACAATGTAGCGATACGAATTCTGAAAAACAGACTTGAATGATATCGATTAGCTAGATCTCTTTTAAATTCGGAGCGTAGCGAGGGATCTATACTAAATTTACTATGATGTGTGTTTTTATTATTTTTTCTGTCTGTGAACAACTTTTCTATCAGAAAAATTGCTCCAAAGTAGAAACTATAGCACCTTTTCTGAAAATTAATTTCCTCTCATTGGTGCAATGAGGAGGTCATTTATTGATTTTCCGAGGGGTTTTCGAAATAATTGAGAAAATCGGAACAAAATTTTAGGCAAAACGGCAAATATTTACGGTGTGCCGCGGCGTTACTGTTTTCATTGTTTTCACTGTGGTATGCCTAAGTTTTCTATCAAAAGTATTACTTCAATCAAAAAATGTAAAAATATCGATTATATCATAAATATTGCTCCAGAAGAACAGTAGAAAAACATCAAGAAATCTTTTTTGTTGAATTTTAAATCTAGTTGATGACTAAGAAAGTCGTGTTTTAATTTTTTTTTGTAGTTTTCTTAATGATTGAACAAAACCAAAAAAAACACGAAAATAATGCTTTTGTTATTTTCAATTTTTTTTCCTTGTAATTCAGATTAAAATATTCATAGAGACTCATAATGTCGACAAAAAATATTTTATATACAGTTTTCAAAACATTTAATTCATTTTTGAGCTAATTGTAGACATTTAAATATTACGAGTTTGTACGTAATTTTTATTCTGTAGATACTCTATAGATAATATTGTTAGACTAAACAGAAATGCTTAAACATTTAACAAGAAGTTCCTTAAATGTCATACTTTTTGATAAAAAAAAAAAAAATGAGGTTTATATAGTATTTTTTTGATAAACTAATTTTAATATCAAATTTTGACGAAAATCGTTAATGTTACGACCTTATAACCGAACTTTACTCCAAATCGGTTTTCGTCATCAATGGTTTATCATTGGTTACTGGTTTAAATTAAATAACTTTGTATATCCCAACTTTCCCACTACCTACCTAAAACAGTAGCCACACCAGTCACCAGTATCAGTTTTTTTAAAATTTGATTTTAGTTTATTTTTTACAGTTTTTGTACGTTTCAAATTGCCAAATTAAATTGTTAGAAATTAGGACTAAAATTCGAAAAAAAAGATTTGGATGATCTCATAAACTTACGCTTCACGCTAAATTCAAATCTGTTTTTCAGAAAGATCATTAAATTGATTGAAAAATCCCTCCCCCCCAAAAAAACAACTGAACGCAAAATAGGTAGTTTTGTGATTTATTTGTAATAATTTGTTTGTTTATAAAATAATATATAGATAGATCGAACGTCTTTGATTTTGCACGAACGTTTCTTGGTCGAAACGGTTCCCAAAGTTCAACGACAGGTATGCGTACTATCGTAAATGGGATCACGGTGACGTTAGCCGACAACCAGTAGGGCGACAGGATATCAGGCCGACAGACGTTAGGCAAATAGGGTATATGTTATAATTTATTATCTTTACATTTCATTTATTAATATTAAATATTAAAAAATAAGAAATCATTATAAAATAAAATACAACAAAAAACTATGGCGATGGCATAAACATCATTGATTCAATATAACATTAGAGCATAACACAAATATATAACACTGTTTTTATATCTTATCTCGAATAGTTGCTTTGATAAATATATTATTTAGAAACTTTGGATATGGGTACTTAAACATATTATTATTGTTATTGTTATCGTTTTCGTTATCGTAATAACAATACCCAACGTCGGCTCTTTGGTTGTCGGCTCATCGTCCTAATCCCATCGTTAATATAATATGCTCTAGTATATCTCTGTTCAAAAAACTTAAAACATTGATCAATAATAATAATTATAAGTGTATAATTATATTATTATTATTACTATTTTATTATTTGTTTTAGTTGAAATTTTTCTCATTAAGAAGAATGCACGAGAAATTCCGTTTCGAACTTTGCGGATTTTACCAGATTAATTTTAGGCAATTGTTTATTTTACTAGTCAAGTCCATAACATTTTTAGTGATACAAATTCAATTCAAATTAAATGTTATTAGTAATAAATTAGATTAATATTTTTATTTCATATTATACCACTATACACCTGGAAAACCACTTATAATAAGGCACTCGTCGATTGTCAATCGTTTACAGCTCACTGTGACTCACTATTACTTATTTTTGTAATTGTAGTTATTAATAAAGTATTTTGAATTTTTTGATTTTGTATTTTACTTTCTTCCTCCTTACCTGAAGATCAAAATCTTCATGTACTCAAATTGTTTTTAAACTTTTGCATTCCACTTTTATTTTTTTTTTCTAATTCAAGCACTGTATATTATAGTAATGTACTAAAAATCTACAAGTTAACTGTGGACTTGTGATTATGATATTATCATATTGTTAAAAAATAACAATAATAATAATTTATAATTTTAACTGTACTAAATTTTGAATTTATTTTATTATATAATACAAATAATACAAGAACAAAAAAAAAAAAATCAGTAGTACCGAAGGGGCCATTGACATAATCATAGACGAAGACCCAAAAGGAAAATACCTTTTTCCTGTGGGTATATCCACACCTGCACGTCAAATATAATTATTGAGCAAATAACATTTCCTAATTTATCAACATTATCCTTTGATATTATTATTCGATTATCCCGAAAATGTTTTTCACAAATAACCTCGTTAGCGTTAAAATGATCTATTCCTATTAAATATAACTACCTACTTTTGATTAAAATAAGAACCGCATTAAAAATCGAATATTTTGTAGAATAGGTTTATATTTGACACTAGACAGCATAGACAAGTATACCAGTTACCAGACAGTAGACAAGATTATGCAGTGTGCAATGTTAGTACCAAATTATGTTTGAGTTATCGATTACTAACATAAATCGATATTAAATAAATACAATAATGACATTATAATATAACAAACCAATCTCAATAATTTGAATAAATATTTTAGCGGGCTGTTCGATGATTATCATCGAACATTCCTAACTTCAAAATACGTCTAATCAGCAGCGTTTATGCGGTAACACGGAAAACGATTTTTCCTCGTTAAAAGGAAATATTGTAATTATTATTATTATTTCGTATGGCTTAGATAAATATTACATTCAATTTACAGTTTAACATAGGTAATATAGTATAAAATAGATATAAATATAAAATAAGAAAGATAAAAATATAAATAAATATTGTAATAGGCGGGAGGGTAGAAAGTTGCTTGATCTAGTCTTCTTGGACCATGATTATAAATATTGTAGTGGCTAGTTGCGTTTGGAAACAGCCAACATCATATTGTGTTCAGCGGCGTGGAATTTGTTTTATAAACCTGATTGTGAAAAAAGAGATTAATTAATATTTTATTTGTGATACACTTCTATCTAATTATAATAAATGCTATAGTCAAATTGTATAACATTGGTTATTTGCAAACGTGATTGTGTACTATAGCGATGTCATTGTTGATTATTTACATGAAACAATTAATATGCGAATAATGATCAATCGCTTTTTTAATTAATCCATTAACCGGATTCTTGATTATTCGATTTTTTCAAATAATTGATCAAAATAATAATCGAATATATAAAAAAAAAAAAGTTGAATAGCTCTAGACGAGTATGTAACGGCACTCCCGTATATTACGATTGAATTAGATGAAATTTACAGATTATCAGATATGAATAAATTTGGTTTTGGATGAAGTTCACGTGCGTTACTCAAGTTTAGGATATTATTTAATAAATTAACGTATATTAGGTTGAAGTATTTTTGCCTGGAATCAATGCAAATAAAGGTGGTACAAAATGATCATTGCGTAAGCCACGCAAAATAACTTGGGACTATATTAAACAATTCCATCCATGTAAATAATCTCAGATTGACATAGAATTTTTAAATTTGTTTAATTGCTTATGGTCTTTTTCAATTCTTCCATTACTTTTGGTTATGGTAGCACCATTTTTCTACGGGTGTTATGCATATTTCGTCGAACTAGTGATGTATCATCAGCAGTGATGATTTGTAAATTAGATAAATTATTAGAAATTTCTGTTCGTAATAATCTTACTTGGTTTATTATACACAGATTACCCATAGCTTTTCTTTTACATCCATTTGAATACATTTTTCTTTTTATACTCTATTGATCATGCCCGTTATGTTCATTTACAATTTCAACTATTTGTACAATATTTTATAAAGATGTATACACTTTCGCAGTGAAAGTTCTAACAGTACAACGCCATCATATTAAACTATTTTTAGATTCATGAACTTTTTGATACGTTAAATTTTCGAATAATAATAAATCTTCGTCTTTGGTAGTTTTAATAATTTCACCAATATTTTTATCCATTACTTATACTTTTATATAATATTGAAATGTGAAATGTGAATGCACACACGATTAATATCAGACTATTGTCACTAAATATCACGATACTGCAACTGTTAAATACTGTTCGATATTTCGACAAAAAATTTATAATTGTTGTTAAATTAGACTTAGATTGGACGTAATCGATTTCGTATAATAATAATATACTTATTATTAGTAGATGCGATTTCAATACATTTATCAGCCTGTAAATTCCACAGTTGAAGTATAAAGTGTAGTGCAAATTACTAAAATTAATTTTTAGATGTGGCGCAATATACATGTTATATTTTTATACTCTGACGTAAATTATATACGCACTTAAATGTACCTATTGATGATGTAAATTACTACAAATAAAATCTTTCGACATATTATTTATTTGTAATTGATCGATACAATCTGTTGATTTTGCTTGTGATCAGTTTCGTAGTCAGGATTTATCAATATGGATCGATACGGTTTAGGGATTTGCATCCTTCTTAAAATTATCTAAAGGTAGTTAAAAATATCGTGTCTTCCCACCTCGCCGACTCCCATTTTGCCAACATCCCATTTTGCCGACAAATAAACTGGTTTTATAAGGTATTTAAAATCATCCCATTTTCCCGACACATAAATCGGTTATATTACTATTTTGAATTGAAATATTATAGTTGCAATGAAATTATTATAACTAAAGAAATTCTAGCGTCACAATCGCGGCATGAGGCATGAGTGTAAGTAAATACATAAATTTAGTATTGTCGAAAATACAAAAACTATCGACTATAAAAATAGGTCATCAACGATTAGATAGATGTTCAAAAAAATTTTCTTATTATTTTCATAATTTAAGTTTATTACAATGACAATTTAATAAAACTAGTGTAATTCCTGCAAAAATTGACAATTGAAACGAGTTGTTTTAACATGAGATATAGTGGGATGGAATCATTACTAGGTGTACTTAAAGCAACGTATATCACAGGTAAGCATTAACAAAATAAAATGTTGTCGGTAAAATTGGAGTTGGCAACGTGGGAATGA
Organism: Cinara cedri; assembly: GCA_902439185.1. Lineage (NCBI taxonomy): Eukaryota > Metazoa > Arthropoda > Insecta > Hemiptera > Aphididae > Cinara > Cinara cedri. The sequence continues at coordinate 4,587,664 of CABPRJ010000476.1, read as the reverse complement.
ACCAAAAATATAGTAATAGAGGGGCGATTACAACACCCAATTAGTTATTATACAATATCATTGTAGTCAAAATAATATTATAATATTACCGTAATTTAATTCATGGTATCATTGATTAAAAATACTAGTACCTAATTATAAGCAATGATGGTACTAACGATTGACAAATATATACGAATAATAATTTATGTAGGCTATAAATTGAAAAAAAAATTATTATTTAAATATAATAAAAATTAGTTTAATCTATCCTATTATCTAGATAAAAGTTAGATTATCTTTATCTAATCTAGATAAATTTATATACAACTATCTGTAACTTATCTAGATGAAATATTCGTTATCTATTCTCAACACTGGTCAAAGGTCAAACGACAACATTTATTCCTTTTTTATTGAAAAGAGGTTCTCTGATTTACTACAGCCGTATATTGATATTTACATTATAAGTAAATATAAATATTAGATATAAGTAGAAATCAATGCGTTTTAAGAAATTAAACCGTTTTTATTTTTGTTTACGATTCGAGAAAAGTATCGAGTGTTATTATAATAGGTACTCGAGTATCAATTAAATTATAGTGTGTAGCTATAATACGTAACACCTGATATTTTAAAATAATACAACCTTAAAATAAAAAATTATAAACTACTCGTTTATTAGATTATTACAATCGTGTATTACGCGTATTACCCGATGGTTCTGTATACTTGAATAGTTTTTCCTATTTATTTTCGAAAATTAATATTAACGATGACTCTTAAACCAAATTTGTGTTCTTTAAATCGATTATTCATGGTTTTCGGTATTGGCAGTATTAATTACTACGGGAATAGAAATTACATGCCGATAATCTACGCCTGGCGGTGCAGTTTGATTTGTGTTGTACATATTGTCGGATTATACAGATTAAACAAATGGGAAAGTATACTACTATAAGGATGTAATGAATACATTTTTTATTCGGCGATCTTAAATTTGTCTGTAGCTCTTAAGCACAATATAATTTGTCAAATAAAAACTACGTAGAACGCTTAAAACGTCAAAAAAAAAAAAAGTAGAATTTTAAGCATACAATACATTATAATATGATTATTATTATTTTTCGTCGCACGAATACATACATGATTTACAATATAAATAAATAGATTCAACATATTACGCTTTACAGATATTGAATAGTGAATCGGAAATATTAGAACCAATGTCTATCGTGATGGTCGTGAGTATGGAAGCGGATTTTACCGGACAGTTGACGACCTATTTGTGGCGGTTGTATTTCGATGATCACCTATCAATGGTATTGACCAGACTCGAACAAATTTACGAACGATTGACCTATTTGAACGCCTCGAGGAGAGTGAAAAAAAATGCTCGGTGGCTGATAGCGATCGGAGTTGTTATACATTTATTGTTACATTTGATACGACCAATAGACGTAATAATCAATCTCCAAAGTGTAGGACTGTATCATTTGGTACGTAATAGATATACTATATAATATCTATATACATCTTTTTAGTAATAAAAATTACAAGTACCGTCCTCATGTATACCTCATATAAAATTAATTCATAAATAAATATAGTAAATATATATGTATTTGTTTTAAATACAGACCATTATATTTATCGCCGAAGTCTGTCATAATATGGTGTTTTACGAATACCTACTGTTGATATTGTGCGTTCAGTGGATCATTTATATGATAAACGAAGGATTGAAAAATAGATCGAGTTCCGTGAGGGGTTTCATAGACCTTTACGTGGACGTTATGGGATGCTTGTTGGAGATAAACCAGACCGTTTTTGGGTTACCGGTGTTGTTTAGTTTAATTTTTAGTGTCTTGTGCGAAATTGTTTATGGTTTGTATTTTCACGTACTGTTCAACGGAGTATTGATGAACTACAAAAAAAACCGATGGGTCGCCATCATATTCGTTTTGTCAAAACTGTTGAATATATTTCTGTTGTACGGGATTTGTCGCACTGTAGAAAAGGAGGTGAGCGTTTTTGTTAATAGTGCTATACATGTTATAGGTATTGAACTGGTATTATTATAATTAATATTACTTAGTATATTCTCATTTTTCACTAGATATTTTTTTTTTAAAACCAATGTTTTTTATTGATGCGTATAAATCACATAATATTTACCCTTCAATTGAAAAACTTATTTGTTATGAATTATAAAAAATTGTTTTTTGTTAACAAACTATATAGATACATCGAACGTCTATAATTGTACACGGACGTTTCTTGGTCGAAAAGGATCCTAAAATTCACCGACAGGTATTCGTACAACCTTTATAATTATAATGTGTAATAAGTAGGTATAGTGGCTGCATCCGAGTTCCATCCCAAATATAACAATCTAATTTAAAGCTATACCCATTCCGTCCCGGAGTTTTTTTAAAAATAATATACTCATTTTTTTCCGTTTATGTTTCACATTATTTCTAAAATATAAATATTTTGTAAATTCGACCTTTAATCGGTTAAGCCTAAAACCTAGATTATGTAAAATGTACTTGTACTAATATGATAATAATAACAATAACAATATAGGTATTATTAAGAGAACGTTATACCTGCATCTACTGTCTCAACCCAATTACCGGTTAACATTCAAAAACAATGTTTACGCAGAATAAGTAAAACTAGTTTAAATTTTATTTAAGAGTATAAGTACCTATTATACAATTTATAGAACACAATATTTTGGAGGGAATGTTATAGGTGTTTTTTGAGTTATGAACTATAAATAAAGTTACAGTTATTTAAAAAATAAAAATAAAAAGGTTCTTGTATCTTTTATATCGAACTGTATGTTTTGAGTAATACAAAAATCCCATCCAAATTCTCTCCAAAATATTGTTCTCTATAAATTTCATGATAGGATTTTTTACTTTAAAATCAAAACTAATTTAGTTTTACTTATTTTGCGTAAACATTGTTTTTGAATGATACCCGGTAGTTGGACTGAGATAGTAGATGCAGGTATAACGTTCTCTTAAGAAATAAATAAGTTAATATTTATTTCATAAATTCTTCAGTTGCTATATTTTGTGCGTGTTGTTATTGGTAAAATAATAATTTTTATTAGAAATGGATAGTATGTATATTATATAGTGAAAAAGATAAAATTTAATTTGTTGAAAACGAATATAAATTTTGTTTTAATAAAGAATAAAAAGACAATATTGAATGCTGCACATAAATAACGTATTCACGTGTTAAGGTTTATAGATAATATAATATGGATAAATTATCTATAAACTTTGTTCACGAGAAACTGTACAAACGGCATTTCACAGGTGTTGTTTCTCGTCTGTCAATATAAATCGTAGAATTTTTTAAGTTTTTTTCGTCTAAAATATTTTTATGTTTCATTTAAAGGATTTAATTATGACTTTTGGTTGCTGGTTAATTATCTAACGAAAATTACTTATTCGTTTTCAAAGACCAATATGTTACAATAAAAAAATAAACAGACCATGAACTTCTTTGAACCAGAAAATATAACTAAGATAAATGCAAATTATACCTTTCTAAATACTTCATTAAAAATATTTAACCATAAATTTATTTCATTTTATGGATTGAATCTAATTTTCATTGCATTTTAAATTTATTCTATGTATTTATAATACAATGATTAAAGAAATTGGTATATCCCTTTTTTTTTAACCGGAACGAGATTGATATAAAAAAATGTTACTGGGACGTAACTTGGATGAGGCCGGTTCAGTATTAAATAATTTGTTCGATATAATATTAATTTGTTTAAGTTAAAACATTTTTTACTACGAAGAACGCACGAGAGATTTAATTTCAAGCTTTGCGGATTTTACAAGATTAATTTCAAGCAATTATTACTTTTACTGATCAAAGCTATAATGTTTTTGGTAATTCAAATTCAATTTAAACTAAATATCATTGCTAAAAACGCGTTATAATATTAATATTAATATTTTGTTTAAACTGTACCGCATGAATATCAAGTTTTATAATATAATTTTTAATCCTGATATATTTATAATTGTGTTTGAATGAAAACATAATATAAATTATTTAACATTGTTACGACATTAATCATTATCATGTGTAATGTATGATTTAAGCACGTTTAGTGAACGGTGATAAGATAGTATGCAAGAAAGTAAACGAGTTCAATGATTTAAAAGTATATAGACCGAAGCTGGAGAAATAGTTTTAGCCAAACCACCCAAAACAAAGTCACTTTGTTTTTGGGTGGAACAGATAATTCTATTTTTTGTAGTTCTAATAAAAAAAATTCCCGTCAAATGGTACGAAAACAAACAAATAAGATAAATCCGATCGTTAAATACGGATATATGATACAAATAGAGATCTTTATTTTTTATTTTTTTGCAATAATAGCAAGAAATATGTTAGTTTTACTATAGAATTTACGTGTTTTTTTTTGTGTCTTTAAACAACTTTTCTATAAGAAATCCTACTCCAATCAAAAACTATATAGGAACTTTCTTATACAATTTTAGATTTAGTTGGTGCAATGAGTTGGTTTCATTGTAGGTTTTTTATAAATGGAAAAACTAAAAATGTTTTGTTGATTTCTGGGAAATTCTTGGAAACAAGACAAAAACACGACTAATAATATAGGTACTCTGTTCAGAATCATTTATCGCTAGCAATGGTTAAGTTATTATTGCACATAGGTATAAATTAAATAAATTACTCTAAATATCCTCTCTTCCAACTTCCCACCAATAAACAGTGGCACACCCATAAGCAATATCATTCATATAACAATTCTTATAGATTCTGGTATAATGATGAATCTTTAGTTTTGATATAGGTAATAGGATGCGTGTATTTTTTAATCAGAAATCTTGCTCTTATCGTGAATATAGGATTTTTTTTTTAACCTTTATAGAATTGTTTAGGCTATTTTAATACTATTTTCATTATTTACACATTTAGGCAATTTCTAATCTCGTCGTCTCCGCCCGTGTTTTTTTGTTAATCGTAAATGATCATTACTGTGAGTAGCGTTCAATTTGTGTACTACCACCCACTGCGTCTTCATCGTTTTCCCATGTTCCGACTCCCATTTTGCCAACAAATAAACCGGTTTTATAAGGGATTAAAAATCTTTCCCTTTTTCCGACACATAAATCGGTTATATTACTATTTTTAATTAAAATATTATTGTTCCAATGCAATTATTACTAAAGAAATTCCAGCGCCGCAATTGCGGCATGAGTGTAAGTAAATATATCAATTTAGTATTATCGAAAACACAAAACTATTGACAATAACAATAGGTGATCAACGATTAGATAGATTTTCAAAAGAATTTGTAGACTTTTGCAGTTTAGTATAGTGAAAACTTAAGTTAACTTAGTGTAACCCCTGCAAAAACGAGAACGAAAACGAGTTGTTTTAACATGAGCTATAGTGGATGGAGTCATAAGTACGTGTACTTTAAGCAACATATGTCACAGGTAAGTATTAACAAAATAAAATTTTGTCGGCAAAATAGAATGTCCCTTTTAAACACCCAATTAAATGTTAAAGAAATTTAGAACAAACGAAAAAAGAAGTCTGTAAGCAATTGATAAGCAATGATAAACCATTGCTTACGAAAAAAACGAATCTGAGCGAAGTTCAGTTGATAGTGATGCTTTGTCAACAATAAATATGTCATTTTATAATAAAAAAAAAAAATTAAATAGGCTTTATTTATTTTCTTAAATAAAATTTGTTTAACGTTGTACCGATTTTACCAATTTCCCTACGTTTTTCCTGGTTTACCCATGTTTTATTCAAGTTTTTCATATTTCCTGGGAAAATTATTGGGAAAATCAAATCATGATCTTTAAAGTACCTCTCTAGTGAAATATCCTATTAAAAATGTTGCTATCATTATAAGTTGGAGTAAAATTGCTGGTAGAAAAGTTATGCACAAAAAAAAAGAAAGCCGTAATATATTTAAAATAATACCTATATTTCTTAAATTTTTCCGTTTTTTTCGATTTTTCAAATTTGATGAAAAAGATCTTGCGAAAATCGATAAATGACTTTTTTAAAGTACCTCCTTATGCCAATTTCTTTTCATAAAAGGTGCTACATGTAGAAATCCGAGCAAGTCTTCCAATAAAAAAGTTGCGCACAAATAATAAAAAAATAAACATCTTTGTAAAACTATAAGCTTCTTCACTTCACTCAGAATCTAAACTTTAGAGCATTATCATCATTCGGGAGCGTCTTTATCCATCGTTTTTTGTTTACATAAAAATAATATTAATAATAATAAATTCTAATCTTATATGTGGCTGCCAAAATGTAAACACCACTGCTACTTAATAATATATATGTTTATTATTTTGTAACGTTCAAACCAGTGGCTGCATTGAACATATTATATAAAAAAAACCTACTTATACCACTATAGAATAACCTCGGACTTCTTGGAAATAAGCGGAGTTCGGTTATACATTTTTTAACAGCCCATAATATTAACCACTTTCATCAAAATTTGTAGACAAAAAATTCTGCATAACACTCAATTTTTTTTAACCACAAAGTATAATTTATAATGAACTTCCTATTAAATTTTCAAACATTTCTATTTTTTCCAACAATTTTATCCCCAGAGTATACCTACCAAATAAAAATTACATAAAAAACTCGCAAAATTAAAATGTCTAAAAATAGCTCAAAATCGGCTAAAATGTTTTGAAAATTTTACCACGTCTAGAAAAGGCAATTTTAGTTTTTTTTCCAAATTTCAAGTTGCTATGAATATTTTTTACTGAATCACAACAAAAAAATAAAATTAGAAATAACATATTTTGTAAATTGTCTCGTTTTTCCCCAGATTTTCTCAATTATTATGAAAACTGCTTAGAAAATCAAAAAATTACCTCATTAAAGTACTGAAATAATAGAATTTTCTTTCAGAAAACGTATTACACTTGATTCATCTGAGCAAGATTTCTAGTATAATTTTTGTAACAGAATAAAAAAAATATAGTAATAAACATCATTGTAAACCTGAAGTACTTTCCTCGTTTCGCTCAGAACCTAAAATTTGTTATTTAATGTCGTCTAACATTATCTATGTACGAGTATATATAAAAGCCAAATATCACTCTCTCACTGATCGCTATATCTCAAAATCTACACAACCTACGAACTAGAAATTTGGAATAGAGGTTCCTCTAATAATCTAAATGTGCAGTAAGAAAGGATTTAAAAAAAATGTTATACAGCTAGAGTAATACATTCGGTAATAGAGTCGGATAATACAGCTAGAATTATAATAATTAAATAATCAATAAAAACTACAAAAACATGTATACATGTATGTGCATATAAAACCATAACTATTACCTACATATAACTAATATTATGTATTAATTTTGAATACTATTTATTTGTAAGGGAAAAAAAAGAAGATTTTCAGTTGAAATTATCGGCTATAATAATAATATTATTGTTATAGTAAAATTATTCTTTTAATAGCATATTTATTGATTTTATGATTTTATATCGTTTCAGAGCTGTTAAGTTAGTTATTTATCCAACAAGGCAATACAAATTTAAAGTTCGGATTAAAAATAACAATTTTTAATCACCACTAAGATTAATTTTACTACTGATAAAACTCATAAAACTAAGATGGCTCAGTTATTAGATAAAGGAACACTTAGTATATTTTATCAACAGCCAATAATTAACAATTAGATCTTTAAATTACAATACCAAAATATATGATTGATCGTATTAATATTATTTCTATGCTAATTTTCGTCTGTGAAAAGTCTTAAGTAATAAAATATGTTACCTACTGCATCTTAACATTTATGAAAAATAATTATTAATTCAAAACCATCGAATTTTTCATTTCGTTTCGATGCATACAAATGATAACAAGTACGTAGTGTACCTACACAATAATGTAGTAAGTATCATAATTATATCAAAACCCTTCCTTATAGTAATAATATTATTATTTCTTTACAAAAAAAAAAAAATATTAATAACAGTAATAATTATAAATATTATCAAGATTATTATTATTATATTATATTATATTCGTTTTGATTTTTTCCGTGTAGCATTTTAGGTGTTTCAGACGTTTTAGTATCTCATTTTAGACAATTTAATACATTAATCAAGCCGTTTTATTATTTTAATTTTATTTAGGTCATAGCTGTATAACTTATAATTTTTTACATACCTATTGTTAATTAATATCAATATTATTAAAAAGTGCACGTACAAATTACGTATTTTAAGGCATTTAACAATAACCTGCAAAATAATTAATATATGGCTCCATTTTCGTGCCTTTCCCCCTAAATTGAAATTTTGATATTCTACCAGGGCGATAATTTGTGTACAATTAGTTTTAAAATTATTCAAGAAACAAATTTCAGGGGGGAGGGGCACAGAAACCATTATTAGAATGACTAATGTATCAAGAACCGTAAGTAACAATTATTTTTATAATAATATTAGAAAAAAAAAATGTTCGATAAAACACACTGGACATCATGTCGGTACAATTGTGTCGGCCTTTTAGTCTACACAAATTGAAGTTAGTTAGAACAATTTGAAAGTCGACCGTGTCAATTGACTCATGTTTATTTTGCATTTTGTTTTACAATGACATTGGGTATACATTTCTAGCCCTGAAATACTATTTATAGTAGCTGATAATTGCCGAAGTGATATTGGTTTTTCTGTATGACCTGTCGACTACACACAGATTAACTTATAAGCGATTTAAGCACTGCTTAAGGCCCTCGAAAAAATTCAGCACGTACATTTTTTTTTTTACTGAGACAATTTAAAATCTGTAGATTTGCATATTAAGTCGATGGTCAGACTAGACCCGGTATAATGCCTCGACCCAATTATTCAACTGTTTATTGTAGACTAATTCGACCAATAGAAATGGTCAGATTACATCAGTGGCGTACATAAAAATTAATTTGGGGGGAGGTTATGAAAAAGATTTTGGTTTTAGTCAATGCATAAATAAAATAAATTCATAAATATGCATGTGTGCCGTATAACGAACCATACATTTCGGGGAAGATGGGGTTTGAACCCCCAAAACCCTCACCTATGTACGCAACTGGACTACATTTGGATTCCGGTTGAATTCACCAAAATTATACAATATATAAACATGTATTCCTATATAACTAAATATTTTGTTTTCATCCGGCATCGACTGTATACGACCGAATTTATCTAATTGTTGAGTTTTGTATAATTAGGTTATTTATGTGGATACAATTGTTTTGGTCGAGCTGAAATGCTTCTGTCGTACTTAGTGGTTAAAATCAAATTTAGCGTAATGGCGTAGTTTTTTTTTACAATTTGTAAATTCAAATTTTGATGAAAATCATAATTATTAAGGTATTTTTAAACGTTTTTCTAAGCTTGCGCCGTTAAGACCGCCTTCAAGGCTGCGTTTGTAGTCAGACAATTTATGGCGAGTGTACATCACTGCACTTTGTTTGTATTTTTATTCTAATTGAATAAATTATTTTATGTGCGTAGGTAGGTATAATTACTAATTTCTCTGTTATTTTTATTGGTACTATATTTGTGAACAATTGAGTAAAACTCGGCAATAACCGGTTTATTACTTTTCTTTGTGAAGGAATTTTAATATTTACGAATTTTAATATATTCTAATATAATAATAGAATATTGTGTAAAGATAAATTTATAATAATATTATTACGACAGTGGGTTTATTAAACCGACTAAATAAAGTAACACACGTCTCTTTAATGGACACAAAATCCTATACAATTAATAATTTATTGATATTATACCGAAATTTAAAAAGAAATATTTTATAAATAATGTTTGGAACAAACCATTTAACATAATTAATTTAAACAACATACAACAAAGAAAGTAAAAACAGCCGTTTCAAATAGAAAAATTTTTATTTATAAGTTAATTTTTATAAATGTAGATTTGTTTGAATAAAATAATAATGAATACTTTACCCATGTATAGGTTTAGAGTAAGAATAGGACTGCAGTACTTTTTGGTTATCTTAAGCAGAGATGATTACAAGGTAGCCGATAACACAATATAAAAAAATAAAACGAAAACTTTTTTACAAAAATGTGGTTAAAAATTGTTTCAAACTAATACATTTGTTTTAAACATTTATCACTGGTTTTTTTTTTTTTAATATTTTTATCATATTTCAATAAAAATATAAAAAGAAAAAAATAAATCATCAAACTTATTAAAATTTAAGAGGCGAAAATATGAACATTAATTTTACTCATAATACAATAAATATTTTGAGGATTTGAATGCACTGTTTTTCTTCATTCGACTTTGCGTTAGATGTTTTTACTTGATGGTCCAGATGTTTTTTTTTAATTTTCCCAGGCCGATCAGAACCAAAACTAATATTACGTTATAGAAAAACATTCCTATAACGTTCCATATCACTAATGGATGGTCTAACGTCCAACCTTTCAACGTAATATCCATCATTATGATGCCCGATCTACGTATTGGAAGAAACTCGGATACCATTTTTAACAACGGTGGCTGCGCTTCTACCGGCCAAACGCCACCTAAGTATAAAAACCAAAAAATCAAATAAAAATCTGCAATATAAGGCGATCAACATATCGTAAGACATTCATTATCTCGAAAAGTATTAATTATTTTCAAATATAAATCTATGTTTAAAGTTCAATAAATAGATGAGGTTTTATTTTAAGTATATTTTGGTGTTGACATTTTTAGTTTACGTCGATCGCTTGAAGAGATATTTTTAAGTTTATCGTTTTATGGGAAGGAGAGATTAGCCGAACATCATTTATGTTCCGACGTTGCATTTGCTATATGAATAGTGCTCCACTTTATCTCCTTTCCTATAAAACGAAAAATTCAAAATTGAAATAACTTGTAAACGGGTTCAAATTGCATTGTTAAAATGGCGAAAATTAGAGAATTCTTATAAAGCTGTTGAGGGAAATAGTGTAGCATAGTTATTTTATATTAAACATAAAATAGAATAACTACATTACTTATTTTCAACTGGTTTTGTTATTCAATTACAATTTAATTTGTACCTATAATATAATTAAGTTTACTATAGTCAAAAAACTTTTACGATTTATCATTAAAATGCACTCTGTGTATTAATGGTGTAAACCACGTGAATTTCAAATATCTATAACTACCTAAGAACCAGTTATTCGTGATAAGAAGTTCTAAACAATTTTTAGTCATAATATGTATATTGTATAAATTAATAGTATATTTTAATGAACAATAATAGTATTATTTGTATTAATATTTTTAATTTATGGTAGAAAACTTCGACATTTTTGTGTTAAGAATAAACGCTTATGTATCCGTTACCTAAAACCTTCGGGAGATGAGCCCAACTCAACAATGTCAATGAGGGCTGTGGCTCGGAGCTCCCATATACTCGGTGCCTTTGACCATGATTATAAAACCGATAATTGATCCTCTATATGAAATCAAAAGTCGTGATTATTATTACGGATGTATTGGTTGAATAATTGACTTCTTCATATTCCAGAGACATTAATATAGTCATTTTTTTTTAAATATAATATTTGAAAAATAACCTCGATATCCGATATCCTCTGCTTGTAGCCCATTATATTTATTGTTGCAGATATAAATTATATTTTTGCTACAGTTATTACTTATTTAACTATTTCAATATTATTAATATTTGTTTTTTTGACGATAATTATTTTTTTCTATAATTTTATTGTGTATACTTAATAAAATGTGTGAAATAAATAATATTAAATTAACTATTTTTCTAGTTATTGTTATCGCAGTTAAATAATTTTTTCGATTTTCACATACAACCATGTCATTAAAAATAGTAGTATGATAACGATTCCATTAAGATAACTGCAATATTATATAAATATACCAATATATTATTTACCCGACAGCAGAGCCTGCGAGAAGGTAAATCCGTTTACAATGGTTATGCCTACTAATTTGGTTGGTGACACACAGGCGACAATTAAACCTGAAATAATAGTAAATATATAGGTGTAAATCATTTAAATAAACATATTTTTGACGATAACAATAAAGGTCTATTTGCACACAGCAGTGACGTGACAGTGCCGTGAACGTTCCGGGATTCCACCGGCTGTGATTTCTATTTACACTGATTAGTGTTTCATCCGACGTTGTGTTTAGTGCATTATACCTAAAACCGGGAAAAGTCAACACCAAACTAAAAATCACGGCCGTGAAATGAGAAAAATATCGTCCGAAAGAAATCTCACCATCACGGCACGGTGACGGCGACAGCACTGCCTGCGACGGTACGGTCAAGCGCCGGACGAGTGAGTACAACTATCTTTAAGAATATTATTAAGCTGGCCGATGGAATCTCGGAACGGCCACGACACTGTCACGTCACTGTTGTATGTAAATAGACCTTAAAAAATTAAATTATGTACGATTAGGATGTATAATATATAATAACTAGCAATCAATGAAAGAAATTCAATTTAACGTGTCTGTCCGTTTCATTTCTTATTTCTATCAGAGTAAATCATTGTTGTCCAGGTTTTTATCTTTAAAAAGAGTATTTAATTGTCTTTGACACCCAAATTAAATGGTAATAACTATTTTTCTTTCGTGTATTTAAAGTAACACATAAATATAAAAAAAAGTTAGAAAAATAGGATATATAGTTAGGATTCAAGTTCTGTAATTTATATCTGTACACAACGATAAATCATTTCTAACAAAATACAATTCTGAGTTAAGAATGGTTATAAATATTTTTAAATGCCGTGTTATACTATTTTCATTCAAATTTAATCTTAAAACACTTAAAAAAAAATACTAAGTATACAAATTACTCTCAATGTGTTTTTGTATACTTCTTAGTGCATCTTATAATGAACCTCGTGTTGATTTTTCAATATAAATCTGCGTTACAATATTTTTTTTTTTATAATTGTTAATACATACCGAAAAAAAATCCCGTCCATCCTACGAATATCAGTAAAATATTGTACCCAACCAGACCGTTGGTTACTTGAATCGGATTTGCGTACCATATGTAAATAATGAATAAGGGAACAATCATTTCAGTTATTAATATCACACTAGAGATGGAAAACAATGCAAACACTAATTCCGATATTTTGAGGCCTAAAAAGATAATACAATTGTTATCATAGATTTGTTATATAACCATAGTATTCATAATTAATAATATAATTAATGATTATTAATTATATATTTTTTACTATATTGTCATTATTATTTGTATTATTATTATTAAAAATAGAATAATTATTATTTTAGGCAGTCAAAAACCTGCAAACTTAGAGCGTTGAAGGATTCCGTCCATTCTTTCTGAGAGCATGATACTCATTGAAAATAAGCATGAATGGTAAAATGCTATTCTAAAAAAATATAAACAAACGGAAATATTAAAAAGATTGTTTGAAATTAATATTTTAAAATATCAAAAAATTTGTATCTTTGAATCAATCAATCATATTACGTATTTATTTTTTGTGAGGACACTTTTTAATAAAATTATGTTACATAAATATCGTTAAAGCACACAAAACACTTTCTCTCTAGGTTGCATCACTGATTGATTGCATATTTAATTTTGTTGATAACAAGTATTAAACATTTGATTTTAATATTTTTCTTTGGACACTACTAAAAATAAAAATAGTTACATTGCTACTAAATAAGTCACTATTGAGTTGTTATTTGTTTTTACATCCTTCCCAGATGTTACAACGAGATTCTGAAAGAAAAATAAATAATCAAATTAAATTAATTGAGTACTAAAAATAATGATAATATTAATCGTTCAAATAAATGATATTCTGAATACTAAATAAAAAATATCCCATCGTTTGTACCAAGGGTATACCGAGTGCTTTTACTGCGTTTGAGTTATACGAACAACCACTTAAAATGTTCTCCGTTATACGATCCAACGTATCTTTTACATCGAAAACTATTTTATTTTTGAACAGAACATCTGTAATTATATAATAATAATGGTTAACAATTATGTGTAAATAGGTAAGTACCTATTTAAAAATATCAATCAAACGAGAAATCGTAGTACGAAAGGTAATATTTTACTAACTATACTTGTTTAAGTCCACATAAACTTGCGAATTGTAATAGTAATTCTGACGGTCAACGATATATTTGCTAAATGCCCTGGTATAGTTTTCCGGGAAATGAATAAATGCTATGTACTTGGAGCTATTGCTCATTGTCATTTCACCGTCATTACGGTTCTCAACTTCGTTCTGAAATAATGCGGAATAAAATTATCAACATTATTCTTTATAAGTGAGTTGGGAGTAAATTGTATTCCTAAATGGCTTACTAGTGTGTAACCGAGTAATTCCAGACGGCTCATAACGACACCGCTAATTTTCTGATTGTTTTCTCCATCGAGAATGCACCCGTCGATGTTTGAACGGCGGAAATCCCAAAAATCGACCTCGTCGTTTTTTATTGCGATCTTCATATCTTTAAATTCGGTTCCTATACAATTGCACGTTATCCACGATTGCAGTATGGGCAGCAAGAACATTGTCATCAATAATCTATACTTGTCGTTTTGCAGAATAATATCGAAATCATTATTTTTCAAAATGAGAATATTTATAAATAGTACATAAGTGTCCAAACCTAATATACTTACACATAATCACGAGAAAATAAATTAATGTATTTTTTCACCAGAGCTTTAGCCCTATTGAAATTAAATTTGTCCTTGAGTATTGTTAATTTTTCCGTTTGTGGAGTATTATCGTGGTTCACTTGAACACCGTTATCGTTATTGATGACAACCTATAAGTGAATAAATCAGATAAAATATTTTACTCATACGCGTTTCAAATTAGTACATCCAAGTGAAAATGTTATATTAAACGACTGAAAGTACATATACTTATATTATAATATAAACTCGTATTTAATATTAATGGCGGTCAAATGATTTTGTCATGGGAGGAAGGATACGGATAATTTTTAAGAACAGCTATCATTTCATTCAAATTTCGATTAAAATACGTCAATATTTTTCAATAAAAGTCATCTGAGTGAGAATTCGCATTAAAACATATTATAGGTTCTCGTTTAAAAAAAATAAAGTAGCTTTACTCAATCGTCATTCACTTTGTATAAAAATTCTAAATATTATGATTCGAATGTATGCATAATTTAACCATACAAATGGAACAAGCTTTAATTATGCTTAAAAAATTATCTTGTAGATTATTATTAATATTTAAGAATAATGAGTTAATGGGGGGGGGATCAGCTATATCGAACCCTCTATTCAACCGCCCCTATATAATATTTCTATACGTACTTGATTTTTATTTTGGTTATAGCATAGTTTCAGAAAAGCTGATTCCAACGAATCCGTATTATATTTAGCGAGGATATGTTGAGGCGATCCTTCTTCTATTATTACTCCATTTCTCATTAAACCAATCTGCAACGATAATAGTCAAATCAAAACATAATGTATACACAAAATACGTCTGTCGTCTATTAGTTTTCATTAAAATTTAACCTCGAATAGTGTTCATTAATTATTAAAATTTAAAAGTGAACCTATTATATTAAACAATTAATGAATACAGTCACTACAAGCTATTAGGTAAAAAATCAGATTTAATATGAAGATAATATAATTAAAAAGATCTTTAATCATAATGTACACTATCGCATGTATAATATATGTATTAGATCAGTCAGATTTCACAATCATTAAGAAGGTCAATTTAATATTATCACTGATTATTTCAAGCTGTTTAAACAGTTAACATTGTACAAATTCCAGTTTTAACTCCAAAACTATTTTCTATCGGTTTATAAAAAATACAAATGAATTTGGTAATGTATTACACTCACGGAATTAGCTAGATTTGCTTCCTGTATATAATGCGTAGTTATAATGATCGTTTTTTTATGTTGTTCGACCATCTTTGAAAACTCCATCCAAATTCTAAACAGCGTATGAGATTATTGAATAGGTAATTATTATAGTTAAACTTAAACAATATTAAAATAAATTACTCGTGTCTAATTAAAGAATCGATTCCGACTGTTGGTTCATCCAAAAAAATAATTTTTGGATCATGTAGTATACTAATTGCCAGAGATACTCTTCTACTCTGACCACCACTAAACATAAAAAACTAATATTATGAACATCAGCAAAAGGTTAGTACGTAAATATAGTATTATAATCATCGAATAAATAGTAACTAAGAATCCATGTTTGCCATTTATGGGCAAATCGACGACTCTCGTTTATCGATACGCAATCGTTAAATATATTTCTCTTTGTTGTTGTGCAATTTTGAATACATGATAAATGAAATATTATTTAGTGATAATCATTGTTTTTACTTTTTTTATGAAATTCAAATAAATTTTACCTCAGATTGCTTATTAAACTATTGAAATCTGGTAATTTGAGAAATATCATAAGTTCGTCAATTCTTTTCGCAATTTTTTTCTTGCGCATTGCATAGAGCGATCCGTAGTATTCAAACGTTTCTTTGATAGTCAATTTCTCGTCCAAACATAAATCCTTAAAAAGTATATCGCAAAGGTTTTTAATTCAACAATATCTGTTTAGTTTTGGAGTTTTAACGCATACTTGTGGCATGTAACCAATGTCGTTTAATCGTTGTGCATTCAATTCTATATCTCCAGAGTCCAACGAAGTTTTTCCCAAAATACACTGAAAAAGTGTCGATTTACCGCAACCGCTCGGTCCCAAAAGGCCATAACTGTCAGAACATAATATTTTGATAACATATTTATAACGACGTTCTAATTAAATGACTTATATGTTCTCTAAAATAGTAGGATACAATTATGAATATTCGAATGAAAATGACCGAGAAATTTTGTTAACATTTAGAATTAAATACAACCTACAATAGAACAACCCTAAGTTCAATCACTGAAGAGACGTTGCATATTTTGCTTTTTTAATAAAAATTTTAACTTTAAGCACGTCTTATAGAAGAAATTTACTCAAAACTAAAAACACCGACAAGAGGCCTTTTTTGTTGCATTTTTAATCTCGTTGGTGAACAAGAATGTCGTTTTTTGACTATCTTTATTTGAGCAAATAGAATTGAGCAAAACTGAAAAATACGTAGAAATAACGGGAAAATATGTGATAATAATTATTTTATTATTTTAAATTTTGTTTTTACAATGTAATTGAGTTTAAAATATTCGTAGAGACTTAAAATATTGACAGAAAGTTCGTAATTGCTTTTTCTAAATGTGGTAAAATTTTAAAAACATTTGATCTATTTTTAGCCAATAAAAAAAACCGAGAATAAACGTAGGAAATATGGTAAAATATACGGTAGTTTGGGATTTCTGTTGTTATTCGGTTAAAAATTATTTTGGAAACATGTAATGTTCATAAACTACTTAGATATACGAGTATTGGCCTTGTGTAAACATGGTAAAATTGTCAAAACATTCTAGCTATATATATGTATTTGATATTTTCATGTTTTATATGTGTTTTTATTTGGTTGGTCATTAAAATTAAATGATTTGAGTAAAATTCTTGAAAATTTAACACAAGGTATACTATAAGTTGTACTTAGTTGTCTAAAAAACGAATTTGAGTTTAATGCAATGATCGATCGTTACTATATTTTGCATGGCATTACGATATGCATGCTTGTAAACAAGCGATAATTTAATAGGGTCGAGGTCTTTTAACGCAAAAAGTAACATTTAAACCAACGTTTGCTGATTTTGTGTTATTCTTGTGAAATTGAATACATTTTTTTTTCATTATTTATTTTTTTTAATATCCATGCTATTTTTCGTATTTATTACAATATATTGTTTTATGCGTTTATGATTATAAATTAGAACAATATGATTGATGACGTACCTAGTCGGTTTATTACGAATTTCCTTAAAACTATAATTTGTATAATAACAATAAACGTAATACTCAAAATGAATATGTATGCTGTTTTTATTTCGTATAATTTATTGAAAAATAGAGATACTTAAATTTATGTGTATAAAGTTTCTTACTCGAGGTCCAAAAATTCCAACGTAAAAGATTGGGCAATGTGATACATCTGATTTCATAACTTAGTATTAAAATTATATAACAATATATTATATTATAAATTATTCAATTTAAATAGTGATTATTATACTTCTTTTTAAGTAGTTAATTTTTATGAAATAACAATAATGTAAATGAATAAAATAATAGAGAATGATCATTGTAAAATAATATGAAGTTTATCATATTATCTTTGCTTATTTTGAAATGGTAGTTAGTCAAATTTTTTGAATTGATATTTTTTCTAATTCTGTTAAAAATATTCGTAAAGACTTGAAATTTGGACAGATAATTTATATTTGCTATTTCTAGAAAGTTAAGACTTTCGGTATTATGATTTCATATTTTAAAATTTGTATGCCTAATGTGCTCTACTAGAAATATTGCTCCAATAGAAAAACAGCAAAATACCTCCTTTGTTTTATTTTTAGTCTTGTTGGTGATCAAGAAAAAAAAGTTTTTTCAAATTTTTCTTGTAGTTTTTTAAATAGTTGAGCAAAATCGAAAATACGTAGAAAAAAAGGGGAAAATTAACAAAAAAAAATTAATTTAAAAATTTTAATTTTGTTTTTAATTTTTATAATTCACTTTAAATTCACTTCGCTTTGGATCGTTTTACGTTAGCAATGGTTTATCATTGGTTACAGGTATGATAAATAACTTTATGTATCCTACTTTTGCCACTTTCCTCCTGTTCCCGTTTCCCTTATCAGTTCTTTATTTTTTGTCAGTGAGCCATTTTTTTACCAGCAAATTTTCTTTGGAGTATAAAGTGTAGCATCTTAATAATTTTATCTAGTTTATGCCCAGGGATTCTTATGGGTTTTCAAAATAATTTGAAAAAACCTGAAAGAAAATTATAAGTACATGCCACAGCATTACCGAATTATTATTTTAAATTTGTTTACTCGATGTTTTTTACCAGAAATATTGTTCCAATCGAAAAATGACAAGAGACCAGTTTTCCTTCTTTTGAACTATAGCTACTGTGAAAGTTATTTTCAGATATCTTAAATATTTTAAAATTATTAGAAAAACCCGAAGAAGATGAAAAATATGATTTTTTTTTTTCAAATTACGGTGCATTGATTTTATTATTTAAATTTTGCAAGTGGTTTACGTAATTTTTATTCGGTAGTTATCCTGTAGATAAATTGTTAGAGTTACAAAAATACTTAAACATTTAACAGAAGGTTAATTATAAGTATTATAAGTTAATTAAATACTTTTGTAGAGCTACGATTTTATATGAATTAGTGCTTTTGATTTCGCGTGTACTTAAATGTACACGTGTAGGTATGAAATCAATGTGTAATATAATACAAATAGTAATTTACATGTATTTGGGTACTTTTTATATTACAATGGTTAGGTTTTGATAGGTGTATATTCAAATAAAATTAGTGGGGTAGGTAGCACGATACTGGATTTGTTATAAAAACTTAAAGGCATATCCACGTAACGATTTCCAAACCCTGCGGTTACAGATTCTTTCCTCTAGAAATTATAGTTTTCAATTCACAGGAGCAACTGGTTTGCCGTCAACTGTTCGTATAATAATATCATGAAATTAAAATCAGATTCTTACATAGATCCAGATGCCACTTTCATGCTCAATCCATTGAGTATAATATTGTTTGTCTCATAACTTTTGTACGCGTTTGTCACTTGAACGTCATAATTAACAATACTATTATGTTGTTCGACGAACATGATAGTTTAAAACTGTTTTTTGAATTATGTTATATTCAAAGTTTAAAGTATAAAGTAGAGTATTTGTTTTACATCAAATTAAACTGTGGTAATAATAATTTTACGTGTTGAAGTTTACATATTCGTATACTTGAACAATACTATCTAAGCTGATAGAAATTAGATGTTCAAAATACGTGTTTTGGAAAAAAACCTATCCCCTCCCGAAAATATATCCATCACTGCAACCAAATAAATATTAAATATTAATACATTTTAATAAGATATGATTTTTTTATTGTATACATTAAAATAACGCGCTAATTAAAACTCACATCCTGTGTTTTATACAATTATATAATTTTGAAATTTGCGAAAACCGTACAATTAAATGCACAACTATACAGTAAGAAGTATATCAAGGCAATCTAGTTTTATAATTTTTTAACTACAACGCGTATTGTGAGTATTTAATATTAATACTAATATGGGTTGCATATGAACTGAGTTCCAATAAAACCTCCTAGGACTAAGTGAGTCCTGGGTTTGTTTTCAGGTATACAGGATGTAACTGGACTATTTAACATTTTTACATGTAACTACAATGTAAAAATGTCAAATAGTTCTGTTACACTCTGTATACTAATTGAGTCCTTTGTAATTTTAGCTATAATACTAATTGTGGGTCATTAAAGTCTTTGCTCACTAATATATTTGTTATATTATAACATTATATATTATCCTTCAAAGAGATTTGGAATCGTGAATTCAAGAATGACGACGCGATCAATAAATTAGAAATAAAATATTGTTTTACCTGTCCTTACCTAATTTACGCTAGGGTATAGACCTATAGATATCCTCACGTAAACCTGGAGTCATTGGACGAAAGTTACTATTCTATTAAAATATTCTAAGTTAAGTATTTAACAATTCGAAACTTCATGCACTCAGATAACGAGTATTAGTATTTAAATTAGGAAATAGAAAGGTTCATAAGTAATAAAGGAATCAAGCACAAGTGATTAGCTTAAAAATCGGAGATAGCTATTTGTGAGAGATTTTCGAAAAAGATCAGTTTTGCATACTTGTTGTGCACAGAGTTCTTGATGAAGGCTGGAATTTCTCGAGTGGTTAAGATGCTCTGAGATTCTGAGAATAAAAAACTCGTTATATTTTATCTGAGTTTTAACGGTATCTAGTGTGGGAGTGTGACGACGGCGGTGTCATTTACAGACGGCGCATTTCTTTGTTTATATTGACTCGTATTGAATTGTTTTTAATGAAAGTAATTTGTGGGATATGGATCCTTCTCGATCAACGAAATAACCGTATATTAATATTTGTGAGTCCTAAAAGGTCCCATTGGCCTTTTTTGGTTTTCACATTTGTTGAGAAAACCCCTGAGAAAACTGAAAAATGATCTCGCTAAAGTTCCTAAGAAAACTGGAAAAAAACATGGGAAACCGGGAAAAACGTAGGAAAAGCAGGAAATAGGTACAATATTAAACAAATATTATTAAAGAAAATATATTCGTATAATGCATATGCATTATTATTTTACCATAATATAACATATGTATTGTTGACAAAGCCACAATATCAACCGAACTCCGCTTTTTCGCTAGCAATGATTAATAATCGTTGCGTACAGAAATACGTTAAATTTCTCCTCTACTACCTTCTTTACTTCTCACCAATAACAGTGGTCTATTCACGTGCAAAGTATGTCCGTCTTTTTAAATTATTTATTTGAGGTATAGGCCAGTCTACTCTCTACGAAATTAGGTAGTTTTAGATTCTGATTGGAGCGAAGAAATGTATGGTTTTAAATTTTTTTTTTATCTGTGCACAACATTTCTACCACAAATCTTGTTTCGATTTTCAATTGTATAAAGGATATCGGAATATCTTGTGATCGAATCGACGGAAATCAAAAATGTCAACACTAAAATGTCTTAATTTATACTCCATCTATTTTTGGACTTTTTAATGTAGGTTGCAATTTGAAAATCAAAAATAGTTAGTGGCTTTATCCCCAAAAAGAAGGGTGAAATAAAAACATAAATATAAAATTGTAGAGCAGCTTGTTTCTTAAATATTCTAGAAAACGAATTCCAGGAGAAGTTAATATTTTCCGAGATAATGAGTGTACCCACTTAAATGGATCACTCGGTATACCTAAGACCTAATACATAAATAATATGTTATGTATAACATAACTTTTGCTGAATAGGCGTACCTATAATATAATATTTTAATAATAATGTGTAAAATAATGTGTAGTATTATAGTTGTGGGAAGAATATAATATAATATGAATTTAGGTTTCACTTGATATATTTGTGCTAATAGAGCATATCTATCAATATTGCTATTGTCACCTGGATATATTGCAGTTTACCTAGTTAAAAAGAAATAGGACCTTATATTTTAAAAATAATAAGCCATTTACATAGTGTTTCAATAATTTCTTTTGATTTAAGTATTCAAAAAGTTGATGAAGTAAAATTCCGGATTAACTATTTTCATATTATAGCAATCATTCATAACAATTTTTTTTTTTCAAAGTGTTTTACATTTTGGCTTGTATGCTTCATGGAAATATATTTGTACAGTATTTTTTTTTTTTCGAGAACTTGTCTACCAGTAAGTTTGCTAGTAGAAATCTATTTCTGGTAATCTCGTATATATTTATATCGGAAATGGATTTGAATTTGGAGATTCAGAAAATAATCTATAAAAAACGATGCAAAATTATAACTCAAAAAGGCATATTATATATATATATGTATATTACTTTTTTATCCTACTAATATAGCTAAAGCCGTACTAAATTTAATCAACGTAAAAACTAAACAAAATTAACACTTTTTATTGTTAAATGGCAAAAAAGAAAATGTAATCATATTTTTGTGTAAAACAAATCATAGATTTTAATCAAAAGTTGATGACATTTATATTTATGTGGATGGAACATTCAATTATTGTAATATTGTTTACAATTTTTTTCAATTCATGGATATTTGAATAGTCATTATATTCCATTAGCTTTTGCTTATTACCAAATAAAATTACACTAACGTATAACATGTACATAGTACATGTTTGATCATTCTATTTATAATATACAACATGGTCGTCTTATCTTTTATTTGAAAAAAAATATTTTTCCATTACATATCATGAAACAAATCTCTAAATGTGTACTTGATGTATAGTAAACGTCTAAATTTCAAAAACGAGTAACTTTGATTATTTAATTTATAAACCATTAGTTACATAAATTATAAGTATTTTATCTATATTATTATTAATTTCTAATTTAGATATATGAATATATGATTTAAAACGATTTATATAACTAATTTAATTATTTACCGCAGATAACTGGTTTACCGTTTATCTGAATAAATTAAAAATACACCATACACATAATACAGTTAGTTTTTCAATTGAGATAAAACATAATACTGTTTACGACGCTCAATAATGGAATATAAACTAATATGAGGTACGTATACAAATGTAGTTATAATTATGATAGACTCATCGAACACTTCACTTATCGTTAACATTACAAGGAGGAAATGTCAGTATTTTTTCACTAAACACACATAAAATTTAACAGACAGTGTTTTTATCTTCGACCGACATTATTTTTATTTTTGCATGATCCACATGTTTTTTTTAAATTTTCCTAGACCGATTATAACCAATACTAAAATAACGCTGTATGAAAACATTACTACAATATTTTTTATGACCGACGGATGTTCCAACGTCCAACCCTTCAACGCGATATTAGTCATTACGTTGCCCGCTAAGCGCATCGGAAGTAACTCGGTGACCATTCGTAATAACGGTGGCTGTGATTCTATTGGCCAAACAGCGCCTAAATATAAAAAAACAAAAAAACAAATTAAATTAAATCTGCCATACTTTTCCAAAAGAACGACAGCTAGAATCGTGAATATTAGTGTTAAAACAGAAAATAAAATAAAGGTGACGAGTAGGAAAAACTTCTAGGTGTATATATCGTATTATTGCTGCTAAGGAAAATTAGAATTAATGTATACTACCTATGTCCAATAATTTCTAAAAAGAATAAAGTATCGTTTCCATTCCCATTAAATGGCATCAGCAGTTTATCAATGCAAAAGTATTATCATTAAGGTTGCCATTAAAATGTAAAAACGTTTTATCACATTTTTTTACATTCCAAACTTCTATTTTTGCGTATAACATAGTATAATTATACCAATTATAACAATATAATAATATTATGTACCTACCCGATAGTAGAGTCTGTATAAAGAAAACTCCGTTTGTAAGGGTATCGCCTGTTAACCTGTTTGGCGAAATACAGGCGACGAGTATACCTGTAATAAAAGTATCGATATAACTATAAAATATAAATAATATATTAAATATTAGTGCCACTTATAACATGTGTACACGTAAAATTAAAAATCTCGTGCTAGAGACCGTACAATCCGGAATTCACGTAAATTCGCAAATGTAAAAACGTGAAAAGATAAACAACACGTGAATATAAACTATAAAATAATCAATTGAACATATTTGAAATTTTTCTCTTTTTTGTTGCATATTATATATAGTGACTCATAAAGTCATCTTTTGATTTTTGAAGTTTCGATTTTATTTTTCTACTAAGAAATTTTACTCCGATCAAAAAATTACAAGACACACGACACGGTGGTACTGGATACATTATATAATCCCATATTATATAAAATGTCTGTACACATAATGATTATTATGGCGTATTGACTTGCTCAATGCATCAACTAGATTTAGAATACTACGAAAATGCTCTTTTTGCATCTTTTGGTTGGAGCAAAATTTCTTGTAAAAAAATAAAATCGAAAATAATGAAACTTAATGATCACGTGAATATAAATCAAGGAATTCATGTAATTTGTGAATTTACGTGGTGTGGTCACAAAATGCATCATGTCACGTGAACATAAATTACGGAATCCACGTGTGACGTGAAATACGTTAATATGCAACACATTGTAAATATCCGTGTACACGTGTGCAATAAAACACTTATTTTATTACGATCTCTATTAGATACATCATGTTTTGAATGCTAAAACATTAATGCAAAATAGACCGATTTACATTAATGGTTGACGGTATTGAAATACGGATACCGGTATTGCGATATTATAAGTACTGGTATATGAAACGGTATAACGTAATTCTGGTCAATACCGAATAACCGAAATACCGATAAACACCGGAATACCGTTTGACGATATAATAATTTAAATTATTTCACTGAATAAGTGACAACACTGATAACGGTGTAAAATCGATACAAAATGTTTTATTTCATGTTGGTGGTAGATTCAATGTTTTCAACACGGTTTACCCTTCAAGCGGCATTTGACACTATATGCATTAGCTACTAATAAATTTACTGTCGTACATTGGTATTGCGGGTTACCAGTATGTACCAGTATTCGGCTATACCGTTCAAGCAGTATTTGAGTAATAATCGGTATATCGTATAAATAGTTTACCCTATATACTTGTAGTTAAACGGAATTTTTTAAATATTTTTAAAATCTATTATTTTATAAAATTCTACATTCAAGTGATTAAAATTTACAATCATAGTTTTGAAAAAAAATTTATCAAAAACATTATTTTTGACAATTAAAACAGGTCTAAAATATTAAATTACAAGTATTTTATTCACTCTAATTTTTGGGTGTGAAGCGAATACATGTTTTTGATTTATAAACGGCAACCTATATTATAATTTCTATAAATAAATAAAATATAAGGCTTGCATTGTTTTAGTGTTGAAATTTAACAGTAGAACAAATTGTCAATGGTTTGATGGAAATTAAACATTTCATCATAAAGGTGTGTTGAATCTAAAACGCAGCTTGTATATGGACATTTTCAATTCAGGTTGACATTAAAAAAAAAATTTAATAAGAAGCCATTTCACCTTTAAAAAATAAGGGTGACCAAAAATAATGGAATGTAACATTGTATAGCCGCTTGTTTCTTAAATTGTCAAAAATATAGTTATTGAAATAAATAAAATCATTTTGAAGTAATTGAATGATAAAAGAATAGTTGAATGTATAGTTAAAATTATAAAATAACAATGATTACTCTGTGCACCAGACAGTAATTTTTAATATTATTACATAATACACAGTCGCATAAAGTGCAACAGGACGTATCTCAGTTTTTGGAATTTTACGGACGACGAAAAATATTTCAGATGGCAGAATTTACCATATTTCAACATTTTAAGAAAACGACTACACTTATTGCAACTCTGTTTTCATGTGTTATGGGCTGATATATCAGGATTTGATAAAAGTGATGATTTCATTTTCACATGATTGACAATGTTATCACGAATCAAAAGAAAAAAAAAATAATAATGGAAAAAAAAACGTTTGTTTTAGCACTTGATTTATAAATAATGAGTTTATTTTTATCAAAGATACGTGCTGTTGCAGTTTAAGGGACGATCCATCGGTATGTACCGTAAAAAAAACCGGTCCATCCAGCGAATATCATTAAAACTTCGTACGCTACTAGACCGTTGGTCACTTGTATCGGATTCTGGTACCATACGTATGCGATGATTACGGGAATAATCATTTGGATAATAACTATTATGCTGGCTAAGGCAAATAGAGAAATCACCAATTCCACTATTTTGACACCTAAATTAAGAATATAATAATGTTATTATTACATAATATAATGATTATTATTAATTTAAAAACAGAATAATTATAATTAATATAGATACTCAAACACCTGCAAACATTGATCGCATGAGGATTCCGTCCATTCTCTCCGTGATTATGATGCTCAATGAAAATACACAAGGAAAGTAGTATGATCCCCTAAAAAAAAAAGCCCAATCGGAGTATTGAAAAGACATCTTAGGATAATGAGGACGGGTGCAGCCACTGTTATAGGTAATTTTATGTATACCTGTAAGCAACGATAAAACATTGCTTACGAAAAAACAATTCTGAGCGAAGTTCAGTTGATAATGTTGCTTTGTAAACAATATATATGCCATATTATTGCAAAATAATTAAATAGGCTCTATTTTCTACATTTTCTTTAATAATATTTCTTTAATGTTGTACCGATTTCGCCAGTTTTTCACATTTTCTGAGAAAACTCCGAAGAAAATTGAAAAATGACTTTCAAGTACTTACCCACACCGATTTAATTTCAGAAAATGTGCTACACATAAAAATAGGAGCAAGTCCTCTGGTAAGTGGGAAAAGGAAAATAAAATGCTCCCCTTAAAAAACAAAAAAACCATAAAAAAAATCCCACCGGAATACTAATAATATTATTTGAAATAAATTTTATATGTAGGTATCGCAAATATAAATTATTATATTATAGTATTTTTGTAATGAAAATAGTTTCTATGCGTATATTTATCTGTATGATGTTAAATTTTTTGACGATGATTATGCTAATAATTAGATTTTAACTTATATGCTAATTATATTATTAAATTAATAATAATATTAATGACTATATTATACGAGTAAGAATCGTCCTTACATTACTACGAAAAATGCAGCTATTGAGTTTGTATGCGATTTTACATCCTTTCCATCTGTTATAGAGAAATCCTAAAAAAAAATAAAAAATAAATGAAAAGAAAACGTACAGTTTTATAAGTGATAAATTATTACAGTATATAAAACAAAACGAATAATTTTAAATTAAATACCAACCAATCATTTTATTATGATTAATTTTATGTATATATAATATATAGTTGTCTTGATTTATTTTACATCATAATTTAATAACGATACCAATTAAAAAAACATTCTTGAGCAGCAGAGTTCCGTTAAAATTCAGCCAATTTCCTCCCTCCCTACTCTATACAAACATTGTTCATAAAACACAAATACTATAATAATATTAACGAAATACTATAATACTATAATATTGCACTCTATAACCATATTACTGCAAAAACAAAAAAGACGCCCTAGGATAATAATTGAGACGGGTGCAGTATTTGTATACCAAGCTGTAAGCAACAATAAACCACTGCTAATGAAAACACGTTTTTGAGCAGAGTTCAGTTGATAGTGATGTTTTGTCAACAATTTATGTCATATTACAAGTATATAGGCATTATATATTTTCTTAAATAATGTTTGTTTTATGAACAGATTTTCTCGTTTTTCCTACGTTTTCCCCGTTTTTAACATATTTTGTATAAGTAGTACTTATGTAAACTTATTTTAAGTACCTATAACGAATATAGTGAGTCGTTTGCATTTGCATTAGTGGCATCAATTCTATTTTAGAGGAAAATTTGACAATAGAGTATAAATAAACAGTGAATTTGTTTTTTTCTTTCTTTTTCACTTTTAACTACATTTTTGATACTCAATACAGTATGATAATATTATGCTATATCTCGCAATATGAAAAAAAATTAAACTACTAGTTATAATCTAACCAATTGTTATAAAAAAAAAAAAAAATCCTAAAATACTGAATAAATATTTCATCATCCGTACCATAGGCGGAGAGAGCGCTTTTGTGTTATATGAACAGCCGTTCAAAATGTCCTCCGTTATGTGAACCAGGGTATTTCGTAAATCGAAAATGATTTTATATTTATACACGACATCTGAAATTATATTATACGGATTGTATGATTATTAATAATTGTTTATAGACACTTAAAATTAGTCAAACGAAAAATACCGTGGTACGAAAAGTAATAATTTACTAACTATACGTGTCGTAATTCACATAAGCCTGCGATTGGTAATCGTAATTATCACGGTCATTTATGAATTTTGTAAACGATCTCGTATAGTTTTCTGGAAAATGAATGAACGCTATATACTTGGAGCTATTGCTCATTATCATTTCACCGGTGTTACGGTCCGCCACTTCGTCCTAAAAAAAAAAAAAATCAGGTTTAAAAATAAAAAATATATTTTACTTGTGGTGACAAGTTGCATTCTTAAAAACGGTATTTCAGCATCGTTGTGCATGCCATGTCGTGTCGTGTCCACACGATCATTTACATATATTATGCTGAGCACATCGAAAAATCAACTGACCATTGTAATCCAAACTAGAAAAAAGACGGATACAGCTCGACTGTATAAACTTGCCGGCAAGTCTTGCTTACTGAATTTTACCATGCGATTACAACGGTCAATGCGAATACGACAAAGGTCACGTGATGTCGCTAAAACAACGTTTCAAATCTATCGCCAACTCACCAGTGTGTAACCGAGTGATTGTAGACGGTTCATAATGACGCCGCTGATTTTTTGATCGTTNAAATTATCAACGCTTGTAGGATGGGCAGGATGAACATGGTGAACATTAACCTATACGTGTCGTATAGCACAATAATATCGAAATTATCCTTCGTTTCTAATCGTGAATACGTATAATTTATAAATAATAGATAAAAACCTAATGAATACTTACACGTAGTCACGTGAAAATGAATGAAGGTATTTTTTCATCAGAGCCTTAACCCTAATGAATTTAAATTTGTTCTTTAATTTTGTTATATTTTTCGGTTGTGGTATTGTTTTGTCGTTGTTTACCCGAACAGTGCCGTTATGGACGATCTATAAGTTATTAAAACAGATAAAATATTACGATCATATCAGTTTAGGATTGTACAACCAACTATGTATTGTATACGTACATGGTTTTCATTTTGATTACAGCATAGTTTTAGAAAAGCCGATTCTAACGTATCTGTATTATATTTAGCGAGGATAAATTGAGGCGATCCTTCTTCTACCAGTACCCCGTTTCTCATTAAACCGATCTGTAATAGTATATAATACATGTAAAAATCAATTTGATGTCCTGTATACTTATTTATAAGATTGCATTCAGCCAACGTCGTTTTATTCTGTAATCAATGTATATAAAATCCGAATACCACTGACTCACTGATTGCTGTATCTCAAAAACTACTCATTGTACTCATTTGACATTTAGAATAGTGGTTCCTCTAATACTTTTATCGTGCATTAAGAAAAAAATTTTGAAAAATAAACCTCTAAAGGGGATTAAATAGGGGTTTTTAAGAATATTTGGTACGAATATCTAATTTATTTTTGTTTATTCAAAGGTTACCTTGGTGTTAAGGAAAAGAAACTTTTGTAATAATAATAATTATTATTATTATTATTACTATATTTTGCACTAAAATTCCACAAAGAACACATTTAGTCCGCCGAAAGAGGACTATCAACTTCCCCCACCTATTTGTTTTCATTTAATTTTGACACGGCCGAAACTAAAAATTAATATGAGTAAAATAATAATAATAATAATTGGCTGGGGCAACGCCGGGCACGGGACAGCTAGTAATTTATTTATATATATACACCTTAAGTGTTTTATCCACAACATAATATATGGTCAATAAGATATAGGTAATTAAATATAGATTAAACTCAAACATGTTTTTTTTTAAACCACTAAGTATTATAAAGTATACCTTGTGTTCAATTATTAAACATTTCTCTTAAGTCATATAATTTTATTAACCGATACCTACCAAATAAAAAAAAAATTGTAAAATTTACAATATAATTGATCTGTAAATAGCCTAAAAGTAGTTTAAATGTTTTGAAAATGTTAACAAGTCTACAAAGGGTCAATAAAAGTATTTATTGAAAACTATAAGTCCATACAGTTAATTTGAACCGAACAACAAGAAAAAAACCCAAGTCTTTCAGAAAATATACTATAAATATGGAATTCGGACTAAACATTCTTAGTCTTTTCGGTTTTCTCGATTATTATGAAAACTATTTAAGATATCAAATATTATAAAGAAAATAAGAAAATAATTTGTATCATATCGTATTGTTTAGCTATATTCATAATTGTAAAGTTTAAGCGAGATATGACTGTGTGAATTATTGATTATTGTACCGCGTTTAAAAATCAACAGAAAAGAAACAACGGGTGTGACATTGATAATTTTCTTATCTTTAATTTTGATGATGAATCAATTAGCTTTTTTATGAAAATTAACAGCACATACGAGTTATCCCTATTAAATGAAAATTTGCCATGCATCGTTGCTGTATAATTCTGACCTTAAAATGGTTTACGACGATGTGCTTGTTTACATTGAATTGTAAATTATAAGTAGGTACTCACGCAGTCGGCTTCACTTGCTTCCTCGATATAATGCGTTGTTATAATGATCGTTTTTTTTTGTTGTGCGACCATATTCGAAAACGCCTTCCAAATTCTAATATTTAACAATGTTGGACATAATATAATATTACAAAANTATTGTTGAATAAATAGCAATTGAGAATTATGTCGATAATTCTCGTTTATCGAATAGTCATATTTAATTTTTTATCAGACCATTTTACAGAAGCCAAAGTATGGTAAACGTTCACATTTTAATCTTAGAACACTGATTGGAATTTATGATTATTATTGTTCGTTTATTAAATTTTAATAATATATACCTTAACTTGTTAATGAGACTATTCAAATCCGGTAATTTCAGAACTTCCGTAAGTTCATCTATCCTTTTCGTTATATGTATCTGGCGCATTGAATAAATTTTTCCGTAGAACTCAAAAGTTTCCTTTATGGTCAAATTAGTGTCAATACATAAATCCTTAAAAAGTATATCGTATAGAAGTAATGATAATTAATAATATTTATTTCGTTTGATATTTTAAGTGAATACTTGTGGCATGTATCCAATGTCATTTAAACTTTGTGCGTTCAATTCGATATTCCCGGAGTCCAACGGTAATGTTCCCAAAATACATTGAAAAAGTGTCGATTTACCGCAACCACTCGGTCCCAAAAGTCCATAGCTATTGGAAAAAAAAACATGTATATTTATAACACTTGTGTCTTTTATGCCATAATAATAATGAAATATTTGAATATTTTACAATATTGTTTTACACGATTATCACCGTCGATATTATTATTATTGTGTTAACATATAATATTATAGGTACATCTACTCAGAAAAATATGGTATGCAGTGGCCGGCTGTAACAGGGTCAGTGCGCTACTGCCTTAAGCTAATGCGTTTATTTTATAAAAATTGTTAAAACGATTATTAAAATACTATTGTGAAATTCCTTTTTCTAAACTAGTGTTAATTATTTGTTCCTGATTAAATAACAAATCCCATCGTTTGTACCTAAACGCTTCTCTAACAAGCGTTTTTTAAAAAATTGAGGGGCCAGGGAAATGCTAGCTTCCCTTTTTTTTGATTTATGAAACTTGTGTCATGTTTTTGTATTTCGTTTGAACTTTGTGAACTTCAAGTTACAAAAATATTTTCCTATCAATATACAAAAAAGAGAATAATATAATATCATGTACATATGAGGTACAAACAAATGGCACAGGTATCATATCATATTCGAAAAAAGAGAGATTAGAATTTTTCTAGCTCTTCAATTTTTTTAAAAGCGCTAGTTCGAGAAGCGTTGAGATAGAAACGACGGGCTTGTGGTAAAATCAGGCACGAACAAGGTAAAAACGATTAGAATTGGTCTTAATTAGAAATTCAAAAAAAGGGGCTGGAAAATGGACCTGTAAATTAACACTTAAACATTCAACTACGAGCAGTAGTTGAAATATATAACTACCAAGAACTAGGATAAGGGAATTAGTGTTAGAAAGCCGTGGCACATGAGTAACATTTTCTTAGCAATACAGTCAGTAAAGCCATCTACCGAGTTTTAAAGTAAATTTGTTGATGTTAAAACATCAATAATCGTAGATCTTAATCTAGTTTTGTGTTTAGTTGCCGTATACGTAAAATACTAAAATGTATACAAACTATGTAGTAGTAATATTTATGGTAGGAAATATATGCCCTACAAATTAAAATAATAGAATATTCACGTCGTAAATTTGTCAGTTTTCATTTTACGTAATTGTTTGGCTTTTCCTAATTTATTTAATTTATTAATAAAACCACAGAGAAAATCAAAAAACGAATAACTTAGTGAGTGTTTTACGTAATTTTTATTTGGTAGGTACTCTGTGAACAAAATTGTTAGACTAAACACAAATACTTGAAAATTTAACTGGAAGTTTCTTAAATGTCTTACTTTGTGGTCAAAATAAAAAAAAAGACGTGCTAGGATAATGAAGACGGGTGCAGCCACTATTATAGGTAATTAAATATATATTCGTAAACAACGATCAATCATTGCTAACGAAAAAAACGATTCTGAGCGCAGTTCAGTTTATAGTGATTCTTTGTCAACAATATATCTATATGTCATATTATGGTAAAATAATTAAATAGGCATTATATATTTTCTTTAATAATATTTGTTTATTATTGTATCGATTTTCCTGTTTTTCCTGCGTTTTTCTCGATTTTCTCATATTTTTTCCCGTATTATCACATATTGAAAAGTGACTTCCCAAAGTACCTTCCCATTCAGATTTACTTTTAGAAAAATTACTATCCTTATAAATCGGAGCGAAATTGGTGGTAGAAAAGTTGTACACAGATAAAAAAAAGACCATAATATTTTTTTTACTAATACCTACATTTTGTACACTTTCCAATTTCCGACATTTTATCCTGGTTTTTCCCAGTTTTTATGAAAACCGATTGAAAAATCACAAAAATGACTTCCTTAAATCATGAAGACAAAATTTTCTTTCAAAAAAAAAGTTGCACTTAATACATGGGCGCAAGATTTCTGGTAGAAAAGTTTGCACAATAAATCTAGGGGTATTTTTCGATTTAAAACGGTCTGAGCGAGCGATAGTTTGGTCCCTAGGTACACTTAAAATGCATTTGTTTTTTCCATAAATATGTAATATCTGCTAAACATTTGAACTTCAAAAAGCTATAATTTCGAAACTTAGTCAGTCCGCTCAATTCTGACTTCACCATCCTTTTTAAATTGGCAATATACATATGTTCGAAAAAAAAAAATTGAAAAATTATATTTGTTCCGCATAATTTTTTACTTTTTTAATTTTTAACAATTTTCGTCAAAATGTAATATTAAAATTCCTTTATAAAAAGAAATACTACATTAAACTATTTTTTTTTTTTTAGCACAAAGGAAGACTTAATGAACCTTCTGTTAAATTTTTAAGCATTTCTGTTAAGTCTAACAATTTTACCACAGACCGAATTGTACCTACCGAATAAAAATTACGTATAAAACTCGAAAAATTAAAATATCTATAATTAGCTCGAATTTTATGAAAATTTGCACATGCATATTCGCTTACATTTTATATTACAATATTTAATTTAAAAATTGTTATTATATAAATACGTGGTTTAATATCCGTGTACTATAGTCTTAAATACTCGTCTATCAATGTATCAGTGTATTTTAAATGCCCGTGGGAAACCGTAAACCTAATTTGAATTGGTTGGTGGATGAGTAAGACAAGACAAATAAAAAAAAGTTTTTATTATTGTGTAATGATTTCACTGTAGTAAGACTTGTAAAATAATCAAGTATTATAAAATTATATAAAGAGTTAATAAATAAAGACATTTTAATTCGCTATAATATACGTATATTATTATTTACACTGTATAGATATAGTTACGTTTTGATAAGTGTATACTAATAATTGAATTTATTCAAATAAAATGAACGGGGTCGGTGGCATATAAATATCTTGGCACCTTAAGTAAATATAGTTCTACACGACACTGGATTTATTATTAAAAGGCAAATCCACGTAACGATTTCCAAATTCTGCGATTACAGTTTCTTTCATTTTTAAAATTGTAGTTTTAAATTCACTGGAGTATAACTGACTTTTACATTTCCCAACGTATAATACGTGTATGGGAACTCCAATAAAATATTCTTACACTACATTTTAAATTTTAAATTGATTGGAATCAACTATAATAATATCATGAAATTAAAATCGGGTTCTTACATAGATCCGGCTGCCACTTTCATGTTAAACCCGTTGAGTATCATATTGTTCGTTTCATAACTCTTGTACACATTTGTCACTTGAACGTCATAATTCACAATATTATTAAGTTGTTCGACGAACATTATAGTTTTGAAAATTTAAATTTGTCTACTGATTAATATTGTATTTAACGATTGAAGATTAAAATAAATGAGAATTTGTTTAACGCGTTAAAGAATAAACATTCGATGATACTGGACGAATAGGTACTTACATTATTGTGAATACGATTTTCTTTTAAACAATTATAATATTTGATTTTATAATGTATTTAAACTAGATTGCCTTGATACTTTTTATTTCACGATATAAAATGATTGTTATTTTATAATTAATGTAAGAATTCCGTATAATGAACAATAATCTGAACCATAAAAAGTTACTCTTAATTTTGTATTAATTTAATGAACGTACGCACTATAATTAGATTTAGCTACGATAGTGCTAATGTTATGCTCACATGACATTATATTATAACTGTATAATTATTTATTATTTATATCAGTACAAAAATGTAATTAAAAGATTCAAATATGGCCGAGTGCTTGGTATTTTGCAAAAGGTAAATAATTTAATAAATCTAACGGATCGTTCGCTATTTGAGAGGGATACAAGCTAAAATAATTTAAATATGTGTCAAATATAATAGAACTGCATGCCATCTGCTGCGGCCCTTTGAGGACACTGCCGCCTCAGTCATACTATTGTATATTGTCTTATTTTCATAATTCGATTATTAATTATTTTATATCGACATTGACGCGATTTCCATCTATTCCGTCTTTTTAAGCATACAAATTCCAGTGGTTTTCTATCATTCGAGAAGAATCAATATCCAATCCATTACCTTCATTTAGAACATTTAAACACATACAATTTAACGGTTTCTTCTAATTGAAAATGAAGCGCCTTGATCCCTCGAGAATCCCCAAGACGAACACTCTGTCGAGAATCCTGCACTCAGCAACAACTACGCTCCATCAACTTCTTTCGCAACCTTTTATTTTCCTAATTTAAAAATTAGCATTTTTTATCCGAGTGCACACAGGTGTTAAGTATTAATTAATTAAATTAGTTTATCTTAAATAAATTGTGATTGCCATCCAACGACTCCAAGTTCACGTGAGGTTATCCATAAGTATATACCCTAGCGTTCCAACAACGTGGGCTGGTAATATAATTATATTTTTCTTTAGTTATTGATATCGTCACCATTATCGGATTCACGACTCAGAACCCCTTTCAAACATAGGAAGGAAGGTAGTAATATAACTAGTAGGCTGAACTTTTATTATGATTAAAGATAAATCATTCTTTGTAGTACCAAAACCTAGATCGATTATTTCACACTATATAGGCACATTTTTTTAATTACTCCTCTATATTTTATTCTTTGTAGGTATTTCTACGTAATTATTCTATAATTTCAAATATATTTGTCTTCTATCACTAAACTTAGTGTCCTAAGTCTACTACTATCCCTCTAACCATGACTCTCTTTATTTTTTCCCCCGTTAAAGCTTCTTTTAACACCTCTTATTTGTCCCTCTTTTTATTTTTCCTTTTTGTTGTATTACTACAATAGGTTATATCAAGTTATAAATATTATTATTATTATTTGTTTTTTTCATATTTATTAGTTCCATGTGAATATTTTTATAGATATTTTTTTTTTTTTTTGTGAGTGGTGTACACAGATTAATATTTAAATATCTTAATGGCGATATATGATAATATTATTACTATAATCTAAATTTAGAGATATCTACTATGGCTTGACAACGGTCTGGTAATTTTTTGGTAATAGGTGTGTTACACTGGCATCCGCATTTCATTAAATTCACTTAAGACCTTTTCATATAGATTTCATTTTAACTGTACAAATTAGTAATCACAATTTCAAAATTTGTACACCATCTGAAACTTCAGAAAAATGCGTAACAGTTGTGGGATGCAGGTTTAATATTACTCCAGCACTTGCATTTCACAATAATTATCAAGATGACTTAATCCTATGCCAATAATTTTCATTTTAATTGTACAAATTATGAAAAACAGTAGACAAATTTGTACATCATCCGAACCCACACAAAAATATAAAATGGGTTTTAAATAGTAAATGCACATCAACATATTATGTTCCTAAGTAAATATTTAAATAATCTGCAGTCTTTGGAAAAAGATATTTCTATAGTCTACTATCATATTCCTTCTACTGTTGAAGGGACAAATCTATACTACTAAGCTTCAATCATCAAACCTTATTTATGCAGTGAGATATGTTGCCGAAATTGGCAATGGTCGGTAATGACGTATTCTAAGCCTTCCACTCAGTGGCCTATTTATGAGGTTGGATTTGAGAAAAAATCCTTCTCCATGCTTTTTTTTTATACATGTCTGAGCGTACAACAGTATCACGGTTAAGTACCAACAATGCCAGTGTATATTTACACGAACCAATTCACCCAGTTCTTCTAACCCTCGTATCAATGCAGCTTGTGCTTAAAATGAGCTTTAAAAATTGAAACATATATTAGACACAATTATTTTAGGAGATTATACAAATTTGAACCCTTAATACTAAGCCTTTTCAAAAAGAGGAACATTTCTAATGTTAAATAATATTAGAAATCAAATTTTTAATATGAATGATCCTTCTTCTTTTCCTTCGCTTTCATCTCAACTATCTGGGGTCGGTTACCCTCGTTTTTAGCTTCCACTTGACAAGATATCTGGGTCTATTATACAACTATCATACATAGGCTGTCTTCATATCATCCTTAATCGCAATGTAACATACCCAGCTACCAATAATAATTATAAAATATTTTAATATATTATAATATTGTTTTATACGATCGTCACCGTCGCCAGCATTATTATTTTTATATTGTAATATAATATTATAGGTACGTCGAGGGGATGATCCAACGTCCTACCTTTTAACGCAATATTCGTCATTATGATGTCTAATCTGCATATTGGAAGAAATTCGGTTACCATTTGTAACAACGGTGGCTTTTCAATCGAATAAATGGAATTTAAATATAAAAACCGAAAAAAAACCAAATAAAAATCTGCAAGGGTGATCAATATGTCGTAAGACACTCATTATCTCGGGAAGTATTAATTTTTTTCAAATAGAAGTTTACAAATTACAAATTATTCTTTTATATTTTTTTTATCATTTCATACAACCACAATTAGATGAATACGAACAAATGATAATAAATCATAAGTAAATAAGTAAAATAAATATATAAAACTCAGAGTCTATATAGATATAAATAATAATAAAATACAATAAAATCCATAAATTGGTTAATAAATATAATTAGAGATATAAATAGAATTTGGAATGGATATAACTTTATGGTAACATAGTTGTCAGAGTTCGTATAATTGTTTTAGTTTTAGATTACCCTTGACCAAAATCTTGCTACTTCGATGGAATTTGGATTTGTAGACAGGTCTTCTTTCGAACAGGAAGATGGGCAGCTTTGGCAGTTCAGTAGGTGTTTCATGTTTTGATCCATAACACACTCTCATTTTGTGGAGATGTCTTGAAGGATGCCCCATCTTTTATATTGAACTAACTATTTATTGCAATAATTATTATTACCAGTGAAGTACCTATGTATGAGTATTTCTGTGCCCTGGTCACTTTTATGTATTTGAAAACTATAGTTATTTAATATTTATTACGGTAAAAATGAAAGAATTTTTACGATTGTTGTATGATTTGTGTGGTGTGTGTTAGTTTAAGGATTATGCGTTAAACTAAAAAAAATCGAATACGTAATTTTATATCCATGTCACCAAAGTAAACTATATAGGTAGTATACATTTTATGAATCAAAAAAAAAAAATATCATTCCAAAAAAATTAAAAACCCTGTGCCAGTCATGTAGGATGCTACAAGGGTTAAATTTAGAGATAACAGTAAGCAGTGTTGTGGGCATCTTTTCAAATTTAATTTAATAAAAATTGAAAATCAATCATTCAAATAGGTGATGGTCTGAATACTGAATAAATATTCCACCGTTCATACCAAAGGTAAAATTACTGCTTTTACTGCCTTTGTGTTATTCGAACAACCGCTTGTATGATACAACGTATTTTTATATAGAAAACTATTTTAGTTTTTAACAGGATATCTGTAATTACGAATATATTAATCATGATTGTCAATATATGGGTAATTAAAATGTAAATAAATGGAAAATCATTGTACGAATAGTAATACTTTATTAACTATATTTGTCCAAGTTCATGTACACTTGCGAATTGTAATTCTGACTGTTTTTATGTGTTTTTTTAAACGCTTTGTTATAGTTTT
The DNA here is from genome assembly GCA_902439185.1 of Cinara cedri. Classification (NCBI taxonomy): domain Eukaryota; kingdom Metazoa; phylum Arthropoda; class Insecta; order Hemiptera; family Aphididae; genus Cinara; species Cinara cedri. The sequence continues at coordinate 4,548,428 of CABPRJ010000476.1, read as the reverse complement.
CCGGAAAATTAATAAAAGCTATGTACTTGGAGTTATTTGTAATAATCATTTCGCCAGTGTTACGGTCCGTCACTTTTAGTCAGATTTCCGTTTAGAAAATGTGCTATCATTGTAAATCGGAGCCAAATTGCTGGTAGAAAAGTTGTTCACAGGATTAAAAAAAGCCATAATATTTTTTGATGCTATTCGGATGCTATTATGCACAACATGGTCGTATCTTTTTGTCAGTCACATTATTCAGTAGGCACCTGATGTCATTAAGTATTTAGCATGACATTTCAATTTGTATTATTGATAATATTGGTATTGCGTATTGACGTTTTGCGTAGACCCGATTTAGAATTCATTTTTTGTGATCATACCATTTTTATGTCATGCGTTTGACAATTAGTACTTCTATCGATACTGATTGTTTATTGTATGATAATATAAATGAAATTATTAACATATAACGATCACGCACCAATAAAGAGTAGTAACGATTCTTGTTCGGTCAATATGAGTGCGGTTAACTACACGTTAATTGCATAAGGGTATGCATTTTAGGGTTTGCAGAAGGCTGCCATTAGTGCCTCTGAATGTTATTTTAAGCTCGTAAAACTCTGATAAAAATATAAACATAAATATTGAAGTGTCTTATCGTTTAATTAAAAATGTAATTTTTACTTAAAATTCAAATTGAATTACAACATAGAATGTACATATTTTTTAAATATTTGATTTAACTCATAATATGGTTTTTGAGGCCCTCGGGGACATAGCTCCTTACTCCCCTCCTTAATCCTTGCCTCGGGGTATGCAGCTGGATACCCTGCATATCCCCTGCGTATGCTTATGGTTAATTTGCTCGAGATACAAACACTTGATACCTACAAACATTTATTTAAAAGTCAATGAAGAAAGGTTATTAATCATCAACTTCTTATCTTTATAGTAGAATAAAAATTAATTTAAAAATTACTGGAAAAAGAGGGAAGGTGGAAGGGAGAGAGGGAAAAAGAAAGAGAGAAGGAAAGGAGGGAGTAGAGTAGAGTATGGGAAAGAGTATGGATGGGTAAGGGGTTATACGGGAGTGATAGGTGTAGGTATATTTATATTCGTATATATGACGCATGACGCGAACGCCCGGCGATCTGGATGATTGACGGCAGTGTAGCCACAACGCGCAATCGGTCGGATAAGACCTTGAATAGTCTCGTAGCGTAATATGTTGACAAAATTGGTTTAGTGTGTGTGTAAATGGTTCTTTGTGTGTGTATAAATGGTTCTTTGTGTGTGTGTGCTCGCGCGGTCGTTTAGATTGTATTGTAATATATGTACGAATACCTATATTGTGTCGATAAAAACACGTACTCATTATATTTATTGACGGTGGTTATTGCCTATCGTAAGAAAGTATACTTCTCTTCTGCCTATTTTACTCTTATTAATATTCTACTACGAAAATATGTAAAGATAACATTTACCTTATATTTGCTGCTTGAAGTTCGCAAGAAGTTCGCAAGAAGTTCGTTGCTTAAGATATAAGGGATATAGGTATCGATGAATCGTTACAATGTATACACCTCGTTGAGAATTCAATAGACGTGTGAATACTCTTTTGCCTTCGGCTCATAACGCGGCAACCAGGTTTATAGACAATGCTACTGTAGCGAGAATTGTATATTCTCCATCGCCCTTTCTAAGCATATAGACAACTGTTTTACAATGGTGAACGAGTTAGATGTCGACACTACGACCACGTCCGTTCTATATTCGCAACTGATTAACCAGATGTGTATAGACATGTACACAGGGGAATATTATATATATTTTTTGAAGAAGTAAACACAATCTATTATAAAACAATAGTGACAACAAGCACAATTACCAGGTATGCCATATAGGATAGGGAGAACCAAATACAGCAGCCCGCTTTCGGTATCTGCAACTACTGTATAGGTGCGGAAAACAAAGGTATGGTTGGAGTGAGTGAGCAAAGATGTCTACTTCTGCTGGACGAACCCAGAGAAGTGGTTTAAGTAATGATGTGTATGGCGTATTTAAGCATTTCGCGGTCTCCCACACCGACGACTCTCACTTCGTCACGGTAGCTACGTTGGCGCCTCTATGTGAGCGACGCGCGTAATTAATATTTTGAATTAATATGTGCCGTATTAAGGTGGCAACATTGTTTAAGAGATGTTTGGAATTGGTAATTGTGCTGTGTAACCTTGATCGTTTATTATACAAGTATTAAATATTCAATAAATTAATATAATATTAAGTAATTTATATATATTATTATTTATTTCTAATATAGATATATTAATATATGATTTAAAACGATCTATATAACTAATCTAGTTATTTACCGCAGATAACTGGTTTACCGTTTATCTGAATAAAATAAAAATACACCATACACATAATACAGTTAGTTTTTCAATTGAGATAAAACATAATACTGTTTACGACGCTCAATAATGGAATATAAACTAATATGAGGTACGTATATAAATGTTATTGTGATTATGATAGGCTCATCGAACACTCCACTTATCGTTAACATTACAAGGAGGAAATGTCAGTATTTTTTCACTGAACACACATAAAATTTAACAGACAGTGTTTTTATCTTCGACCGACTTTCTTTTTATTTTTGCAAGATCCACATGTTTTTTTTTAATTTTCCTAGACCGATTATAACCAATACTAAAATAACGTTGTATAAAAACATTACTACAATATTTTTTATAACCGACGGATGTTCCAACGTCCAACCCTTCAACGCGATATTAGTCATTACGTTGCCCGCTAAGCGCATCGGAAGTAACTCGGTGACCATTCGTAATAAAGGTGTCTGCGATTCTACTGGCCAAACAGCGCCTAAATATAAAAAACAAAAAAAAAATTAAATTAAATCTGCCATACGTATTCCAAAAGAACGATAGCTAGAATCGTGAATATTATTGTTAAAACAGTAAATAAAATAAAGGTGATAAGTAGGAAAAATCTTAGATTATGTACAATGGATAGAGTTATATGCAATATAATGTTTCGCCAACCTATAAGAGCACATCTTACTTTTGCGTATGAGTGAAGTACTTTTATCAGTCTTATCATAATCTACTTAATAAAATATTATAGAATTTTGAAATATCTCTATGTAAAATATACATCTGATATCCGAATATCCAATAGCTATAAATTATTATGGTATTATGGAGAGGGTCACGCATGCGCAGTAGCTACATATCCTCTTGATGTGTTAGCGACATATTCGTTTCACATGAGGTACAGCCGTAACTCTACACATTGTATATGATCTAAGGTTTGTTCACAGTCGTATGATAAATTATCTGCAGCTATAGGTACCTATTTTACATTTAAGATTAAAACAGTGGGAAAACAGAATTTTATTTCAATTTTCATAGTAAATAAGCTAGACTACGACTAATAGTCATATAGTCTTCTAGTGAATGAAAAGCGAATTAAAGCAGTAATTTTTTTTTACTTCTAATATCGAAGTAGTGACGTTATTTTCAAAATTTAAAAAAATATCATGGTCAGATAGCATGTTAAACCAATACAGTAAGAACGGCATTTGAATACCAGCATTTAGTATAATACATTTTTAGTAAAACTTAAGTAGTTAAGTATAATAAAATTAGTACACTCACCCTAAATTAATGGGTGTAAGAGAAATATAAACATAATACAAATACAATAAAAGATATAAAAATAAACAAATTTGTTGGAGTTTAATCAATAAAATTCCTTGTAGTGCAACATGAGTAACTCTAAATAAACTGGGACGCATTTGGAATACGTTTCAAAAATAACATTTTTTATTAGGACGCACTCGGATAACCTCGAAAAAAATAATTTCAAACCACATAAATCCGTAAATTAATTATATAGAAGAACCTAGATTATTAGGGGTAATAGCGGGGATTTGCCACGAGGAAAAATGAAAACCAGGGTTAATCGAAACTTTATTTAACGAATTACAATGTTATCTTAGATGTATGCGTGTGCACATTATGATGTTATAAAGTCATCAGGGCTTGAAATAGAAAGCGAACGGTCTTTGTTTCTTGTGGTTTAAAAAAAAATAATTTTTAATAATTTATTTTTGTACTTTTACTATGTTCATCGGACCCTCTTATTATTGAGTGTATGAATTATGGTTGGCTATTATTGTGTATACAAGTCGATATAAACTTAAAAACCACACAAAACAGTAGGAATTGTGTTTCACAGATTTTGAAATCTGGTTAAGATTATATAAATTCTTTACTAAGTCATGTCTCATGTTAGAAATAGAAATTTAATTATTATACCAAGACAAAATTACGAGAAACTAAGAATAGGAAAATGTGATGTGTTAGGGAGCGCGCGCAGCAGAGCTCTTAGTAGACGGTGACTAATGTACGTCACTGTGACTACAGATCGCGCCACCTTAGTGTTACCGTTTACGAATCAGTAAGCAAGCATGCTTCGCTTATAGCACGTGAACCCGGTTAATGCCCCACGTACAAATCTAAGTATGGCCTGCCGACTTATTCCATTTTTCCCATTTTATCCACTGTATGGACTGTAAATGCTGGGGCATTCGTGGTATTGGATATAAAACACCATTGGCCATGTATCATTTGTAGTTTACTATAGGTACCTAACTATTCATTATAAAACTGATTACGGGGTTGTTCACCTTCAATCCTTCAGTTGGTGAATGGGAAAAAATGGTGAGTAATAGCAGTAAAAATATCAGTCGAAAGTATTCACACCAATAGCAGTCGAAGCTGTCAAAATAATAGTCTCAAGGAATAAATTGAAGAAGGTGTGTTACACATTTTATTAATCCGTTATGACTGCATTCTTCTCTATAAACTTATGTTAATAATATTCATGATTATTCTGAATTTAATTATATAAATTTATATAAAACAATGCTTGTTTTATTGTATAATTTTATTACTTTATTATTTTATCTGCTTATCATTATTTTATTTTGGTTATGTTGTTCACAAAATATCTGTAACTCAGTTGACTAAAGACAAAGAAATATGATTTAAAATATTGTAATCCCATTGAATTTTTTGTATTTGGGGAATTATTATCTCCCAAAAAGAAATCAAAATTATCGTACAGCCCTCCCCCTTGTGCCCTCCCCCTAAATCGAGACCATTACACATTGCGAATCGTAAATATATCATTGTATTTTTGAGCAATATTTAAAACTAAAGGATTTTGTCTTTTACTAGCAATAAAGAGAATTCAAAATTGAAAATAAAAATTTCAACGTATCCTAAAAAGAATTAAATATTATAATACACTTTTAATATTGGAATTCGTAAAATGTAATTCCAATAGATTTTTGTCATGACTTATCGATACAAAACGTTCTATTTGTCTATAAAAGCGGCCGTAACCATTCCCTTTAAATGGTATTGAAGTGGAAAACGATTTACCACATTATTTAACATTCCGAAATGTCTATTTTCGCGTAGTACACCATATTATACTTATTCCCAAATCAAACGTCTTCGTAAAATTAATAATTATAACAATATAATAATATTATTTACCCGATAGTAAAGCTTGCGAAAAGGAAAATCCGTTTATAATGCTAATGCCTATTAACTTGGTTGGCGACACACAGGCGACGAGTAAACCTGCAATAAAAGTAAATACAAAACTATATAATATTCTATAGGTAAATTCTATAAATATATCTTATAAATAAATCATTTTTCGAACACTAAAACGAAAAATAGCGAAATAGGCTGATACGCGTATAAGGTTGACGGTATTGAAATACGTGTAACGGCAATGCGATATTAGAATAGGTATCGGTATGGAACGGTGTACCGTTATATGGGTTAATATCGGAAAACCGAAATACCGATACAAGCTGGAAAACCGTTCGTTGATATTATAATTTATAATAAATCAGTATCTCACTGAAAAAGTGACAACACTGATAACGGTGTAAATCGATACAAAATGTTTTATTTCATGGAGGTAGTAGATTCAATTTGTTTAACGCGAATATATACGATTTACCTTTCAAACGGTATTTGAATAATAACTGGTATACCGTAAAAAACATTTACTCTATGTACTTGCAGTTTCATAGACTTTTTATGTTTTTTGGAAATGAAATTATTTTATAAAGTTCCACATTCAAATGGTTACAATCATAATTTTAAAAGTATTGACATTTTTTTTTTTTTTGAAAATTTAAACAGTTCTAAAATATTATACTACAATTGTTTACTCTAATTTTTGTGTGTGTGAAACGAGGAAGTCATCTGTTTTTGATTTTTAAATGGCGACCCATATTATAACTTCCATAAATAACTAGTGTATTAAGATAACATCATTTTAATGTTGAAATTTAAAAGTAGAGTAAAACATCAACAGGTTGACTGAAATTTAACATTTCAACACTAAAATGTATTGAAACTAAAACTCAATCTATAAATAGAATGTTTATTATAGGTTGCCATTTATAAAGCACAAATAGATAGTCGTTTTATCCTTAAAAAAAATAAGGGTGACCAAAAATAATTGTCAAAAATACAGTTATTGAAATTAAATAATTTTGAAATAATTAAACAATAAAAGAATCACTCTGTATAGCTGAAATCATAAAATAACAATGATTACTCTGTGCAACGGACAATATTTTTTAATATTATTACATAATACACATTCACTTAAACTGCAACAGAACAGTTTTTGGAATTTTACGGGTTGATGAAAAATATTTTAGATGAAAACTCTTGCATTTTAAGGAAATAACTACATTTATCGCAACTCCGTTTTCATGTGTTATGGGCTGATATATCAGGATTTGATAGAAGTAATGATTTCATTTTCACGTGATTGACAATGTTACCACGAATCAAAAAAAAATAAAAATAATAATAATGGAAAAAAAAACGTTTGTTTTAGCACTTGATTTATAAATAATGAGTTTATTTTTATCAAAGATACGTGCTGTTGCAGTTTAAGGAACGATCCATCGGTATGTACCGTAAAAAAAACCGGTCCATCCAGCGAATATCATTAAAACTTCGTACGCTACTAGACCGTCGGTCACTTGTATCGGATTCTGGTACCATACGTATGCGATGATTACGGGAGGAATCATTTGGATAATAATTATTATGCTGGCTAGGGCAAATAGAGAAATCACTAATTCCACTATTTTGACACCTAAAACGAGAATATAATAATGTTATTATAACATTATATACAGTGGTTATTGTTAATTATTAAAACAGAATAATTATAATTTGTATAGATACTCAAACACCTGCAAACATTGATCGCATGAGGATTCCGTCCATTCTCTCCGTGAGCATCATGCTCAATGAAAATACACAAGGAAAGTAGAATGCTCCCCTAAAAAAAAAAATCCAATCGGGATATTAAAAATATTATTTGAAATAAATTTTATGAGTAGGAATCGCAAATATAAATTATATTTTGTATTTCGGTATTTTGTATTAACGCAAATAGTTTCTATGCTTAGGTACATTTATCCGTACGATGTTAAAGTTTTTGATGACGAGTATGTTAATCATTAGATTTTAACATTTAGGTTAATTATATTATTAAATTAATAATAAAATTAATGAATATATTATGCGAACAAGAATTTTACTTACATAACTACGAAAACCGCAGCTATTGAGTTTATATACGTTGTTACATCCTTTCCGACTGTAACAGTGAAATCCTGGAAAAAAAAAGAAAGAAACCTTATTGTTTTGTGAGCGATAAATTATTACATTAAACAGGACAAACTAGACAATTTTAAATTAAGTATTAATAATTTCACTATCACTATAATAATATACGAGTACTATGTATCGTACTATAGTATTTGGTTGTTATGATTTTGTATACGTAATAATTTACTATCGATAACGGTTAATAAAACAATCGTGAGCAGCATAGTTACGTCAAAATTCCGTCATATACCTCACCATCTCCGCCTACAAAACATCGATCATAAAACTCAAATAATCGAATACTTTAATAGTTATTACGAAATACTATAATTATAGGTCTACACTACACTCTTTATCTAAAATACTGCATGTTGGGAACGGATTGCATTTTTCTTTAAAGCCTCGCGCGCCTCAGCGCAAAATCGAACCCGCCGTCTCCACAAAGCTTCCTGCCAGCACTGTGGCCGCCCCGGCGGTAACCGGATTCTCGGCCACGACCGACCGCTGCCGACGTGTCCGTTTCGGGCTCTCGTGCTTGTGTCGTTTCATTGTCGCTGCCGACGTGCCTGTTTCGATGATTTTTTTTTCATTTTACCGATGCCGACGCCCGTCGCGCCCATCCGTTAATACGGCCGCAACACACAATCGTCGTTAAAGGCCGTCATGTCGCGTGCTAAATTCCTTTCTGTCGTCCGCCCCGTTCACTGTGCTGTGCGTGAACGTTGAACAGGCTATCCATGCCTTCGTCCCGGCAACACATTTTACTCTGTTGCTCCTTGTTGCTTTTACGTCGCGTTCATGTTTGTGACGTCACCGACCACGTGTCTGCGTATGCCCACTGTCCGGCGCAACTAGCTCATTTGATAGACAATGCAGCGTGATAATGTGATATATCTCACTATTTTGAAATTTTTACATTTACTCGAAGAAAAAAACTAATTGAATTGACCCGGTTACCTTATATGACGTTTTAACTATAATTACTAATTATAATCTAACCAATCGTTATAAAAAAAAAAAAAAAATCCTAAATACTGAGTAAATAATTCATCGTTCGTACCAAGGGTAGAGCGAGCGCTTTCACTGCTTTTGCGTTATGCGAACAGCCACTCAAAATGTTCTCCGTTATACGGTCCATAGTATTTTTCATATCAAAAACGATTTTATATTTAAACAGGACATCTGCAAGTATATTATACGGAATGCATGATTATTTATTGCTTAGAGATACTTACATTTGGTAGAACAAGGAATATCGTGGTATGAACAGTAATAATTTACTAACTATACATGGCAAAGTTCACATAAGCCTGCGATTGGTAATCGTAATTATCACGGTCATTTATGAATTTTGTAAACGATCTCGTATAGTTTTCTGGAAAATGAATGAACGCTATATACTTGGAGCTATTGCTCATTATCATTTCACCGGTTTTACGGTCCGCCACTTCGTTCTAAAAAAAAAAAAAAATCAGGTTTAAAAATAAAAAATATATTTTACTTGTGGTGACAAGTTGCATTCTTAAAAACGGTATTTCAGCATCGTTGTGCATGCCATGTCGTGTCGTGTCCACACGATCATTTACATATATTATGCTGAGCACATCGAAAAATCAACTGACCATTGTAATCCAAACTAGAAAAAAGACGGATACAGCTCGACTGTATAAACTTGCCGGCAAGTCTTGCTTACTGAATTTTACCATGCGATTACAACGGTCAATGCGAATACGACAAAGGTCACGTGATGTCGCTAAAACAACGTCTCAAATCTATCGCCAACTCACCAGTGTGTAACCGAGTGATTGTAGACGGTTCATAATGACGCCGCTGATTTTTTGATCGTTTTTCTNCATGGTGAACATTAACCTATACGTGTCGTATAGCACAATAATATCGAAATTATCCTTCGTTTCTAATCGTGAATACGTATAATTTATAAATAATAGATAAACACCTAATGAATACTTACACGTAGTCACGTGAAAATGAATGAAGGTATTTTTTCATCAGAGCCTTAACCCTAATGAATTTAAATTTGTTCTTTAATTTTGTTATATTTTTCGGTTGTGGTATTGTATTGTCGTTGTTTACCCGAACAGTGCCGTTATGGACGATCTATAAGTTATTAAAACAGATAAAATATTACGATCATATCAGTTTAGGATTGTACAACCAACTATGTATTGTATACGTACATGGTTTTCATTTTGACTACAGCATAGTTTTAGAAAAGCCGATTCTAACGTATCTGTATTATATTTAGCGAGGATAAATTGAGGCGATCCTTCTTCTACCAGTACCCCGTTTCTCATTAAACCGATCTGTAATAGTATATATTATAATGTAAAAAATTAATTTAATTACTTGAATATATATTTATAAGGTTTCATTTAGTCGATGTTGATTTTTTTTTTATAATTATGTATACATACATACATACTTTGAATATTTTATCTATTACATATTACAATCCATATTAGTCCATTATATATAATTTAATCGATTTTAACAGACATTTCGACGTTCGTCTTATGAAAAATTCGTATTTATTCGAAGGGAATTTATGGAAACAAAAAATAAAGACAAATGATCTGTTACTGGGGACGGGTGCAGCCACTATTTTATGAAGGAAGTTGGGAAGGTAGGATACATAAAGTCTATTAATTAATGTTTATAAGCAAAGATAAGCCATTACTAACGAATATCGAATCGAAGTGAAGTTTGATAAGAAACAAATTGAAATGCTGTAATTATTAAGATGTTCGTCAAATTTGAATCTCAAAACGCCTTTGAAAAAAAAAACCTAATGCATCAAACTCAAATTTGTTTTGTAAATCACTAAATATTGTAACAAAACACGTGTGCTCCTTATGATCCTCGTGGTACCATTTCAGATTCATCCGGTTGTACAACCTCACCACTAGATGGCATTGGTAGCAAACAAACTAATCATTATGCAAAAAAAATCAGGATTTATATTTTTCAATTTATGTTGTAAACCATGTAAAATTAAAATATCTGTATATATTTATTTGTTATATGAATGGTTTATATATATATATATATTGTTCCGGACATTATTTTTCACCCACCCTATGTATACTCCTATAACACCCGTTATATTGCTATTATTCGTTTTTAATAAAACCCAAATTTAAATTTTGCATTACTATAAGTACCCAAATTGTAAAATATTTGAAAATTGTATGTAAAATAAAAAAAGATTGTTTTATCAAAATTTACATTTTGTTCATTCCTGCAAACACAAATAGCGATCTTTCTCAGTATCGTGTGATAAATTTTCAAGTATTTTTAAAAAGTCATATAATTTTAATAATATATACCTGTAACCACGTAAAAATATTTATTAAAATACAAAATATCAAATACCTATAAATAGCCTAAAAACAGTTAACATTTTTTGAACATTTTACCATGTCTACAAAAAGCCAATATAAGTATTTTTTGAAAGCTATAGTTCCAACAATGATTTTTAATCGAATAACAACAAGAAAACCTAAATGCCGCACACTATATGCCGTATTTCCTACTTTTTTTTCGTAATTATTTGAGAAACTGTACGGAAAATCACACAACGACTTCCTTCCTCACAAACGAGATAACATTTTCTTTCAGAAAATAATTTATCTTTAAAATAATAATCTTTCAGTAATTAATATGGAATATGGACGGAGATTTCTGGTGGAAAAATAAAGTCTTAACGATTTTAAATAATGAAATGGTTGCGCCGTAATATGAAAAAATCGTATCTTGCGTCTTTTTTCAGTTTTCTCAATTATTATGAAAACTATTTTAGAAATCAATAATGATTTTCTCTGTCAATGGCTAATATCAAATCACTTGTCATTTTTCAATTGGAGCAATATATCCAGTAGGAAACATAGTTTGTATAAATTAAAAACAATGAAAACGGTAACTTCTTTTAATGGACCAACCGTTTCGAATTCAAAATATAATATTATTAAACAACCTAGTATTATGATATTATAGCTATCACTGCAGCACTTACGCGAAACAAAATAGATTTTATACTACGATATTATTACAATAAATCAGAAACCTGTAACTGTAATACGCCATCGTTTGTAAAATAGTTTATATGATAGACGAAATTAGAGTACGCCATTCCATCATATAACCACGTGAAATAGCAAATGTTTTTTTAGCAGGAATAACTTTACTCTGTGCTGTTAGCTTTAATATAAGAGTGAATTAACTGGTTATCAAACTTTCAGATAAGAACATTATTTGTATTACATCGTCGTTTTTTTCTTCGTAATTTAAAATTTTAAGCGAAACATAGCTGTGTGAAATATGAATGCTTATATCTCGTTTAAAAATTAATATAAAATATTACGATAGCAAATATATAGAAAATATAGAAAATACTCACGCAGTCGGCTTCATTTGCTTCTTCGATATAATGTGTTGTTATAATGATGGTCTTTTTTTGTTGTTTGACCATCTTCGAAAACTCCTTCCAAATTCTAATATTTAACATTGTTGGACATAATATAATATTACAAAACAGTTAAACNAACTTTATTGTTGAATAAATAGCAATTGAGAATTATGTCGATAATTCTCGTTTATCGTTTAGCCAAATTTAATTCTCTATCAGATCGTTTACAAAAATCAAAGTACGTATAGTAAACGTTCAAATTTTAAATCCGAGTATTGATCAGAATTTATGATTATTATTGTTTGTTTATAAAATTCAAATAGATTGTACCTTAAATCGCTTATGAAACTATTCAAATCCGGTAATTTCAGAAATTGCGTAAGTTCGTCTATTCTTTTCGCAATATGTGTCTTGCTCATTGTATAAAGTGTTCCATAGTACTCAATAGTTTCCTTAATCGTCAAATTAGTGTCCATACATATATCCTTAAAAAGTATATCGCAAAGATGTGACGATAGTTAAACAATATCGATTTATATTTTAAGTGTATACTTGTGGCATGTATCCAACGTCATTTAAACTTTTTGCGTCAAAATCGATATTTCCGGAGTCTAACGGCAATGTTCTCAAAATACACTGAAAAAGTGTCGATTTACCACAGCCGCTCGGTCCCAAAAGGCCATAGCTATTGGAAAAAAAAATTTCGATAAAAACATTTTGTAACTCTGCATTGATTAATTAGTTTGGTAGCAAGGCTCTCCATTAATACGAGTTAAAAATGTAATATAATTTGTGTTTTCATTAACTTTACTATTGACTTAACTTAATTCTTTTTGAATCAACGAATTAAATTTTAAATTAAAGAATTTTAGTTAATGTTTAGATTTGTTGATTGATTTTCATCTTTTACACACACATGAATGCACACCAATAGTATATGAGTGTTATTGTGTATACAAGGTTTGAATTAATAAAACAACTAATGTACTTTTAACTTCTAAGTATTAGTGTGTTATTATTTATAGCTTATTAGCTAAGTATAACCATTGTTATTTTATTTTAAGTAACGAAAACTTTCATAACTATATAAAAGACATGTATAGAAATACTGTATTTATAAACATTAAACAGTGAACACTATATTATAGTTTTAACTTTTAAGTTAGTAAATAATAAAGAAAATAATATGAGAAAAAACAATTAACTTTTTTTAAATTTATTAATAAGTTTAAAACAATTGTGTGTTAATCAGAGATATTGCTCAGTTAGTAAAACAACAAGAGACCTTTTTTTATTAAATTTTGAATCTAGACATTTACAAAGAAATTAGTTTTTTAATTTTCTCGATAATTTTTAAACATTTAAAAAAGTAAAATTAAATCTGACAAACTTACGGCGTTATGATTTCATTATATTTAATGAGTACATTTTATGTTTTCTACTAGGAATATCGCTCAAATTAAAAAAAAAAACCACAGGCTTTTTTTGCTAAATTTTTAATATTGTTGTTGAGTAACAAAATCATTTTTTGATTTTTCCTGTATCTCTTTTTATAATTGAGCATACAGAAAAAAACAGTATAAATAACGGGATAATTTAGGTAATGGCGTATCCAGTTTTTTTTTTTTTTTTTGGGGGAGGGGAGGTTGAAAAAAATAAAACAAATGAAATTATTTTGAAGTTTTTGTGCGTATTATAATCATATATTAAACATTTTATAACTATTTACAGCACTAATTATATAAAAGTTGAAATATTTATCTTTTTAAAAATTATAAATGTATATTAATTTTTCGTTTTGATGTTTTAGCAAGTTCATCTATAATATCATTGATATCCACGTTGATATCACGATGAATTTATTGTAGTAAGGCTAAACCATTTAAACGTATTTGTCCCGATGAATTTCTCAAATATGTTTTCAAACGACGGAGTGTTGAAAAAAATCGTTCTCCCATGGCAATAGACACTGGAAGTGTTACGAATATTTGAAGAAGTTTAGATATTACTGGATAAACATCTGGATTAGATTGGAAGTATACTTCAATAGCATTTTTGTTTTTGAGTTCGGGAGGGGTTAAATTTGATTATTTAATGTACCACAAATCTAATTCTCCGTTTAATACACGATCATTTAAATTTAAATAGTTGCATTCATCTATTACATCTTGATATGTTTCTACTAATTGTTTGAATTCAACTTTAATATCTTCAGATATTTTCATTTCTACCTTAGGTAAAATACAATCAAAATTTTCCAAAACAATCATGTGCGATTTAAATCTTTCGTTCAATTGGTCTGAACAATTATTTATAAAAGGTATGAATACTTAAAAAAATATTCTGAATCATCTAATTTAGGTTGACATGACAAACTAATAGTAATATCAAATTTTTCCCAGACAGTTATTACGGATAAAAATAATTGTTGAAACTATACATCACAATTTTCTCTAATATCATGAATGTTATTTTGAACATTAGCAGTTTCAATGCAGTTTTCAAGATTTACTATTTGAAGATCTCGGCCAAGTGGAAAACTTATGGAAAGTATTTTCACTAAAATTGATAAAGCTGTTTGAAATTTTAACTGTTTTATCGCAGCAAGATGACTTGCAGAACTAGATGTGTCAGAATTTGTCCAAAGTGTAATTTTTTCTAGTGCATGTAAAATGGCTTTTTGAAGTTCTTCAAATAATATAACTGCATCATGGCGATCGACCCATCGAGTTGCACATAGATTTTTTACTAGGGGGTTAGGGGTTACAACTCATAAGCCCCCTTGGATACGCCATTGAACTTAGGAACATATTACTTTTATTATTTTCAATTTTGTTTTTTTGTTGGAACTACGTTAAAAATAACTTAAAATTTTGACAGAAAACTTATACTTATTTTTTTTAGATGTGATAAAACACTTAAGCAATTTTTTTGTAAAGCTATTTATAAACATTTAAATTTTGCGATTTTTTTTTCGTAATTTTAATTTGATAGGTATTGAGTGAATATAATTATTTTAGTAAACAAAAATGCTTCAAAATATAACAGAAGGTTCATTATAAGTTGTAATTAATGGTGAAACGAAAAAAAGTATATTGTAATGCAGTATTTTTTTTTTTTTTAAATTGTTCTAAGATACGCTTTTGATGAAAATCGTAAATATTACGGCCTTACATAAAGTAATCTCAGTACCATCAATCAAATCTTGTACTCAAAAATTAGTCTAACGATTTTTATTTTATTTTTAACTATTTGTAATTTTAATTTCAATATATGTACACGTACACCACTCAAAACTGGGGAAAATCAAGTATAAAATGGCACTGGTTACACCAGTATCGCTATCGGTATATTTTGGTCCTACCGACTTCAGAATGGTACAAACAATTATTATTTTATTAATAAATATTTTTAATCCTAATTTTAACATTTGTACATTGTATGCCACTCATAACTTGATTTTCAAAATTACAGTACTCGTGTAACTGTTACACAAGTATACTACGATCAGTATGTTTTGGTTCTACTGACTCTATAATGATAAAGCTAGAAGAAAAAAAAAGATTTATAACAATCCTTTGTTAACAATATATATGTCATATTATGATAAAATAATTACATATCACATAATATATTTTCTTTAATAATAATTGTATAACGATTTGCCCATGTTTTTTCAAATTTATTATCAGAAAAAGTGTGTATAATTGAAATTAGAACAAAATTGCTAGTAGAAAACTTGTTCACAGAAAACAAAAAGCTGTTCAATTTTTTTACTATTACTTTCATTTTGTACATTTTCCCGGTTTTCAACATTTATTGGGAAAAATCGTGGAAAAATAAAAGATGACCTTTCTAAAGTATCACCCCAGTCAGATTTCCTTTCAGAAAAAGTGCTTTAAATTGAAAAAAAAAATACACTGTAAAACTAATACATTCCTCGTTCTATTCAGAATCAAAAATACAAAAAAAAAAAACACAAATTATTGTAAAACCAAGAGATCCTTCGCTCCGGTTTGAATTTTCGGTTTTTATAGTTTATCGTCAGATTTTTAAAATTATTAGGAAATTTTTCGGCAAATCGCAAGATTGTGCTTTGTTAATTCAATTTTTTTTTGTAAAAGAATGTACTTACTTTCACATGAAATTTATAATATAATAATTTACGTATTCCGTTTCAATTGAGGTTAAATTTAGTTAATTTTCGGATAAGAATATTAAAATTAAACAATCAAATAAAATAAAATAAAACAAATTAAACAATTTTTTTTTTCATCATTATTTCGAGAGATATTTTTGGTTTTCACAAAATGGCCTAGGGACCAATGTACCCTGAATACGGCCTTGTGTAAACTTAGAAAATTCCACCTCTTATATAATGTCACCCCAGACATAGGCCTGCGTTGCCTGTGCCTTCCGCTGGCCATGGGCACGCCGTAAATATTTTTCTACATTCGATTCGTCATTTTTTTCCCATCCAAAATTCTAAAAAATTGATATCTTGTTATTTTTTGTTTTAAACAAGTTTTCTGTTCAAAAATTTGTTTATAGATAAAACAAAATAAACACACATCTTAGTAAAATCAATAAATCCCTCACTCCGCTCCGACTATAAAAAATGTATACATCAAAACAAAAACGAAATCAATATTTCAGAAGTTGCGTTGACTTTCGTACGGAAATGATAACCGAAATTAATTATTATTATCACATCACGTTTAAAAAACACATATATTTATTAAGTTCATAGGGTATAAGCTACGAATAATTTGGATTTTTATAAGTGCACTTATGTGTCGATATACCTAATTAAATTCTTCGGTAATTATATTTTTGTTCTTGTGGAAAATACACTTAATCGATTTAAAAATAAAACAACAGATTTGTTTTTTTATCCAAGTATGCGGATTCTAATAAATATACATTTTTGTGCACTATGTTGATAGAGTATATTCTCAATTGTAAAATATGGTGCAGTTAAAATCAAGAATATACTCACATAGATCCGGATGCTACGTTCATGTTCAATTTATTGAGTACCATATTTTTCTTATCGTAACTTTTGCACGCGTTTTTCACTTTAACGTCATATTTAATCGCAGTATCATTACGTTCTCCAGCGATCATCTCGTATATTATGTATTCTATACAGGTATATAGTGTAAAAAAAAAATCATATATATATATATATATTCTTATAGAACTATAATTCAATATTGCTATCAAAAGACGGTTGTCGGATTCTATCGGTCGAAATGGTAAAATCAAGAACGTCACGGTATATTGTGTATTGAAAAATTATCGTCAGGACGCTCGACGAGAACTACAGTGACTACACAGACGGACGTAAAAAGCGACGCGTTGTTAAAGACGAATCCAACAAACCTTGATAGCCTTGTGCGCAGTATAACTCGGATCTCCCCGCATTATTATCATATTTCTAAACGGTATCCATATAGGTACTTTATAATAGTGTGGAAAAAAATACGTATCTATAGGCAGCTATTATATTTTATATTATGCATTTTCAAGTTCCACCGCCGCAGAATCCTATGGTCCGAAATAATTACTGCGCCGTGAGATCATTAACTATATGTATGCATACGAGTATACAGCATCCTGACACGGTATAACGCCGTGGCGATGGCCTTTAATATATAATTTTAAACGAACGAAACAATATTTAACGCGTATGCCGGGTATACCTATACTATTCTAATTTTTTATCAGTTGAGAAATTAAAATGATTGCTAAAAACCATTTAGGTTTTGAGCGTAACGATATAAATATGAATACCTGTTGATTTTACTATGCATGCGATTTAAGATTTTGAGTGGAATGAGGAATATATTGGTTTTACAATGGTGTTTATTTTAATTTTATTTTACTTTTTTTTAACTGTAAATATTTTTGTACCAAAAATCTGGCTTTGATTTTTGAGTGTAATATCTTTTGTGAAAGAAAATTTTGTTTATATTAATCATGTGTATTAGTAATTTTTTCGTGCAGTTTTCTTAATAATTGGAAAAACGAAAAAGTTTGCGGCTTTAACGGCTTCATTATTTTCGATTTAGTTTCCTTTTTTTTCAATTATAGGAATTATATAAGTAAATATAGTAATCCTAGAAATCTGGAACTTTAACGAAAACTTTATATTAGCATTTGTAGACTTGGTCAAATTTTTAAAACGCTATGGAGATTTTTGAGTTGTTTTTAGGCATTTGACGTTTTCTAATTTGTATAGTTTTTATTTTGTTTATATGGAAACAATAAATCATTTGACCAGATATACTTGAAAATTTAACACAAGGTTACGTTTTACTATGTGCATCGAAATAAAAAAGTTGATGTCAATTTAATGTAGTAGATTTTTTATGAACGGCATATATAAATATATTTAACCGAACTTTGCTTAGAATCGTATTTCGTTTTGATCCCCCTCCCCTATTACGGTGGTCTACCTGTAGTGAAAAGTATGTCCGACTTTTGATTTAATATTTGGGTTCGTTTAAACGACAAATATTCACTGTAGTCATCACGTTTATTATTTTATTTTTGGCCGAAATTATAACTTCAAATAGTTTGATTGTCGGAGGAGGAAATATATACGCATATTTCAATAAAATTATAATAATAATAGATCTTTGATAAGACGGAATATATTTTTAAATGCTTTACCGAGATTTGAATATACTCGTGCGAGTCGTAATATGTACGTATTATACACGCACAGCCCGTTATGATGTAATTCTTGCGTACCGGGAGAATGACTCAACGATGCATACTAAAGACCCGATCAAAATTTAATAAAACTCGCCAAGTCGACGACTGAAATACGCGCGGTCAAGGAAATAACGACTATTCGGTAACAACGAATAGACAATAGTATATTATAGTTGTTCTGATACATTACACTTTCGGCGATCCAATGGATAACAAGAGAATATTCTATAAATAAAACATGGGGAAATTGAATATAAGAACTGTATACCTACGTCGTCTATAGTACCCAGTTGGCAATCGAATATAGTTGTTTCGACGGCAGCGCCGCCAACACGAAGGTATGATAAAATAGGATTAGAATACGATGATTTGATTGCTGTACGCACCGTAGTGTTAGCTACAATAAACTTAGAAAGTCAATGACCCTAATCCGTGATCAGTGCACAGTAAATATTTCAGTGCGGATTTTACATTTGTCCTCCCCTCCCCCTCCTCGAAATATTGTAATACGGACTAATGGTATCCCGTTCGACACAACCATATAAATAAAACGAGTCTTAAAATAGTAATACATTTAATAGAGTTATTTATTGGTAATATTTAGAAGGAGCAAAACGAGTAATATCATAATTCGTTTTTTTTTTTTTTCTATTTGAAATTTTATTTGTGTTCATGTGTGTTCATTATTTGTGTTTTATTCGGTTGATAATATAATTTTCATCAAATATGTTCGACGTTCGTATTGTTAATAGCTACTTTTTTTTAAAAAAAACTTCGTTGAGTTGATTCAATTCAACTAAAATTGTTTCTGACTGTTCGATTAACATACTGTAGTATTATATAGGTTATACAAAAATAAAATTTCCAATATCATATCTTGTATGCGCGATACAAGGTTAAGTTTAACCACTGCAAAATACGTGCAATTATTGCGGACAACCGCAACTACAGTATAGTCCGTAGGTATCTATATATTATTTCAAATATGTGTAGTGTATACTGAAAATTGTAAATAATCATTTTAATTATAATCGATAATAATGTAAGTTAGTAGGTTGTTGGCATAATATAATATTTCGATACACGTATACTATGATATTGTGTTATTACTAAGAACATCTATAGGTACTCGAGATTGCGTATCATTAATTATTTAAATATTTCGCGCAGATCATTGTAATTGTTTGATTTTTTTTTTCACAAAAATACAAGGTCGACTCAAGAATACACGGCAATCCTACGTGCAATCGCGCTGTTAAACGTCGTGATATTTCGAGACATTACATTTATAATAATATTTTAAACTCGTATAAGTAGTTAATTTTAATATTTCATTGTATCTAAACACACCGACGGCAGGCGCATGTACAAGGGAGGAATTTTGGGGTTTAATCCCCCCCCTCTCTCTAGAAATGTCATGAATATTATTATGAAAGTAGATTTTTAATAGAGTCAAAAGTGGTTTCTGTCAATGCAGGAGATAAATACAATTTTGATTTTATTTTAATTTTATTACTAGATAGTAGGTATATAATATTGTTATTATNGTTTCTGTCAATGCAGGAGATAAATACAATTTTGATTTTATTTTTATTTTATTACTAGATAGTAGGTATATAATATTGTTATTATTATCATTCAATAACATAAATTATGTTATCATTTAGGCTGTATTCATTAAAACAATATTAAATGTAAAATTTAGTAACGAGTATCAAAAGGCTAAAAAGCTGTCCTAACATAATGGGGGCGATTGCAGCCACTGTAATAGGTAGTTCAATGTATATCTGTAAGCAAAGATATTAACCATTGTTCACGAAAATTGATTCTGAGTGGAATTCGGTTGATAGTATTGCTTTGTCAACAAAATATATGTCATATTAGAATAAAATAATTGCATAATATGCATTATATATTTTCTTGAATAATATTTGTTTAACATTGTGCCTATTTTCTCGGTTTCCTCGCGTTTTTTCAACCCCAGTCAGATTTCCTTCCAGAAAAAGTATTATCATCGGTGTTTTAAATCGGAACAAAATTTCTGGTAGAATAATTGTCAACAAAAAAAAAACAACGAGAATAATAAATATCCTTGTAAAACCAATACAATCCTCACTCTACTTAGAATCTAAAATTAATTTTATAAAATATTGACCTTTTTTAATGAAAAATATATAATCCTACAATTGAAAGTATCTAAATTTGTTTATTATAAGAGTACGAACTTGAACCTCCTCTAAATTATTTTTTTATAAACGCACCTGATCAAGGGCAATATATTAATTTAAGGTTTTTGATATTGATATAATATATAACTATACACGTGTAAAATATGCAATGATAACGAAGGTAGTATTTATTTTAGCAAATAATTCACAAATAAAAATATTCACTTGATTGGTGTTTTTTCCGTAATTTTCCGAAATGTAAATGATTTAATTTATGATAATTAAAAAGTTTGAATAACTAATCAGCTTGTTGCAGCTATAGTTGTAACTGCAACAAGCTGATTTATTTTTAACGTAATTAAAAAAGTTTTTATACAAATTATTACAGTTGAAAACAAAATTTGATTGGCATAGTTCACAGGTAGGCCATTATTGTTTTAGGTTGGTAGTATATGATACACATGATATGTTATAGTTTATATGTAGTGTAAATTGTATAATCATAGTTAACGAAAAGATGCTGATATACATATATATATAGTGTTAATGTATGTGCAGCTGTTTTAGAAGGGAAGTTGAAAAGGGAGGGTACAATATACAGTATATCCCATTGAGTTCGACGGATTTTTCTAGCACTGTTAATATTAAATTTTATTCGATTCTTTTTTCAATCGGTTTGCCTTATAGGAGAACATCGATTTGGGAAAACATTTTATTTTTATTTTTATATCCTAAACTCACACAAAAGAAAAATAACTTTTTATATATTCACTTTATAAAATTTTTAAAATAGTCATTTTGTAAAAAATGTAATTTGTCACACATTCATATCCGATGAATAATTTCTTAGTTATAGCCGTTTTAGTTTTATAAAATGAATAAATTAAAAGGTATTTTTTTAATGTTTTGGAGATGAAAATAAAAATTTAATTTTTGTCCAAATCGATGATCCCCTCGAAGACAAAAAAGAAAAGAAAAAGAATCGAATAAAATTTAATATTAACAGCGCTAGAAAAATCCGTCGAAGGCGGTGGAACACATTGTATAGAGTAGGTATTAAAATGTATACCTGTCTGTAACGATAAACCAATGATAATAAAAAACGATTCTAAACAGAGTATTATTGGTCATATTTTTCCTTGTTACCTGTTATAAAAAAAAATACTCAGGTTCCAAATGTATTTAGAAAATTACAGGGAAAATCAAAAAATCATTTTCTCCAATTTCGTTGCTATATTACGCACAAGGCAGACAGAGAAAATAAATTATGTGTAGATGTACTAGAGGTCGTATAAAATCAGGCAGTATCTATTGGTACGGCCGATTAAATGTTATTAAATAACCACAATGTTTTGAAACGAAGCAAATTAGGTATTCGATCTCCAGGCGATATTAAATTATTTATGGTCGTTACTTATATTATAATAATCTATTGCACGGCAATATTATGTTTGGCGAGTTGGCGAGAACATTTGATTACTAGAATATAGATCTAAACAAAATACAATATTTATATATTATATGTATATTACTATTATTGTACCTAGCATAATATACGTGAATAAAAAAAAGAATCTTAGAAGAATCTTCTATGACTGATTCCTCATTGAATTACTTATAATAAGTACATACCTAATATGAGATCGCATAGCAATTTTTTAGATTCGAAGCGTAGTCAGGAATCTATTGGTTTTACTATAATGTGTGTGTGTGTGTGTGTGTGTTTTTTTCTGTCTGTAAACAACTTTTTGAAAAGAAATCTTGCTCCGATGTATATAATATAGTATCTTTCCTGAAAGAAAGATTTTTTCTAGTTGCATTAGCTGAGAGGTAATTTTTTGATTTTCCAAGGGGTTCTCAAAATAATTACGAAAAACGTCGTGGCGTTACCGATTTCATTGTTTTAATTTTTGTAACTTATTTTTTCTACCAGAAATCTTGCTCTACTTCAAAAATAACAAGAGATCGATTTTGCCACACTTGTATAGAGTTTTGAAAGTAATAAACTTTTTCTAAATGCAATTCAAAAAAAATAATATTATAAATAATATACATATGTTTATCGGTGCCAATAATCTAACCATAGACGTTATCAAACGAATACGCCACATTATCATTTTATCGTGTACATCGGAGTTTGCGCGTGTCCCTAAAGAGGCATCCGCAATCGTGAATTCAGCGTTACACATTTTCGTACGACCCTTTAGTAAGTATATACTATACACACGACGAAACAAAACACAGATTAAAAATAATTATTTATTCTCTTGTGAAAACAATTAACAGTTTTTTTTATTTTTATTATTTTCAGTCTTAACTTTTTCACTCGACGAAAACCGACCGAAGATATTTGCTTATATTACGGTGCAATGTCAATTTGAATAAAGAATATAATATTTAAAGTAAATTCAATACTACAATATTCGAATGACACCAATAAACGAGTGTTTAGAATAAAAACAATTTTCAATATTTTTAACAGTGAAATAGTAGGTATATGGTAGGTCTATGTAGGTGCCATATGATATTAACAATTCATAACTTGTATTTCGTTTTCAGTTTAATTGTTTAATGTAAATTATTAAGATTATTAATTATAATATTTATTTGTCTATGTATATATCAACACTAATAAAAATAAGTTGAGAATAAGTAATAGCTAACAAAATTTTCGAATTATACATAGTAAATAACCAAAACAAATCTCAACATTAGACAAATTATTGAGTGCGAGATAAGCACGATCAAGAGGGGCTTCGTAACCGTAATTAGCAGCATGCCATTTAGTTATAAAAGTTTGTGGATATCTTGAATAAAATGATGGAACTGCTAAAGATAATTTAGAAAGTAAATCTGTTACATCAATATCATTATTTAATACTTTATGAATAAAGGTAACATCACACTCAACTCGTTTTTCAGTTAGAGATTTAAAATTGTAAGGGTTAACTTTTCACAACGAAACGAGCTCATCTTTAAGAATTTATTTTGTATTCTATTTAGCCGATTAGTATAGGATATTCGATGGAATGACCAACTAATAAGAAGCATATTTGAGCACCGAACGAATAAATGACATGTAAGTATAGTATGTTTAAAGCGTAAATATTAGAGAAACCAATTGTATTACGATTTATAAACCCAAGTGTCTTCAAGAAATTGTTACAAACATTATTGATATGGTCATTACATGATGGATTGGTAGATATTAATAACACCTAAATCTTGTATGGTATAGATGATATGTCGATTAAAAAAAAAAAAAAAAAACAATCTAATATGCTATGACTTAATATAAATTAAATGCGGCGATATGATACTAAAAGTAAATATTATACCTATTCATCATTTCTCCGGTATAATAATAATATTATTATTTTGTTATCTCCCCGCATATACCAGCAATTACTCCAAAAATATAGTATGACCAAAAAAAAAAAAAATTCGATTATAATATTACTGTAATTCGACTTTTCCGGTGTAGAAGGTCACTCTAATAATGTGTATTATATAAATCATCGGCATGTAATTATTATTGTTGCACTATTGTGTTTTTATGTCATATATTTTATTATTATCTTGTAATGCCAGTCGTATATTTATTACGTTTCAGAACTATTAATTCATGCCGTACGGGCCATCAATCATCAACTCAAAAATACCATAGCCAAAATAAAATTAAATAATTAAATAAATTAATACGTGTATTCGTATTGACATGTATAATATTTTACAAAATAAACGCGCAGTCCTTTCCGCAATAATATTTACTTTGTTTTGTTTTTGCTCCTTGGCTTCAGATTTTCGCCTTTTACACTAATATTTCAAATAGCGTGAAACTAAAAAAAACTATATTATTTAATAGGTATTGTTAAATTTGCATTATTTATAAACTGTTAATTTTACCATATTGCAGCCTTAATTCTGATAGAGAATACAATTATTTTAATTCAATGAATATAATAATAAGATAATATTATAACTATATTAATTAAACTTTACTTACCTATCAATACCTAGCTATATAATCTTTTCGATTATTTATCATTTACAATCTTTTTTCATCATTTTTCATGATCATGATGATTATACTGTGTGTTAAAGTTGGTATTTATTGAAAAAAATCTGTCTAGTCTAAAAACCATATATTAAACCGTTTATATTAAATATAAACCGTAATAAAATTCCCAATTTTATGAAAAATCTGTTTTGAATTTGTTTTGTTTCCCCATCTTCACCAAATTATTCTCCAACATCTCCAAACTATACCAGACCAGATGAAGATTAAAATAAATCTTTTTTTTACATTTGCCTTACTTTTTGTAATGGATCTAGGTATATAATTTTCGAAATGTGTTAAAAAAAGATTTAAATTACTTTTCATATTTTTTAATAGTTTATTTTTATAATATATATCTTTATATTATCACAAAACTGTGAAAATAAAGGTATATAATTGTATACAATTTTTATTATACATAAAATAAAAAAATTTAATATATATATAAATTTACCGTAATCTGCAATGAATTCGACTTAACGTCGCTGTTATTTTATAATTAATTTTTCTTTGTAATTATTCGTTTAGCCTTCTAAACATGATCATATATGAACATATCTGAACGGTGGTAGTTCTTAAATGCATATACTTACCTAGTGAATAATATTACCTAATGATATACGGCCTAACTAGACCGTCTATACATACATGTATAGGTTAATAATATTATTATCCAAGCAATTTGCTCTGATCAAATGATTGTAATATTTAGTATTGCCTTATTCATCATTATTTCGCGGTGTAAACATTGCGATACACGATGTAAATATTGCGATGAACGATGTAAACATTACAACTCATTCTATTCAAATGCGAAATAATGTGCGATAGAATTTCAATGATATCGTAAATCGTATTCTAAAATCTGTACCGCACTCAACTAACAGACGATTTAAAACCGGCAGTGAAGAGTCGCGTGGTACTGGAAATGTCTGTTTTATTGTCACTAATTACAATGCTTGCAATAAAACATTTTTGCTTTTTTTTACTTCATTCAAGCATTGTGCTATTGGTCCATCACTACTATTCAACAATCGTTGAACAATTGAACAGGTGAAACAAATAAAAAAAAAAAACATATCATAGTAAAATCTAAAAACAAAAATCATCTCTACAGTGTTTTACCGATTCAAATATCTATTTTTTTATTGAATTTATTTTCTTTTTCAATCGGATTTTGTGTTTGTGTACATATTATTTATCATATTAAAATGATAGATACAAATTTAATTATTGTAATTTGCACTCCGTGTAATTAACACTATATAAATAAAATAACTTTTTATTATATGTTTAGAAGTTTAGAACGAACTTTCTAAGTGAAGGTTATTTTTGAATTGCTTAAAAAATAAAAATAAAAATAAGTCATTCTTCATGCAGTAATTAAGTGAGAAATTCGATGGAAAAAATGAAAGGCAAAAAAAAAAAAACACTACAGTTAGATATTATTTGAATTCGGAAAACTCGATAGAAAATTACGATCTTGTACATTATTGAAAATCAGAAATGTTAATTTGTCCAAAATGTCATTGTGAAGAAATATGTAGGATGTAAGCCCAAAATTACTTGCTGGAACGACCGCCATTTGCTAATTGTACACAGAAGTCTCTTGTGAAGTGAAAGTTGTATTAACTATCGATAACCAAAATAATAATTGAGCCGTTATAAGCATGACGTGCAGAATGAATTGTATTAATTCTTATCAAAGTTGACGACTCATTGTGTGAACACCGGTATAATTCGTTTCATTTTTTTTTTTTTTTACAATAAAACCTTTTAGTCTTTAAGCCTTTAAGATCAGCCCATATTTTTAAAAAATACTCTTGCATCCATCTCTGTTCTCTACGATTTAATATACAATTTATATGTGTAATATTTTAAATCCATCGAAAAATGAATCCAACATTTTTTTTTCAATCAATTTTATGCCCTTTTTTATTGATAATTTTTTTTAAAAATTATCCGTTTTGAGAATAATGTCGGTGGGCTGAACTCCTGACCCCCTCTCCACTACTATATGCCCTTGGTATATATTGTTTAACCTGTAGAGTCGGATAATGGATTAGCATAATAATATATTATCTATGTATACGTATGAGTACGACAAGTATTTTTGAAATTAAACGTCCGTGTATAAAATACAAATTATAGTTTTTAAGTATTACTAACGATTGGAATTTTATTACAATAATTATTAAAACTTAATGATGATTGTTGTTATACCATGAAAAATAGAATATTAAGGTAACAAGTATATGAATATTAGTGCTGTATTAGTTATGGAAATAATAATGTTATAGTGCCCATTAGGTATACAAATATATTGTAATGTTATACTCACATAATATGTATACAATTATTTATTTTTATAAAAGTGTGACTAAAAGATTTGCATACGGCCGTGTACTTGGTACCTAGTGAAAAAAGTAGTTGAGATGATACGAGAAATTTATTAATATACTTCATAGTAATTAAATAATTTTAAAACGTGTGAGAATATAAAGATTCACACATTGCGACATTGGCGACATCGTTCCCGTACTGGCGTGGTTGCAGACCACCCAGTTTCTTTATTAAACTGAATTTTCTTCTTTAAAGTTTGATTGTCAGCAAATCATTATACATCGGCCCCGACGCGAAGACGTCACTGATTATAAAAAAATAACGGTTTTTTTTTTTTAGTGTCTTAAACCTCTCAACCGCTCGAGAAAGATTTTTGAAAATCACCGTCGAAATTGTCTGTATCAAATGCATACAGTAATTACCACTTTTCTTTTTATATATCTTTCGAATAGCTTCGACTTTTAGTAGCTATAATCACTTGTGTTGAATTTATTATAATTATTCAACCTTCTTTCTATCTTAATTTAAACATTAATATTTATTATTTGAGTGCACGCAGTTTCTAATTGTTAAGATTAATTTATATTATTTTGATTGAGTTGTCACTGCCGTCCAGCAATTCCAGGATTACGTGAGGTCACCTACGGTTGATAACCCTAACGTTCCAACACCGTGAATAGGTAAAACAATTATAATTTCTGATTGTTAGTATTGTCATTATTCTCGGACACATGAATAGAGTCATGTCCGAGTAAAACGATGTAAAACGATATTTTAGCTAAGCTAGTAATTTAAGTGGAACGTGAAATATAAAACAATTGTATTATAAATAAAATGAAAAAAAAAAAAAAACGAGATTCTCTATGGTGATCGTGTGATGCGATCACTATTGGACAACTGTATTAAAGTTTCACCTTTAAAAATCATTATATTTTTATTTTGTGTTGTGTTGTTGTGTAACGTTGAAACTTGAAGTTATCGGCAAGTAAGTTACAATACTTACTAAAAAGATTCTGAGCGAAATTCAATTGATAATGATACTTTTTCAAAACTACATATGTCATATTATGGTAAAAAAATTAAATATTTTCTTTAATAATATTTGTTTAATATTGTACCTATTTCCCCGTTTTCCCGTGTTTTTTCCCGCTTTTTCACATTTTCTGAGAAAATCAAAAAATAACCTCCTTAAAGTACCACTCCAAGAAAATTTCCTTTCAGAAAAGGTTCTTCGCCAATTCTTCGGAGCAAGATTTCTGGTAGAATTTTTGTACACAGTATAAAGAAAGAAAAAAAATGACATAAGTAAACATCTTTGTAAAACCAATACATTCTTCGCTACACTCAAAATCTAAAACAATTGATTCCTAATTATAAAATTTACATAATTAGAGTAAAAAGTATAATATAATTACACATAAATAATACAAACATGGATTTATTTTGTTAGACACCCATATAAAAATTAATAAATAAATATATTACTATCTACTGATAATAAATTATTGTTAGGTAATTTCATTTCATTTTTTTTTTTTTTTGTTTTTAATCGGAATAAAGACTTCGATTACGATAAGGAATTTAAACGATAAACTAATATTTAAATAGCTTAAAATGTAAATAATTGGAAAAAAAAAAAAACTTAATAGTAAATTGCGGTAAATACTGATATATTTTTTGATATTGTATTACACATAAATAACTTAATAATTATAACATTAATAAGGTATTAGATATGTATATTGTACGGACTATGTCATTTTTGAGTTTGCGATTGATGGAACGGATTACATCATGAATATATTAACAGTTCTGAAATAAAACAACACAATTAGTATTACTATACCAATGAACTAGATGATGACATTCAATTAACGTCACGAAATTTTATTAACAAATGGTACGTTTTAATATAATTAAATTATCAATAATATCTATAATTAAGAGTGTGTTAGAATATTTTTATCGTAAATTAACAATTCAAATTAATAAACGATTATGCTAATTGCACCAATTAAATTTTTTATCCAAAAATTTGAGTTTGTATTTTTAAATATTTATTGTTAAAAAATATAAATGTTCGAGTTTATTTGTACACATTAATTATTTTGGTGAATAATAAAATTAATTAGTTCTGAAATTGTTTAAATCATGTCGTATTAAATGTAAATAATGCAAATCATATATTAGATAGGTACGTAATTGTTTTTATAATTTGGCATTGATTGACAAAAAAAATAAAACTCAATATTTTTGTTGATATGAAAAAATAAAAATTTTAATCCTAATAATCCTAATTTATTTATCCGATTCTTAGTAAAATTTAAAAATATAAAAAAAACCAGTGATACATGAATTAAAGGACTAAAATAGGTGAGTCAAATTTATTAGATCGTTCATTTTTATAAGTAAAATACTGCAATTTAAAAAAAAAATAAATATTGACTGGCAGTGTAAGTATATATTTACCATCAATTGGCTGGCAGCGAGAGTGGCCTTGGCGACGATTTTGGCGGCCTTGGCAGATTGGACTTGTCCTACGACAACGATGTTCATGATGGATACTTTTTCAGCGCCCATTTTTGGTGACTTTGGTTCGAGTTGAGTGGAAACTGATTAAAAACTGCAATAAAAAAAAAAAATAATAATAATAATATTAGATTACTGTTAATTTTTTTCGCACGCGTGCTTCGAAGACTACTCACCGAAGACAAAAATCTCACGAAAATATGCTATGTTGAAATGACGATCGTGGATGCCTTTATATAGGAACGTAATATTACGCGAAATGCTCGCGCTATATTTTGCGATAAGACGATATGGTGTTTTTCGTCTGATAACGACTAGGTAGTACTGTGGTGTTACTGTCTGCTGATAAAGAGTATTTTTTTGTTTTTTATTCTTAAATATAATCGTATTGAAATAATTAGGAATTATGAATATATTACAGGTATAAATAACATTCATTACATTAATGTATTAGGCGTTTGTATTATTGGCTACACCGGCACAGTATTTAAGAGACCCAATACATTTCCTATACATTAACAAACTATTTATATGAATATATTATTATGCCATTTTTGGCGAATAGTCAATATTGTCTTGTAACTGTAATATAACTTTGATTTAACTTCGATAATAATAAAAAAAAAAACCGTAATCGAATTTTCTAAGAATAAATTCAATCTTAATAGTGGCATGTATATGATTTTTGAAAGGAAGGAGACAATTTTCGAAATGGCATTTCCCAGTTTCACACCTATAACAGTGGCTGCTATCGTTTTTATTATCCTAGGAAAGCTTTTCAATTATGTTAATAGGTTAATTCATCTGAATTTTAAAATTCATAAATAGTTATTCCTGCTGAACGCAAATTGGCGGGAATGACGTCGCTTAGCTATGTCCCCCCCCCAAAAAAAGAAATATAATTAATTAAAACGTAATTAAGTGTTTAAAAAATATAATATTGTTGTGGAATTTTTTTTTTTAGATTCAGTGGGAAGAGAAGTATAGTTAGGTTAGGTCAGGGGTCGGCAAAATTTTGCGTCGGAATAGCTAAAAGTTACAATATACAAAATTGTCCAGATTTTAAAGAGTCAATAAAAATTTTCTTAATTTGTTTAATATTAATTTATTTTTAAACTTTAACAGTTATAAAAATAAAATACTACAGTTATTAAATAGATAGTTATATCATTGGGAGCATTGGCTTTGCATTTTTTTTGAAAATTTTGTTAAATATGTTCATAATATGTTTAAGTTTCAAGCACGACACTTGATTTTTATTAGTTATTTGGCTTCTTACTTTATTTTTTATTGTATTCATGCAAAAGTACACTTGCTCGCGTGAATAAGCCGACCAAAAAATTGCCAGCACTCCAAATGCCAACTTCAGAACCTCACTGTGGCGTTTTGGTATACTACTCGTATTCCATGTGTCGAATATAAATTTATTTATTCGCGGTATTTCTTTTAGGGCTGTCCATTTGTTCTACGCAACGTGCATGCATATTTTGACCTCCAATTCTTCAAACTTGCTCTTAAATTTTGTAAATTTTCCACTCCACAAGTCTTTGCTTTTTAAATCCAACAATTGCATTTAAAACGATACAGCATCAATTCCAAATGGTTCAATGTTGATCTCATGTGTGTTTGTGTTGAGACGATTTACTACGAACGCGAGAGTACTTTTGTTTGTTTTGAATTGTTTTATAATTATGTAAATGTAATTTATGTCAATAATTGCACTGGTTTCATTGAGATATTGACTAATTAGTTATAGATAACGTCGCATAATTTATATCGATATAGTGATCGGTTTTAACGGCATGTACTATAATAATCATTTTCCTACGACAGTCTGTGCAACGAGCGGACACTATCAAGTTATTGCTGTTATGTATTATTTCATACTTACAAATGTAACAAAAATAATATACATTTTTTTTTTTTAGAATATTGACCATAAAATAATTAGTTTTTGAGGAGCGTGGAACTGGAGAACCGCAACTTAAGATCGAAAGAGCCACATGTGGCTCGCGAGCCGCAGGTTGCCGACCCCTGAGTTAAGTCAATTAATTTTGCTAAGATGTATAATTTTTTTTATGTGCATTGCGGAGGTCATAAGAATATGTTGATTAACAAATACTATAAATTCCTTGACAAAAATTGGAAATTTTAGGTTTAGGTTTTAGTTGCATTATATTTATATTGGAGCTAATGAGAAATGCTCATTTTGAATAACGGCAATGGCATGTTGGCCAAATTATATGACATTATATTGAAAATCTAGGACACTGGGAAATCGAATACATTTTGGCAGCCGTTCTTTTTGGCCAGTCTATAGAACAACTATTAATTGCGTGCCGATTTTTAACGTTATGAATTATGGGATGTAATTGATTTTTTTTGTTTAAATAAATAGTAATTGTTCTTAAACATAGTTGATTTATATTTAGGACATTAAATTCATTATATAGTTTTTTTGTTAATATTTATAATTGTTTTTGCAAGCGATTCTAATAATAGTAATTTGAAACTTTTAAAGCTGGGATAGAGCATGATATACATTAGAATTGTACTTAAAACAATTTAAATATGTATCACCGATTTTGACAATAATTTGATATTTGCCTCGGAGATGAGAATATGTTAGGCAAACTTTTTATTAATAAAAATACATAGTTTTGCAAATATAACGATAGTTGATAATAACGTATGAGCATAATAGTGATTTATAATCGGTTAATAATCGAACCATAGATGTTATCGCAAACGAACACGCCATATCACCTCATTCTACATAAACGACTTTCGCCTGAATCCCTATAAAAATACGTGCACGATTATGATTTTAGTATAACACAGTATTGAGCTATTTTATTCTCTGGTGAGTAAATTATCATATGAAACGTTTTCAAATGTGTGACCAAAGTTAACAGTTTTTTATTTTTTTATTTGCAGTCGCTTCTTGACTCCACGAAAACTAATCAAAATCAAAAATGGGCGCAGAAAAAGTATCCATGAACATCGTCGTAGTCGGACAGGTCCAATCAGCCAAAGCCGCCAAAATCGTCGCCAAGGCCGCACCCGCCGACAGTCGATTGATGGTAAGTTTGACCGCGAGTTTACTTGTTTTGTTTGACTTTTTTCGTTTGTTCCATTAGACTTCATTATGATTGTACGCATTAATTAATTCATATCGCATTCTGTTAACCATTTTACTATGACGATCACAGTAAAAACTTATACGAAATATTATTTATCAATCGATAAATGACTTTAATATATCTAAACATGTATTAAAGCGAATATAATAAACAATATCGCTTTATTCTTAAAGCCTTTTTTTATAATATATACAATGAATGACAAATATTAACAAATCGAGGTGACATGTTTGACATGAGATATTTTGAATAGAGAATCGTCGCGCTTTTTTTTTTATTTTTTCTCGGTGCCTAAGTATGTGAAGTCATTGATCATGATGTCGTTTGTTTGTTTCAGAACTGTTAACTCATTTACTCAACTCATCGATTACACACTCAAAAATGCCATAGCCCATACAAATGTACACAATATTATGTAACTTATAAATATAATGTAAATTGACATACAAAAATAAACCATTCTTTCCGTAATTTACTTTGTTTTTGTTTACTATACATTTTAAGAATTCATCAACATAATATGATTATAATATACATTAAAAAATTAAACGACAACAAATCGTCCAAGTGGTTAACACTAAAAAATATAATACGTAACTTAAGTGAAATAAATCAATATGAACATAAATCGCCGAGAGTATTGTATACTTACAATTAGATTTTAAAAATTATTATTCGATATAATAGAACAACATAGTAAAAAAAAAAATTACGGGCATACTTCGTACGTTCGGTGGGACACTGTTGTAGGTGAGAAGTTAGGAAGGTAGGATATAGTGAGGAATCTAATGTTCATCTGTACGAAACGATTAATCTTTGCTTACGAACAACGATTCTGAGTGGAGTTCGTTGTATGTGCTTNGAAAAATCTATAAAAGACCTGTTTAATGTTCCATTCCAGTCAGATATACAAAGTACTACACTTAAAAATCAATGCAAAATGTCTGGTAGAAATGTTGTTAACAGAAAAAAAACAAAATTAACATCATTGTAAATCCAATACATTCCTAGCTCCACTCAGAATCTAAAAAAATAGATAAAGGGGTACCTATAAAAATGCATTTTTTGTTGTTTTTTTTTTTGTTTCACTGTAACCATATAATCTTCACGTCAAACTTTAAAATGTATCGTTATTTTATATTTTATTTAAAGAAATGGCGTTATACAGAAAAATGATGTATCGTTTTGAAAATAAACACACACATTTTTGAAACAAATCGAGGGGTAAAAGTTTCTGTCGAGGGGTGTGAACTATAGGTACTTGTATATTGATATGCCATGTATCAGATGAAATAATCACTATTAAAAACCAAAAAACTTTTACTTCGCGTTCTGCTTTAAAATTTAAATAGAAATAATCGACCGTTGAATTTAAAGGCGACCGCGACGACCGATTTTTGTTCTGTTAATCGTGGGTTTTGAAAAGAGATAGCGCTGGTATAATGCTTTCATTACTCGTTTCCGACAAACATAAACGAAAATATTGCAGATATATATATATAAATATTTTTTACGTAATACAAAATTGCACTTAGTATGGTATTTCAATAAAATTAATGTAATGCAATGCTTAACATATTAGTTATAAATAAAATTAATGTTTTGTCACAGTTTTACGTTATTACTTATGTAGATATATACGTTATTACTTGTGACATTTTTAAGTTAAGTAAGACAAATAATTACAAACACTAATATTGGTGAATTATAATTATTTCTATATGTTTTTTTTTAGAAAAGTACCTATTTTTTTTTTTTTTTACATTGGTATAAGCTATACCTATTGAACTACGAAACAATTATTTATTTAAAAAAAATTTCAAATGTATTTCAAATGTTTCAGTAGAAAACAAAAAATTAAAATAACGTTTAACGGAAAAAATAAAATAATCTTTGAACATAAAATAACGTTAAACATTAAAATTGTATAACGTTTAAATTACTCCCGAAACCATACAAACAATACATTTTTTATAAATCTAAGTCCTGGATTTTTGAAAAAAAATATAACATCTCTGTTAAACTAATAACAATATGTAATTTATTCTTTGTATTCTGAATTTAAAAGGAAAAAAAATTGTTTTGGTTAAAAAAAAAAAAAATTATTCACAATAATATGATACTTATCGTCGCGGTAATTTTTTACAATATTATAATAAAAAATACATTATTACGAAAGCTCGTAAACCCGAAACCGTAGTGCGTCTAAATATAATCATTAATGCATTAAGCCAATGTCATTTTAATCAAGTCGTTATAGTCACGTGCGTCACGACCGCCGCCATCGTTATTTGGTGTCATCACGTATATTATACATTTATAATAACACGTCATTTTATTACAAACAAATTAAAATTACAATATTCTATTTGTACTTTCATATAACATTTTGAATAATACTCGACATCGCACGAAATTTGCCGTCCGTTCTGAAAAATCCGACGAGGGGGGTTAACAATGTATTTTATTTTCAATTGTATTTGTCAACGATAGCGGACTTTTTATTAAACCATTAACATGATTGCACACGCGAGTACGGAAACACCAGAGAGGACGTGTCGCCCCTTGACCCCTCTATTAATGAACGCTCGTGATTAAAATATAGCTCCTTATTATAATACAAACACGCGGAAACATACATTTATGTGAAATTTATTTAAACGCTGCTATGTGCAACACTGTTGCAGGTTTTTAATATTAGGTAGGTACGAATAATTACAATCTCCGAGGAAATTTCGTTTTTCTCATGTACTGCGATAACATAAAAACAATTGTTTTATATCTATATACATATTCTCACAAGTCTGTTGCAGAATTTTTTCGGGAAATAGAGACTATTGTTATATTTTTCCTGTTACGTTTGGCAATTTTTAGCACTGCCCTCTGGATCAAATGTGCTCAAACTTGTAAACCAGAGTCGCATTGTGTATGGTAGGTTGAAGGATAAACGGACACTTTGTACGGCGAAAAAAAAAATTAGTAATACTTGACTGTGGGCACTGAAAATAAACTGTGAAATATATTTTAATAGATGAAATAAGATTAAAAATATTAGATCAGTCTCGGGCTATCAAAAATACGATATTTATTAGTTAGGTGACATTTGAGAGTATACAAAATATAATGAACAATTTAAAAAAAATCAAGTATAACCGAACAATTTTTATTATGAATTTATAATTTTACGAACAAATAAATCAAATATTCTCCAGTGAATATTTGATTCAAAAGTAACTTGTTCAGATGAAGTAACTACAAGTAACATTAATGAACCGGTAAGTTATTGATCATTTTGATTATTTATTATAGATTTAGCGATATTTTGTTTAAATAAGAAGATTAATTATTTTCATTGATTTATTATTTTGATTTTACATATTATATGGCGGAAAGAATGGTACACATAGGTCCTGCCTTTCTGAAAATTTGGAATATCAGATTTTGCGATCTT
This sequence comes from Cinara cedri, assembly GCA_902439185.1. Lineage (NCBI taxonomy): Eukaryota > Metazoa > Arthropoda > Insecta > Hemiptera > Aphididae > Cinara > Cinara cedri. Next base: position 4,511,855 of record CABPRJ010000476.1, on the reverse strand, counting down.
TGCAATTAGACGAATGAAAAAAACTTGAAAAAAAAAATACGTCCCAAAAAATTAAAATAAATCAACAATTTTTTGAAATAATTGGCCATACATTTAGCTTTTAATTTTTTATATACCTAACTCATAATTTTTTTGAAAAAGTCTATTAATTTCAAGCATGTATATGTGTACCGTGTACATGTTATACATATACGTAATGATATTAATCGCTACATGAACGCTACAGATTATGGTTATGACCATGTATCTGGCCGGTTCGTACATGTTGTACAGGTCAAACGACATACCAATTTGAATAGCAGAGAGTCAAACTACCAAGGCAACGAAAAGTTACCAATGGACTATTTTAACATTTTTATATTTTTTATAAGCCACTTCTATTATATTTATTTTATTTTATTTTACTTTCTTTAAATTGTAAGGTTCTTTTTAACATATTTTATGTTATACTCATGTGTTTCTACTAAGCTTTTGCTTAACACGATGTAAATAGATTATTTACTAATGCAAAGTAAACCGACTAAAAACTATATGACTACCTGGAACCACTTATTTAAATAATTAATAACAATTATGTGAAATATATTATTTTTCCTACCTGCATCCGCCATATACATATTTTACTATAATTTAAAATAGTACAATCTGTCCACCATATCGAATGTTGTTACTACCTAAAACAAAGCACGGACGATGATATTTTGTGTAACTATATATTGCGTTGGTCCCGAGAACGAACCTGATTTTTATGATTTCAAATTAATTCTTCCCCATTTTTTTTTTTTTTTTTTTTTATTAAGTTTTATTTAATTTGTAGTATACTAGTATAGTAAATTTTATTGTTTATATAGTATTCGGTTATTTATTGTTTTACAAAGAATAAGAAATTCTATTACGAAAAAAAGGTGTGGAAGGTTAATTCGGGTCTAGTGACGGATGAACTTTGGTGTTCATGGACGGGGGGTTTTTTTTTTTGTGTTAAATAAAATTCGTCTTCTCTCGCATAATAAAATATAACGTCTACAAAAATAGGAAAATTAATTTTTGATACTTAATAATAATAGTTTTTTTTCGCATCTTCGTCGTCGACGACGACGAAACTAACCGCCGAGAGCCAATTTGTTTATTATACACGTCAAGAGACGGCTACATGGTATGTATGGGAATATACGAAATAAACGATCGCTGCGAATTTAGTAAATTATCCGTAAATAATATTAATCATTCTCTATAAATCACCACGTTTGCGCCGAGCTACTAGGCGTGGCAGTATAATATTTTATTAAATATTTTAAATTCCGATAGGGGCGGTCGTGGCACGGGCTATAAGACAATATTATAGTGTGCTCAGTCAACGTTTCACCGTTTAAATCGGATATAGGTAACGAATTCCGATAAAAAACCGCCAACATTAGCTTAACCTAACCTGCATATACCTATATATTATACAGGTATTACATTTCCGAATAATCCGATTAATCAACTGTGGCGGTTATACAAAATATCTAATATTATCCTATAATAAATATCATCGTCGAGTGATTAGTCGCGTTTTCTAATCTGATACTAACGCGAGAAATTGTATTTGTATATTTGCTATCAATGATAATTGCTGTGATGAAGTACCTCACGAGTGCTCGTTTTAACATGCTATAGCAACATTACAGATGAAGGTATCTACTAAAATTTAGTCGATACCTTAAACTTTAAGGTTAAAGTTTTAAGGTTTAAGGTCCTTTAAGGCTTAAATGAAGAATATTTAATAATCTTAGCGGTGTTTGTCTAGTCCTAAATAATGTATTACAAATAAAAAGACAAGCATTTATTTTTCATCCGTGTAACTAAAGGATCCTAAAAAGAAATTGTCTCATTATGTGAAGTTAAATTTAAGTAAGAGACCCCCACCCTTAACTGAATTTTACCTAAAAAACTAATTTTAAGTATTTATCATCACTACCTTATGAAATATGTCATGTAAATATTCAATTCGATAAAAAAAAAAAAAAATGCAATAAAAATAAAAATATGTATACATTTTTTTTTGTCGTTAGTTTTCCTGTAGCTAACAAAATTATCTATACTTCTAAGCTAATATTATAAAGGGAATAGATTTATTTATATGTTTATAATGGTTAAGCTCAAAAATTACTTAACTGAATTTAAAAATTCGTTTACCTATAAAAAGCTACATTATCAGCGAGTAACATTGGCTGTATTTTTCATTTTTAAAAAATTAGAGATACCTACGAAAATTAAAATAATTAGGTTTCTAAGTAGTTTTGGTACGAATATCTGATTATTTATTCACGGGTGATCTTGATGATATGGATGCCAATTTGGCTGTCACGGCCAAGACAACTTTTATTATTATTATTTTTATTTACACTTTTATCTAGCAATACCAAAACATTGCTGGGATAGCTATTATAATACGTATAAAACAAACACTCGTGAGTAGTAGAGCTCTATCGCGAGAATCATATCTCCTCCTCCTTATTAGTTTGTATTATAGAAATATTATTTGTCTAAACAATATGCATACGTAATAGAATACTAAATAAAATAAAAATACAATATTATAGAATATATTTTGTGGTGAGAAGTTGGGAAGGAAGAGGGGAAGTTCAATTTATATTCATACGCAATGATGCTAATGAAAGACGATTTTGACCGAACCTCGGTTATATATGTTTTAATAGGTTATAATATTTACAATTTAAAAATAATACATTTCGTCAATTTTCCGCTTTTCCTACGAATATTTTCTGGTGTTCTGGTTGTCGAAGAGTCTAATATTGTGAATTTATATTTATTGTTTTGAATTTAGAATAATGAAATTTATTTGAAATATTCATAATTGTATAGGTTAATCACATATTGTACATACATTTTTAGTGGTATGTTTGTAAGGAGTGTGACGTCAGATTCAAGTATAGTTATACTCTGTTAAGATACGGCTAAATAACGGCAATTAAAACACCTATTTTTGCATACAATAGCATTGAATCGTTTGAAAAAAAAAGATACTGTTGTAATAATAATTTTTTTTTTCCAAAAAAAGCAACCTACATATTTTAGAGCACTTTGTGGATCTACAAAAATTCAGATTTCTTATATGAGCCTTATTTGAAATCAAATATACTGTTGCACTCCAAGGTAAATGTGGTCATAACCTTCATGACATTACTAGTAAAATAAAAATAATTTAATTTTTAGCCTTAAGCAAATTTAAAATCTACTCAATCTAGAAATGCAATAATACATAAAAGCAGTAATATTGCATTATTGGTAATTTAAAAAAATAAACACACATAAATCCATTGAACAATAAAAAATGGTCAACAATTTATCTAAATGGTCTTATCGATTTTAATTTCTACTATTACAAAGGTTGAAAGGTATGGATTGATTGTGATTATCATAAATAATGATTACGGCACATCGAGCAGTCGCCGTAAGATAATTACAAATTTTACGAAGTTTAATAAGTTAAAGTTTTTTAAATTAAACAAAAATTGTCCAAATTCATATGTGCACAGTGGAGCATGACTCTTGTAAATATGTATATATGCTCGTATAAATACGTATATTATAAATCATATAAAACACAAAACTATAACCGTTAAATACAGAACCTTCGACCTCCTTCATTTTTGAAGTCGGTTTAAAATATGGCCAATATGTACACGGCAAACATAATAGTTATTTAACCATTTACTCGACCGAGCATAATCGAAAACTTAAACTGAGTGAGCAAAATTTAAATTTCACGTTAGTTATTAATTTTCGAAAATATAATAATGTATAATCATATAACGTCATTACACTATATCAAAAATTTAATTTTTTCGGCATCATATAGGCAATTACAATATTTCATGAGTTACAAATATATTATGAGTTTTAGTCGTGACCAGCCAGGCTTAATCGAATATTTTCTTCTATAGTAACACGCCTCTGCATAGAGAGCATATAGATTAAAGAGAATACAAATTATGATGCGTTTCATGTTTTTTAAATTATAAAAAAAATTTTTCTTCGGAATGAAATATATAACTATATAAATAAATAAATATCTAGGTACAATTGTAAAAAATAAATAATAATAATATTATAATGCTTTTTACAAATAATTATTGGTGTTAATCGATTTTTATCATTTTCGTGTGTCCTTGTCCTAATTATAAACGTCCTATTTTCTTGTCGAAAATATAGTTCGTGGAGGTGAAATTTTATATTCCTGCTTAAAATATCTATATCGCCATCCGAAAACATGATATTTTTGTTTTCGTAAATATCTCGAAATTCGACAGGCTGATCCAAATCGGTACCGCGGAAGACGTATTCGAATCCACCGGAAGTCGATTTATCAACCGTAATGATATTATTATAATTTATAATACTGCAATAATAACAATATAATATAATAATAAAAGCTTTATTTCTCTCTTGGTAGAGACAAAGAGTGAATCGCAGAAAAGCTACTTTACAATATAATTTCACACCTATTAAACATAAAAAAATGTAAGAAAATAATAAAATAATTGATGTTTCCTATATATCTTTAATATATAATATTTTAACCTAACTTAGTTCTTTTTGTTAAAATTTAAGTTATTTTTTAAAATGCATATATGAATCTTTTTTGATAATAAATTATGTATCTAACTATGACCTATGTTTTTAGATTTTGAGCGTAGTCAGGAATCTGTTGGTTATATTATGAAGTGTGTGTTTTTTTTTTCGTGTGTCAGTTCAGTTACTAATATTTGTAGATAGATACATTTTGTCAGTGATTTTTCCTGTCATTTTATCCTTAATACGTTTATAAGTGTATTTCAGAGTAATTTACTTAATATTTAATTTTTTTTTAGGATAAATCAACTAAAACCAGTTAAATAAATTGTTAAACTTGTCTAAATTTGCGAACGATTCACGAAAGACTGTAAAAGCTCAAAAAATCATACGTATGCCTACATACAAATAAATTTATATTTATTGTTTGCATTTGGTACGAATAATGTTTAAATGCATTTTATCGCATTTACCTAGAGATTTATGAAAACAACTTTTCCTCGGCATCTCGAGCCATCACTCCAGGTCAAAGAAGGGGATTTTTTTTTACTAAATTTGAATCTACCGTACTCGCCCGGGAGGTAGTGGTGTCGATATACGACCGAAGACGAGTTTTTTTTCTCTTCAAGCAAATTCGGTTCTCTCTGGGTTTTTTGTTTTTATTCGATTGCAAGCGGTGCGACTCTCGCCCACGTAATATATTATGTGCTGTGGGCGTATATGTAAATCGAGATTTTCGCGAACAGATTGGGCGGTAACGAAAGGCGCTGGAAAGAAAAAATAGAATGAAAGAAAAAAATAATCGCTTTGATGGACGTGACGATTATAGCGAAATCGCGCATCGTGGCTTTTGGCGCCTATATATATAGGTGACCTTTGCTAAAGTCGTTGACGTGCTCTGTTACTCGGCAAAGGCCGGCGAGGGATAGGTCCCCCGGAAGACTTTGCGCGCCGGGAACGGAAAGTCCGTGAGCTTTTGGGGAGCGGACGAGTAACGTTGATTAATGTTTCGACGGCGATATCCTTTGCGGACGATATTGTCGTGACTCTCGCGCGTCCTAAAACCGAAAGCTGCTTCTGCGACGATATCTCCGCGACCGATCGTCCGCGTGATTCGCAGAGACGAACGTTCCGGCCCGCGGCCCTCCGACCCGACGTCCATTTATTTCTACCGTCTTGTAATACCGCCCGGCGACCGAAGACGTGACGTGACGTACCGGATACATTATAGCTGATATGTTTTCCGTGTGAAAATATAATACGGTACCCGTGACGGCCTTATAACAAAAACATCAATGTATATTGGCAATGTTTTTCGTTTTTATAACATGGTCCGCCAAACCGATCAACGAGCTCGTTTAGAAATAAATACAACGGCAAACAAATAACACACTCCGTGTCAACTATAGTAATAGTATACAATATAAATCCAAATTATTTATACAAATTTTAAAAATTTGAATTTCGCATATTTCACAATACTCGAGTATGGTGTGACGGATTTAAAAAATATGAACATAAATAAAGTTCCGAAATCCGAATTTACAAATTTCGAATTTCGTTGAAACGCAGAGGATGGAGTCAGTTCTTTCTCCATACGCCCGATAAGGAGAGGAAGAAATCATAAAATATATTATCTCGAATATTTTTTAAAATCATACTCTACGACTAATAACCCTATGAGTGGCGCACTTTCGGGAAGAGATTTGGGAGTTACATCTCCTCTTTCGATCATTTATTATTTATGTGATTAACTATTTTTAAATTCAAATTTCTCCCCTTTATAGTCAGAAAAATATCAACAATTTTAATCCTTATAATAGTTGTTAATATTGATCTATAAAAAAAAAAAACCCGAACGTATAAATTGTCTTGTTTAAAACAATACTTAAATCCGAACCTAATAACTATAAAGGACGTCAGACTAGTAAATTATTGTTTACTTTATACAAATATAAAAAATACATGCATGGACATTGGATGAACGTTACACAATACAACATCATAATTTGAAAATCGAATATCTCCTCTTGGCAAAATTTTTAAATACGCTACTGAACCCGATCAATTTTTTTATGCGAAATCAATAGTAGATAAGAGAGAAACACGTTTTCAAATTTCGCGTGAATTTATCTGACATCAAGGGGGAAGAAAGCGAGATATTCTGTTTTTTCTATTCAATTGAATAAAATTGGCCGAGCAATAATCACCGTAGATCAGTTAATTATGAAACGATTTATGTTATACGAGTGTTATTGATTTTAGCTTTGGAATACAGTTACCGCTCGGCCGAAGAACTTTTAACCATATTATTGTGCAAACAAATCGCCCACGATCAATTTATATCATATATTAACGACCGATTCATTATTTGTAAATATTCACGACGAACCGAAATTGGACGACAATAATAATAATAATAATGACATTATACTACGTCGGGTACTCGGTATATTGGCTATCTAACGGGTGTAAGTTTTATCGAAGGTGGAAAACTGTTTATATATCGTTGACAATTGACGTTTCGTTGTCCGCGAATCCGGATACTCTTAATTTGGAAACAGTGGCTTATACAGTATATAAGTATATTATATATAGCATTATTAGTATATTAAACCGAATCCGAAAAATATGATTCTAGAAAATGTGCTCACGTGTCCGGGCAACCTTAAGTATTTTGGGTGGTTAACAATGGATTAATATTCCGTTTTCGGGAGGTGATAGGGGTTACTAAAATACACATCGTAAGATAAATTTAAAAATTTTAACTCTTATACTGCACAAATGCAATAAAAATTACTTTTTCGAACAGCTAAATCAATTTTTGACGATCAGTTTGAATAGTCTTTGGAATAGTTCTTTTTAAGTAACTTTGATCAAAATACAAATTTTTTTTGGATTCGGAGAGTAGCAAGGATTGGTTTTACAATAAAGTTTATTTTTATTTTTATTTATGAACAACTTTCATACCAGAAATCTTGCTCTGATGTATCAAGTGTAGTATGTTCAGCAACTTTTCTAAAAGGAAATTTGACTAGGGTGGTACTTAGGAAGGTCATTTTTAAATTTGTTTTAAAGTGTTTATTGGGATTTTTTTCAATTTAATTTGTTAAACAGATTTTTGTCATTTTTTCTGTCAAGATATTATTTTTTAGTTGAAAATTATATTGAAATATCAAATACAATTCTTATGAAATAATTTTAATGTTTGTTTGTAACACAATTACTTTTGATTACATTTTCAATCACTTACCAACTACTTGTTTTTTCGAAACCAATAGTACTAAACGAATACTTAAAAAAAAATTTTGAATGCTTTTTTATGCATGTATTTTTTAATTTATAAACAATGTTTCTAACCAGTAGACATTTCGCTTTGATTTTTAAGTGTAGTACTTTGTATATCTGACTGGAATGGAACATTAAACAGGTCTTTTCTAGATTTTTCAGTGGTAAATAAATAGGAAAACCCGAAAATTTTTAGGAAAAATGGGAAAATTTACGAAATTTATTATTTTTAAATCTTAAATATTAAGGCATTTCAAAGCACGTACAACGAACTCCACTCAGAATCGTTGTTCGTTAGCAAAGATTAATCGTTTCGTACAGATGAACATTAGATTCCTCTCTATATCCTACCATCCTAACTTCTCACCTACAACAGTGTCCCACCGAACGTACGAAGTATGCCCGTATTTTTTTTTTTTACTATGTTGTTCTATTATATCGAATAAAAATTTTTAAAATCTAATTGTAAGTATACAATACTCTCGGCGATTTATGTTCATATTGATTTATTTCACTTAAGTTACGTATTATATTTTTTAGTGTTAACCACTTGGACGATTTGTTGTCGTTTAATTTTTTAATGTATATTATAATCATATTATGTTGATGAATTCTTAAAATGTATAGTAAACAAAAACAAAGTAAATTACGGAAAGAATGGTTTATTTTTGTATGTCAATTTACATTATATTTATAAGTTACATAATATTGTGTACATTTGTATGGGCTATGGCATTTTTGAGTGTGTATTCGATGAGTTGAGTAAATGAGTTAACAGTTCTGAAACAAACAAACGACATCATGATCAATGACTTCACATACTTAGGCACCGAGAAAANGGCTTTAAGAATAAAGCGATATTGTTTATTATATTCGCTTTAATACATGTTTAGATATATTAAAGTCATTTATCGATTGATAAATAATATTTCGTATAAGTTTTTACTGTGATCGTCATAGTAAAATGGTTAACAGAATGCGATATGAATTAATTAATGCGTACAATCATAATGAAGTCTAATGGAACAAACGAAAAAAGTCAAACAAAACAAGTAAACTCGCGGTCAAACTTACCATCAATCGACTGTCGGCGGGTGCGGCCTTGGCGACGATTTTGGCGGCTTTGGCTGATTGGACCTGTCCGACTACGACGATGTTCATGGATACTTTTTCTGCGCCCATTTTTGATTTTGATTAGTTTTCGTGGAGTCAAGAAGCGACTGCAAATAAAAAAATAAAAAACTGTTAACTTTGGTCACACATTTGAAAACGTTTCATATGATAATTTACTCACCAGAGAATAAAATAGCTCAATACTGTGTTATACTAAAATCATAATCGTGCACGTATTTTTATAGGGATTCAGGCGATAGTCGTTTATGTAGAATGAGGTGATATGGCGTGTTCGTTTGCGATAACATCTATGGTTCGATTATTAACCGATTATAAATCACTATTATGCTCATACGTTATTATCAACTATCGTTATGTTTGCAAAACTATGTATTTTTATTAATAAAAAGTTTGCCTAACATATTCTCATCTCCGAGGCAAATATCAAATTATTGTCAAAATCGGTGATAGTCGATAGATAGTTGAATTGCTTTATATGCAATCTTAATGTATATCATTATGAATGACAATGGATATGAGCGATATTTGAAAAAAAAGATTGTTATCATTTCGTAAGTTAATTTTTACTATTTTTAACTTGTGTATGCCAATGATCGCGCCTTTCGTTTTACATTGAACACTGTTTATATTATTTTTCGCGTTATCTAACGCGGCTGCTCCGATTAAGCAAAAGGTGTACGCAAGTGTAGTCGGATGGAAACCGTTATAATCAGTGGCGAATGCACCACGGGACGGGGATCTTAGAGCCTTTCTATTGTAATTTGAAATCTTGAAATTATTGTTACGTCGGCCGTGTTAGGAGTAAAAGCATGATATATTGTTTACAAATTGGCGTTTTTTTTTGGTTTTTTTTTACGTAATCCGCCGTTTGAATTTGTATTCAGTCGAATTGGACAGACAAGACCGTTTGTTCGCGATTGTTACTCGTCAACGTCCGCTCCCGTTGAATAACGCCACCGGCCACGAGCCGCGAATGTTTCGGGCAAATATTATCGCGTCAGCATTGTGCACGCCAATCGCGATAATCGAACACGTCATAACGCACGGACACACCGTAGCCGCGGCGCCGGCAATGACGACGACGACGGAAACCGATCGAAAACGCGGAATAATATCGAACAATACGATTCGTCCGGGCCATAATATCGCGCGCGGTGTTACGATATTATTGTGCTCGCGGTGTATACGGTCCGTACACCGCCCCCTCACGCGCGCGTTAAAACGTTATTATTCTATAATAACACCGCGTCGGCGGCGGCGCCATATGATGCGGTTGTACGACCGGATGGCGCTCATCGCCGTGTTATATTAAAATATTATGCCGCCGCTGTGCTCCAGCTAGCAACGGCGCGACCGTGTACGTATTATACACAGCAGACGCGCGGGCGAAATAATACGTCCGCAGTAAATTTATATTGTAACGAATACGGTCCCGTATCGGTCGTATTATAAACGCGCTAGAGGATCGCGATAAAGCGCCCGCCCCGTTCGATATTACCCGTCCTGTGTGCGTGCGCGTGGGTGTACGTACGTACGTACGTATGTATGTAGATTTATAATACAGTCCCTTCGGGTCCTGTAGCACGTCGACTGTACAATATAGAGAGCCGTTACCCGCCGGCCGCCGACGGGCTCTCTGTTTCGCGCAAGAGACACAATGCGATTATTGCCGATACGCGCGCGCATGCATTGTGGTGGCCGGTTACCGAATTGATAATATTTCGCCGACATCACTCCGTGTACTCGGACGGGATTGCGGGCCTGTTCCGCCCTGAATGGCGACCGTGGCGTTTCGTTTTTGTTTTGTCGCGCGCACGCCCTCGTACTTCCGCCACTGTCCGTCTATAGGTAACGGCTTCCCGGTGTACGATCGTTTTCCTACGCGCACAACACGGTCGGCTGCACGCCGTGCGACCGTACGGTCTCGGTAGCAATTATCTCCTTTTCGATTTTTCCCTTCGACAGGGGCGGACCGAGACTAAACGTGTCGCCGGGATTTACATCTGCAGTGACCGCATAGGTATACCGTTTATGAGCTGTGTCGATTGTGAATCCAAAACACATTTTCCCAGTGAGTACTATTGCGAATTAAATCGACTTTTTCCGACAACGGTCCTGCTGTAAATCGCGCCGATGAATTGAATTCCAAAGAGCTTCCTCACGTTTCTTCTCGTGTACCAGATTTCCCCACTTGTCGGCACAAATTGTTCCGATTCATTCGTGTCACGCCTCCTGTAAACCACCACTGTAACCTCCACGGGTCATGCGGCCGAATTAGGCGCTGGCTCACTGGGAAATTTCCCGCCATTCCGGTGGCCTAGTCCGCCCAATCGAAAATTTCGTAACACCACTGGTAAATACATGCTTATGGGCTACGACATTTAACATACTATTTTAATTCATTATACATCACTGTCGCTGTCGAGTTTTAATAATTTATTTAATTTGCAGCTTCAACGGAACCGCCGCGGTAAGCCTACGTCGAAGATGAAATATTAAGTTCGGTACACGGAATGTTTTGTCGAACATAATATCATTGTGTTGGGGGTTTATCTTGATTTATCCGTAAGTATAGTAATAAATGGAACGAAATATATACAAGCCCAGGCAGCCGTCGAAAAGTTTAAAGTGTTAAATAAGCCGGTATACGCACCGTTTGGAACACGAATAAAACGAAAATTTAAAACAAATCAAAAGTCAATTAATTAGTTTTTGTTCGTTAAAATTCGACGGAATATTATTAATATTTTACAAAACTTTTCGTCGCCGTCGGTGCAAAAGTTACCGAACGGTGAACTCTTCTTGTGTACGCTTGTGTACCGTAACTGGCTGTTGCAGGTACCTACTCTCACACCATTTTCATTTCCACTCGTCCGTGGTCGCTTGTATCGTGTTTTGAACGCTCGCAACCGAAATTTAACCGGAATGGAAATATTATTTTTTGCACACGCAACTTGCAGCACGCTAAATATATCCAAATGTATTGATAGTTGTTTTTCATAGTCTGCAGTGTTTGATTCCATCTATGAGTAAGGTTTTTTGGTGAGCAATATTCTGACAATGCTTTTATTTTTTCATACAGTACCTTAAAAATACAGACATTTCGTCCACAGTTTAACTTTTTGAAATTTTTAAAATTCTTCCCTAGATTATTATTTGTGGTTTTTATCGGAAAACACTTTTTCAGTTAGTAAAAAATACTTTAAATCGCTCATACCGTATACTTTAAAAATATGCAGATTTTTCCCTCAGTACGTAGTTCTGTATATTTTGAACAATTCGTCTAGATTTTCTACAGTTTTTCTAAAAATAAAAAATAAAACTAAAAAGTTAATTTCTGAATCAATATCTTGGCTAATGATTAATGCTATCATAACACCTGGTAGGTTTACCGGGCCTGATCATAATCGTTTTTAATTACAATGATTTATTGTTGCTTTTAGTATGTAAATTAAAAACTCTATGTATGTATGTATGTATGTATGTATGTATGTATATTAACTCTAACCTTCCCAACTTCCCATCAACACCAATGACTTGCACATGACGTAAATTATATCCCGCTTTTTCAATTAAATCTTTATAGTGTAAAGGATAAAAGCAAAAAAATTACGTTAAAAGTTGATTTAGTCGTTTTTAATAATATTTGAAAATACTTTGGTGTAAAAAAGACACAAGTGAAATTTTTAAATTTTTCAAGAAATATAAAAACTTCTTAATATGCATTTAAATTAGTAGAGTTTTATAATATTTCATAAAATTACGGTATATAAACGTATAGGCTACATCTAACAATGTAATATAATTTAGTTTCATGACACATTTTAGATTATGAGTTTAGCGAAGATGTTTATTTTATTATTTATTTTTTTTTCCACCAAAAATATTACACCGATTATCAAATACAGCATCTTTCCCGAGAGAAAATTTTTCTCAAGGTGGTAACTTTAAAAGTCATTTTTTGAAATTCTCATTTATATTTGAGATAATGAAGAAAATCTGATTCTTTAGGTTCAAAAAAGTTTCTAGGTTCAATAAGGTTGTCATTGGCAACAGTTTTTATTTATTTTTTGTTATTATTACATTTTTATAATTTTAGTTGATTTTTATTACAATTATTGTTGCTGTGGAAACGTACATTGTTGCAATCATTTTATCATAATATAACGTATATTTTGTTGACAAAGAAACACTATCAACTGAACTCCGATTAGAATCGTTTTTTCGTCAGCAACGGTTTATCTTTGCTTACAGATGTACATTAAATTCCCGCCTGTATCTCACTTCCCCAACTTCCCACTTGCAATAGTGGCTACATCCATGTGCAAAGTCTGTCCGTTTTTTTTTTTTTTTTACAATTGTTTCCAGAGATAGAATATTATTTTTTTTTGCTCTTTTCGAATTTAGCGATTCGTGTATTAAATTTTCGTTTTTTATAATAATGTAATAATATTAGAATTTTTTGCTGCGATTATCTCACATTTTAGTAGAATACGTTTTTTTTTTTTTTTTTATCATATTCGGAAACAAAGTAAATTCCCAAGGTGTATAGAATATATTATTATTATAATCTATATTGTAACCGCTACCGCCGCCGGTGCAGGATTTATCGACGGAGAATGGTGGAAGGTATTAAATTTGTTCATTTTATGCATTGTGCACCTATAATGTATATGTATTGTAGCTACGATAAAAATACAAATTATAATATGACGTCTGGTATAAACTGAAGATCCGTATTGAAAAAAAACAAAAAAAAATGCAAATAAATTCGATGAACAAGTATAATATTATGATCAAGAATAAAAAAATTTCCATCTTAACGATTGACCGAAAATTTGACATAATTTCGCACGGAATCCACAACAATGTACCTGAGTATATAAATATATATTTTTATTTTTTTAATCGAAATTCTGCAGTTTATTTTCTGAATAAAAAAATTTTGAATACGTATGAGTAATCAACAAACATTCGCGTGTTTATGTTAGTATAAAATGTAATATTGAATTATAATAATATTATAATTATAAACACAATAATATAATTATTCGGCCGTTACTTTGGTTGTTATTTTACTGTTCAAATCGGAAAATCAGTTTCGCCCCACAATTGAATAAGACGGCGGATAAAGTTGTTTACTAACATTTTTTTAACTTTTGAAGTCATACTTTAAGTCAACACCTTTATCAATTATAAATCTCCATATATACATTATGTATTTTTGTTTTGACATTATTTGTTTGTACATCTGTAATAATATGCCGAAAAAGATTAAACGCATGAAATAAAAATACATTTATCATAATATATCCTTAATCGCATATATAATGTGTTAGTTAACAAATTTATCCACTGATACTACCTGTATAAAGGTCGAATTCTGGTGTGAAAAAAAAAGGCCATTTACTATTCGTAAAAATTCAATTTATGTATCGTGTTTTTCTAAGTTGGGAGATATCGAATAAAACTCAAAGCTTCCAGTTGAGTAATATTTCAATAAATGTGTAATGCTTAAAAATTCCTTGTAATCCTCATCCCTGTGAATGATAAAAAAAAAAAATCAGAATTGGATTATCTTTATTATCTCTGGAGATAATCAAGGGGTATATCTTCGTGGGGCAGCCTGTATAATATTTTTATGTATGTAAAATAACACAAATTAAAAAAAAAAATGCTCATCGGACATAATATCTCCCTTTAAAACAATGTACAGACACAGTATTAAAATACAATTTTATTTCAAATAAAATGTTAGGTTTATAGACTGTAATAAATTGTATATTTTAATCTGTTCTTAATGTCTTATTAATAAAAAAAGGACGGACATACTTCAGTGGAAAGTTGGAAAGGTAGGATACAGACGGGAATTTAATATTTAATAAACCATTGCTAACGAAAAAACGATTCTAATCGGAGTTCAGTTGATAGTGTTTCTTTGTCAAAAAAATATACGTTATATTATGATAAAATGATTGCAACAATGTGCGTTTCCACAGCAACAATAATTGTAATAAAAATCAACTAAAATTATAAAAATGTAATAATAACAAAAAATAAATAAAAACTGTTGCCAATGACAACCTTATTTTTAATCTTTCAATCTTTTTTAACCTAAAGAACCAGATTTTCTTCATTATCTCGAAAAATAATGAGAATTTTAAAAAATGACCTCTCTAAAGAACCACCGAGAAAACATTTATTTTCTGAAAAGGTACTATACTTGTTTATCGGAGTAAGCTTTCTGGTAAAAAAGTGTTCATATAAAATAAAAATAAAACAAAAAATAATAAATAAATAAACATTTTTGTAAAACCAATACATTTTTTGCTAAACTCAGAATCTCAAAAAAAATTCAATATATATAATATGCAGATTATTAATACCTATTCAATGTTATAAATAAACGTATTCCTATATATACGAAATGTACAACTAAAAAAAAAAAAAAATTAATACATTAAATATTGTACAATTTTTCCGTTGTGTTAACTCGTTCAATGTAAACATGTTATTATTATTTCACGAACGTCAAACGTACGTTAAATCGGAATTCTGAATTTGGAGAATAAAGTTTTAATGAAGGTGAAAATACAATAATAATAAAAATAACTAAATATAATATTATGGAAATTATTTCCGTTTTACCAGCGTTCGTATACCAACATTTATTAGTTTTACAAGTGAATTTTGTGCAAACTTCTGTTTCGTGGATAAATTCCTCTGCTCGTCACAACGCCCGAGAAATAATATATTATTATAAATACTTACCAGGCGAAAAGAAGTTATTACTTTTCATTCTTTTCAACAATTATTATTATTATTGTTAAACAAATTCGCGAATACGGTTGAAAACATACCTCTATATTAGAGGTCTCGGTTGAAAACGTGTATAATTAATAAGTACGACGTGGAAACGGAGACCGTGTACACGTGAATGAAAAATGTTTACTTACGCGGATTTACTATCCGTGTTCACCGTGTTTTAGTGTTATTCACGTTAATACGCAGTGGAAATACGTTAAATATTTGCATATAGGTACGTATGTATACGTGGACAATTACACGAGCGCACGGATTTTTTAAATACACAGTTTTAAAAATTCGAAATGTTTATTTTACGCGTGTACGGGGGAAGCGTGTACACGCGTAATAGGGAGCTCTGGTACGGAGACAGCCGCACTGCAGTGGCCCAGAAACGTCGATTTAACCGGACAAAAATACAATTTTTGAAGTATCTAAACACGCATAATGTGTAATATATATAATATATGCCTAACAATATTTCTAGTGCGACACGTATATAGTTACTGAGTACAAAACAGATTTTTAACCCGTTTCCGCGGGTATAGGTAGGAACATAACAAATCCATTATTCTATACGGTTTATAAAAATGATACGGTGACTTGTACGCAACCCTAGTGATTTATTTCTGCGCGGTATTCGCTAGCTTGTTTTGCGATTTTATTTCTACGGGCAATTTTGTGTGAATAATATTTATTTAATTTGATTTCTATACAATTGTAGAGCGGTGCATCTATAGACACATAAATACACGAATGCGGCAATTACAAATGTTTTTTTTTTTTTTTTTTTACTTCATGAGATATCTGAAAAAAAAAAATAAGAATCCGTAAACGTTTGAAATATGAATATTATCTAGATGCAATTAAGCTAAATTTGGCTCAATTGCATTATTATCATTTAAAATCACAGACGATTAACAGTGGTCAAAAATCATAAAACCGCGGTAAAATACATTAATTTAATTTTTTTGTTACAAATGTAATATATTATACAGTCTTATTAATAAAGTCATTAAAATTTTGAGCTCCGTTTATCACGGTGACATAAATCGTTTTTCCTCAAGGGCTTGTGCGTGTAGGATTCTCGCGTGTACTTACTTATTTAGATAATTTACTATCCGAAAACAAAAAAAAAAAAAAAAAAAAAACAAACAGAATGGAATGTAATGTCATCAGTACAGCCAGTTCATCAGAAAACGATATTAAAATACGGTCACGTGTAGTAGTGGGCCGTTGAAGGTCTCACGAGATTAGCAACTGTAGGCATAGTATACGGGAAAAGGCCAAAGAATAGGCCAAATAGAAAGGAATCATTATTATAATATAATTCGATGGGAGCAAGTTTTAGAGGCAGAGTCTATTATACAAGCTATTTATGAAAACAAAAAAAAAAAAAAAAAAAATGTTTTTTTTTTTTTAAAAATACGAATCAATTATTAACAGTATTAATACAATATTCTCGAGTAGGCAATACATCGAGCCGTTAATTTCCTTCGTTTTCCCTCCCTTTAAATACACACTTGTTGAAGCGTCTTAGATTAATATAAAAAATGTATTATAGTACGATAGAGCTTGTTAGTTTATAAATTCCAATTTTCTAATACAATTAGTTTAGCATATTATACGATGAATGAATATCAATATGCAACTTATTACGGATTCGGGTATAGCCGACCAATAGGAATAATAATATTATTATATGTAATAAAATAATTATTGCTCCGAACTGTCTTTATGTAGACGCTCGTGAAGAAAACGAGGACCGTTATCTACGAACGTACTTTTATTTTTTTTTTTATTTTCTCTGTTATTTTTTTATCTGTTTGACGTTTTATGAAAAACACATTATAAAATATCAGTTTATCAACATCACGAATGCAGGTATTATCCCGACATATTTTTATTAGTCAATTTTGGTGATTATTCCTTCTCCCCGAACCGTATACCGATCTAAAGCGTTATTCATAACAATATATTTTTTATTTTTCGTCACAATAGATACGTTTTTATTTTTTATTTATATAGTTCAATAAATTCGATTTTCCGACACAAATATGTTTTCTAAAAATTCCTATACACACAGAAAAATAGTATAAATAGTAGAAAGCCTAAAAACTGTTGATAATATTGTTTTGCGATTTTCAAGTCTACATACAGATGTGTAACAGATATCTTATAAAAATGACGTCCAATTACAATGACGTTCGTAAATGGTATCGCAAATAGACGTGTGAAAAAACAAAAAAAATACTATACTAAATTATGCATTTACAACTTACTCGGATTACTCGGTAACATAATACGACTGACACCAGCTTTTTAATAATTCCGGGTTAATAATAACGGTAACTTCATCACATTATATTTTATATACATATATTTTTATATATATATATATTATTATTATATATTATATCCAGCAATAACTATACAGGGCCGTTTGTGACCTTTACCTCTCGCGTAATATTGTGATTCGTATATTGCATTGTAATGTATAACCGTTATGGCCTGTATTTGCACTATATTTTGTTTTTGGCAGCGTACAGTCTTGTTTGGTCAAAATTTCACGATCACTTGCTATCGAACGATCGATTGTAGTACCGTAAGTTCTCCGGGTTACCTACAGATGGGTTCGACTTTGTATAAAAGCAAAGGACAGTGCAAAAAATCACCAGGCATAATTATTATTATTAAACGTGATCGACGAACAACGGTATAAATATTGGAACGTTTTGGTTTATTTTGGCATAATATAAGATGTCTGCGCTACAAAATTGCGGTATCGATTTATAGCGAATTTACCAACTACATTAATAATTGCGCGGGCTATGGCATTTTTGGATTCTCCGCAACGGACGAACTTCGTGACTTAATCATGCAGTATCGTTTTAACAGTTCTGAAACAATACAAATACAATACAATCGGTGTTTCGGCGTATACATTTATTACACAGGTCATAAGGATTAGATTTTAATTTTTTTTTTTTTTTTTAATTTAATCTTATATTATTGCACTGCTCATTTTACGATTTTACAGCATTACCGTGTTCGTTAGCGTTTGATTGAAAATAATATTTACTACTTTTAAATGTGTGTTTTATTCACGTGCAATGGGAAATACTTAATATTTACCGATTTCAAAACGAAATGAAAATTATTGCCCGATACTTAAATATATTAACGATATCGTAACTTTATATTATCCTTATACGATATTAACTGTTTAATGCATTTTTTGTAACAATATTTCTATAGCAACAAAAACGTAATCAATAGTCGACGTGACACAATGTAAAACAACACGTCTTATATAATGTAAAAAATATGGAAAACTATTCATGTTTTCATAAAAATTTAAGACGCATATGATTAGGTATTATCTTAATCACTGTCGATTTTATATATAAATATATATTATTATCGTTTTATTAAACGAAAAACGAAAAACGTTAAAAAGGATTTGGGAAAACGATCGAAAGTAGCTGTACGAATATCGAGTCGAATACAATTTCGTAAACTCTGTTGAATATACTCACCAACAATTGATTGTTGGCCGGAATGGCTTTGGCGACGGTCCTGGTGGCCTTGGACGATTCGACTTGTCCGACGACGACGATGTTCATGGATACTTTTTCGGCGCCCATTTTTGTTCGGGTTTTGGTCGGTTTTCGAAGTGAATGGAAAATACTGCAATTGATATAAAAGCGCAAACAAATAGATATTTATTAGTACGATAATGGTGGTATAATATGTTCTGCTCCGATGAAATATAATGCACCTAATATACTCACTGTAGAATCGTTTCGGATATCGCGAACGAATGTGTTATGCCTGTGTGGAAACCGGAATCGGCCTTTTATACGCGGTTCCGAGAGTCGATAAAAGTCGGACTTTCACGATGGCGTGATGATCGCATGGATGACGCATCACAAATAATTCTTTCAACGGTTGTACACAATAATACGCGAAATGTTATATCACGAAATAGTTGAAACGACACTTTTTCGAAAATATAATAGCAATTATTTTACTCTCGAGTAATCGGCATTATTTGACAATCGTAAAATATCGTGTGGATATTTTAATATCCACATCACATCGTAAATGACTCGGGTATTCATGTTTCTTTTCACAAAACAAAAAACCCAGTAAAGAGACGATGTGATTTCCGTCGTTGCGTTAAAATTAAAAAAGAAAATTATTTTCCTTAAAAGAGTTACGAAACATTTCCATCGTTCAGATTTTCAATAAGATCATTCGTATTTTTTCCAGTGTTGAATCCGGGTGTACTTCAGGGAGGGGTGAGGAAATGCCTACTTGGAATTTAATACGCTTCTCTGGCGACAACTGCCAATAAAATGAAAAAAAGTGAGCAACGCCCCAGGAAAATTGTCTGGATTCAACACTGTTTTTCATCACGTTATTTCTACTACGTCATCGGTCATATCGATCGGACTGAAGACCAAAATGTTCGTTAAATAATAATAATAATAATAATAAAAAATGTTATCATTTATGGAAAACGCAGAATTTATTTTCATTTTTACCCAAAACTGTAGGATGTCTATGCTATTAGTTTTTCTTCTTCTACTTTACAGGTACAATAATATTATGATCATAACCTGCGCGCCTATTCCAATATTTCCAACGGGATTATCTCCGTCGTTTCGTACCGATCCCGACCAGCAAACACTGCGGTTTTGTAAGGGTTTCAAATATTAAATCGCGGTATCAATTAGAACAATTGTCTCGAATCTCTATTGCCACGCTTGATCTTCTTTCACTTGTATTTATACATGCATATAGCTGTGAATGTCATTGCATCGGACTGAGCAATAATTCGTTAATCGATAATATTTTCTTTTTAAGCACCCATGCTGCGATTATAATTTTACATACGCGGATATTTGTTGCTGCCGGATGAGGAAACGTTTGATGTCTTCTTTTTTTTTTTACCGACCTAAACGGGTTCGCCTTGAAGAAAAAAAACACATCATACCTACTTGTAGTATTCATTTTTCATTAGCTTTCGTGCTCGAAGACTGAAATGTCGTAATTTTGGGTGCTACGACAACTAAACGGAAACTAACCTATACAGACAGTTTCGAGTGTTCAATAGAGGTGTAAAAATATTTCAAATTAACATCATATGCGCCTTATTACATTAACTAATGCGCCTCCGGATCATCGAATTAATAAAATTATTATTATTGTTATAAACGCATCCGTCGGGATAAACGTCCGCGGTTTGGAGAAAGCGATGCGAGAAATTAAATATAGTTTTCCGAGAGGGAAAAATCTCCACGCGGTACAGGCATCGCGGCGGTCGATTAAAAATCGAGTCACGATATTATTAAAAAAGTATATTTGTTTCCCCCTGAAGATGTTGTTTCATTCTTTTTTTCAAAATATATTAGTTTTTCCAATAAACACCGTTCAAATATTATGCGGGTATTCGTTATTATTGTTTATATAATATTTGTTTACTTTACCTGTATAATATAATATAATATCCATAGACAACAGCTTCGTTTAATAAAATGCAAAACGAGTTTTGAATATATTATTTTCATACTAATAAAATCGTTATGATATTAAATTAATAAAATACAAAATAAATATTCCGCCGCTATGTTTTTATTCGGCAAACTTGTTCACATATAATATTGATTTTCATATTGATATTGATATTATTATGTTTACGACAAGATAACGAATACGAGCATTTTTTCGTCGACATAAAATGCTCGAATATTACATCGAAAAAAAAAAAAAAATTATTTCCTAAATTTGTTATGATTTTCATCAGGCAAAATTATAATATTATATGCATGTGCAATGTGCATATCGTCGTCGTTGTGCTAAAAGTGACGAGGTTAAAAAAAAAAAAAAACAGGTTTAAATACATTAGTTCATCACTATATTATTAAACATTTTTATAACAGACGATTTTTGCGAAAACGACCAGTTGTTTTTACGCATGGATAATAATTGGGTACGTCATACGTCCCGGCGTCCCTGTAATAGTTAAAAAAAAAAACGGACGCATTTCACACGACGGGTAGGCCACTGCTGTAGGTGGGAAGTTTGGAAAGTAGAATAAAAAGGGGAATTTAATACGATTAATCTTTGCTAACGAAAAACGATTCTGAGCAGAGTTCGGTTATACATGTTTTAATAAGAGGCCATTACCGTTTTGAAAATAATACGTTTCGTACATTTTTTCGTTGTTCCTAGGTTTTTTTCTCTGTTTTCTAATTTATTATGAAGACCCCTGGGAAAATCAAAAAGCAACCTCCCTAAAGTACTACTCCAGTCAGATATTCTTTCAGAACAAGTGCTATCTTTGTAAATCGAAGCGAAATTGCTGGTAGACAAATTGTCCATGGAAAACAAAAAATAAAAATATTCTTGTTTAAGTTTTAATAAGTACGTATTTGGTTTTTAATTATGATTATTGAAATTTTGATTAGTTTATTAAAAAAAAAAAAAAATTAACTTCGTTTATTATGTAATTTTTGTTATTTTTTTAGTCACGTATTTATTTTTTTTACTTCTGGTATCCCTCCACTTGTAATACAATCTCATTTTGAACCTGCCACATGACATTGTTTGCGCGCAGTGCTATCGCGTATTAATTTTATTTAAATAGGTGGTTCGTTCAAAAGCATACAATGTTAGATAGCTACCTATTTCAAAAAGGATCAAAAATACTTTTTTTTTTCATTACCGGGTTAATTTGATCCCCGCGGACGTGCTTTTGATGTTTTCAAACTTATGAGTAAAGTGATGTAAATGAGTAAAAGAGAGACAAAGGTACTAACAAAAACTTATTTTATCGTCTTTTTAATATGCACAAAGTTAACGTTCGCCGTCATCGCATTTACATGGTACGCATTTCGGTTTTGAGACGTTCATTCGAACGAACGTGTTAAACACACGTGGGTGAAAAATTATCGTTTGTATCGGTATATTCTATCCACAGTAATATTATATGAAACGAAAAACAAAATGTATAAAAAAAAATAAAATAAAAGACAAAACTATCGAAATGTCGGGGTAATAATATTAGAAACCGGAAATTCGTATTTCTGCCAAATGTAATTTGTGCTATGAAAAAATCGGACTAGTTCACTGGTCAAACGCGACAAAATATTATAACTATACAAATTTGTATTTATTTTTCGGGAGATCGTGTCCGCGTCGGTGTCGATATAAATTTTTCCATCGTTTACATTATTTTCTACACATGATATTTGAACGGCGAAAAACGACGTCAGATTTCACATTAGTGAGTGAGAAAAAATCAATGATTAAAATGTGAGAATAGAGACCATCTGTGTTGTTCGCCATGGTGCACTCGGTCTCGTTTCGTTCGTCATTCCGACGCGGAATTTATTACGAATTAACGACAGATCAATATTGTTTTAATTAATTCGATTTTGAGTAAGCTTTTCGTGGAATGGAAACGTCTGAACATTTTATAATATCGTAGTTATATATACCCGTGTATGTATGAAGAGTTTTAATCGAGTTGAATCCGAGGTTTGAGTGAACATCGACGATTCTGCAAAACGCTTAACCGATCCGAAACGTTTAATTTCGTTTTAGACGCGTAATTGAACACCAGAACCCATAATAATATTTTCTCAAAACTTCAAAATTAATTGAATAAGACATTTTCGGCATTTAAAAAAAAAAAAAAAAAAAAAATGATTAGATCTTATAATATTTTTCATTTTTTTTTTTTTTGGTCTAAATAGCATAAGTGTATATATTGTATTCTAACAGATATTATACTGAAATTCAGAACATCAAAAATCTAGAGTCTTTATGATTCATCAACGTTTCGTTTGGTAAAAACACATAAGTCATGTAATTAGATGACTTATGCCATTAACAAAGGTCATTTAGTAATTTTGCAATTTAGCATTTATGCCATTAAGTCATTTAGCAATTTTCAAAATCGAATTGCTAGCCTTAAAATATTATAAAATATGTAAAACGAGTATCAGGTCTGGATTCGCTTGACTCGAACTACGGTATTGAGAATAACCGGATTGGTGAGGGTGAACAACTAGAGTTTGCATTATTTCTCTAGAAAAAAAAACCAAATGCATCTGATCTGAATATTTAATGTTTTATTCGTGGCCAATCAATGGTGAGAGTATTATTCGATATTTCTAAATCTACACGAAGATTTAATTATTAAAATATAATAATTTAAAATAATTAATCTCTCAATATTGTCCGAGGCTTCAGATATGGTAATACTATAGCACCGTTGACAAGCTCCGTTAAAGGACAAATGACAAACTGTTAGGTCATATAATGAGAAGAGAAGCACCAATACAACCTATTAATCTTTTTTTTTTAAATTCCTGGCGTAGCGAGGGATCTATAGGTTTTACTAGGATGTGAATTTTTTTTTTTTTTATATTTATAAATAAATTTTTTGCTAGAAATGTTGTTCCAATGTAGGCATAGAGTGTAGTATCTTTTCTAAAAGCAAATTTTTTCCAGTTGTTGTATTTAATAGGCTACTTTTTGATGGATTTTCAAAATAATTCTAAATAAAACGAAAGATAATTATAGATAAAACTACACAAATATGTGCAGTGCGCCACGACGGTCCCGATTTTCTTATTTCAAATTTATATTCACGATGTTTTCTACCAGAAATCATGTTCAATCAAAAAATGACAAGAAATTGATTTTTTTTTCTTTTAGAGTACAGCCATTAGCTATTGATAAATAGTGTAATTATTTGATACATAAAGTAGTTTTTATAATAATTAGGCATAATCAAAAAAGTCGAAAAATGCGATTTTTCCGAATTAACACAGAACGATTTCATTATTTAAAACTGTTAAAATTATATTTTACACTTGAAATATTTGTTTGAATTTCAAGAGAATTATATTTTCTAAAAGAAAATTTTGTCTAGGTTGTAGGTCAAAAAGTTGTTATTTGATTTTTCATATAATTTTTCTAATAATTAGGAAACATCGGAAAAAAAATGTAAGAAATCGGTAAATTGTAAGGAATTTAGGTTTTTTGTTGTTATTCGATTAAAAATTACTGTAGAGATCTGTAATTTTTACAAAATACTTATATTGGCTTATTGTAGACATGGTCAAATTATATAAATATTTTAGCTATTTTTAGGTTATTTATAGATATTTGATATTTTGGTATTTTATATGCATTTTTATTTTCCATGGAAGATATCTGTTTTTAAAATTATATGAATTAGAAAAAATGATTGACGAGTTATCAGAAAATACATTTCTAAAATACAAATTTTAGTTTAATGCATATTTTTTTTTTTTTATATAAGCGTTTAAAAATCTAATTTTGACAAAAGTCGTAAAAGTTATAGCATTTTAAAATATGTCTTACCGAACTTCGCTCCAAATCGTTTTTTGTTAGCGATGATTTATTGTTTGCATACAGGTATAAATTAAATAACTTTATGTATTCCTACCTCCCCAACTTCCCACCTATAACAATGGCTGCATCTGTTCCCAGTAGCAGCTCTTTTTAAATTTTGTGTTATTGTTCCTTACACCTGAAATTTGCATAGATTTTTAATTTTCAAATGGAAAAACTTCCTCTTGAACCCAGATTTAGATAATGAGTTTGTTTGTTGAAATATAGATTAATTATCATTTACTGTTTATGAGTAATCGATAAATCTAATATTTGTGTATGGCTTATCCAAATTTTCAAAAATGTATGGTCTACTGATATATATATTCTAAAGGGGAGGTTGCTATTTGAAAATTTAAAGTGTAAACTCATTTCAGATATAAATTGTAGGGGCAAAACAATATTATTAAAATAAAACTTAAACTAAATAGTTCTAAAAGAAAAAAGAGAAATCAGATTCGATATAGGCCTTCGAGAAAATCGCTAGTTCATGTTAAGTGGATCACTCTGTATAAATTGTACGAACTTTTGCGATAGTATTTAATGTTTTTCTTTTTTAATTTTATGGACTGACGAAGAACGTCATGTTAAACAATCACGCCATGCTGTTATCGCCTCATTGTCTAGCAGCTTTCATGAGCGTATAAAAAGCCGTTCGTGGTCTCCATTCGAGCATAACACATATTTTGTGCAATTTTCAACTATTTGGTGAGTGCTAAATGTATATTGAAGTGAAATATTATAATGTTTACTTTTATTTTTTAATTGTAGTCTTTACTTTGTCTCAACGAAAACCAACAAAATGGGCGCCGAAAAAGTATTCATGAACATCGTTGTCGTCGGACAAATGCAATCCGCCAAGGCCGTCAAAATCGTCGCCAAAATCGCACCATCAGCAAGCCAATCGATAACGGTGAGTTGACATACAATACATTTTTTGAATTTTTACCAAAACTCCTAGATTTCGTCTTGCTTCAATTTTACATAGCCACCCTCATTCATGCCCTTCATTTCGAAAATTACATTTTCTCCCAATTATAATAAATTCAAAATAATGTGAAATTATATAAAATTTAATCCCTAATACCTTTCCCGTTGGCTGAATTTTTTTTCCAACTAAAGTGAATTATTATATACTAGTTTTAAAATTTATTATGATATTGTTATATTTTTGCAATAAAATTAATATTTGCATAAATAATATCAGTGGATAATGTTATACGTTCATAAAGAAAACAGAAAAAGAAAAAAATATTATTATAATAACTAATGTAAATATTAATAATATTATTAGGAAATAAATTTACTGAAGTATGATAAAATAAAATATGTTGTTTTGAAAGTATCTTCTAACGAAATACGTCCGTGAACAAAAAAATTAATTGTTTAGAATGTTAACTAAAACAAATATTTAAATATTTAAATAAAAACAAATAATTATGTATTTCGCATTCTGAAATATTACAAATATTACAACAACTGTTTATATATAATTCAACAATAACGTTATCCTTTCCATAAAACATGGTGCGTTAAAAAAAAAATTAATTAGTTGTACATACTTAGAATATTTAATTGAATTAATGCATTAATTATTTTTATTATTATTTTTTGTTTTTGCTTCAGAACTGTTAATTCTCGGGCGGATCTTCAACATGACCCGAAAATATGCCTTAGGTCGAAAATGCCGATACGTATATTATTTTTATAAATAAATTCTATTTAAAATTATGTATTTACATCACACAGCAATAAACCATTCTGTCGTTTAGTTGGTTTTGTTTTTCATTTATTTATCGCTGCCCATTACGCTTTTAACCGTAAGAACCTAAAGGTCACAATCGAATACCTACCCAAAACTATAACTAAAACAAACAAAACGGTTGGATAAAGGATAGATAAAAAAACAAACTACACACGTTTTGGGTTTTGTTTTGATAATAATTGTAATATTACATTATTGTGTTCCTTTGAAGCCTAACCTTTTGCGTTAGTAATAATCACTATTGCTTTATTTACACCATGATCATTAATCATAGCAACTATCATGGTGCCGAATTTCACAACTGTCCCGATCAATACTCGATAGAGTCTCATTATACGTATTAACTTTAACGAAATGTTTTATTTAATTTTTTAATTTTTAACAATTTAAGAAATCAGCATCACTTAAACGTTACATTATTATTATTTTTTGTCCTCCTTATTCAAACGCTGCACGTCGTGTCGCCGCTCAAATTATGCTCCGCTACTCTTCCTTTACCAAAAGTTAAGAGTGCAATATCTCGCCAGTGGGTTTACGGAAATCGAAAATGTCAACACCAAAATG
Source organism: Cinara cedri (assembly GCA_902439185.1). Lineage (NCBI taxonomy): Eukaryota > Metazoa > Arthropoda > Insecta > Hemiptera > Aphididae > Cinara > Cinara cedri. The sequence continues at coordinate 4,484,290 of CABPRJ010000476.1, read as the reverse complement.
TATTTGAACTAATACCTGTTTATGGAATTTTAAGACTCTATTAGATAGATACATTTTAAAATCACAAGTAGGTGCTCGTTTCACTCCAAAAAATAAGCGTGACCAAAAGTAATATCAATTTAAAAATGTAGAGCTTTTTGTTTCATAAATTTTCTAAACAAAATAAATTCAAAAAAAGTTAATATTCTCCGAGATAATGAGTATCCTACTGAGGATAGATCACCTTGTATAATACTTGTGCGACTTGGTGGCGATTTATTTTTGTAATGGTTGTAATGGAAAATTAATTTAACGGTTACGTTGGTTAGTGGATGAATAATATCTCATTGGAAACAGTACGCTAAAACTATATGAAAAGTTTTGCGAACATATTTAGTTATATTATCTTTGTAAGACACTACATTGCCTGATTTTTAAATTTTAAATATTATTTAAGTTTTGTTTTTTACTGTAGTTAACAAATTATTAGATACGACCTTATGTACTATATAGTATAATATATACTATATATTAAACAACAAAAACTTTCACAAAGTGATTGAATTATTCAAAAAGTAGCCTATTATATCACTTTATTACATTCAATTTATTAAAAAGAATACAACGAAAAACTTAGTTTTTGTTCATTATCAAAAACGTGAATTGAAAAGAAAAATGAAGAAGAATTTCATTAAAAAACTATACTTAATTAAACAATCTAGGACAAACGGACGTAGCCGTTTGGACGTGGCCATTTGGATGTGGTCGTTTGGACATAGGGCAAATTGGGCGTAAAATAAAAAAAAAATTATAAATCGGTCAATACTTTAATTATATATTTATTGCAATACGTAAAGAAAATCTGAAATAATTTTTTTATTATAATAGGTACGCCAACAATTAAAATACAATACCAAAAATAGTTATTTATACTAATTTAATGTATTATGAATACGTCAAAAAATGTATATACAATATTTGAAAAGTTTTTAACGTCAAAAATATTATATTATATATTTATATATTTTATATATATTTTGAGCAATCGCGCGTAAAAATTATATTTTAGTTCAAGTTTGATAACTTTGCACAATTCTTAAAATTCGTTTATCCGAATCAATAAGTTTATTTAATTTTTTAGGGGGACTATTGTCTGCTTCAAGTAGGTTATAAAATATATCTCACCCAGTTTGTACTTAGGATACGTGTATTGTGAACGTAATATCAGTGGTTTTATAATTTATAAATATAAATAAATCAGCAGAAAATTTTACTACAAATATGTTTAATGATTGATTTATAAATACATATTTTTTTTTTAACATTCAATTATCCGCACGTCCAAACGGCCACGTCAATTTGTCCATATTTGTTAATTAAACAAATCACGTAATTATATTACTAATTTAAATATTAAAAAAAAAAAGAAAAACAACCAAACCGACGATCGAATCTTAAATTGTAAAAAAATTATTAAAAATGTATAAAAGTATAAATAATGAAAATCGTTGACTCTACTTTTAGTAAATGGTCTAATTCCAGAAAACGCGAAGACGTATAATGTTTTAAAAGCGTGGTGTAAAAAAAGACTCCATCGTAAAACCAATTTACATTTAAACTAGAATATTAAATAATCTTTATACAAAGAAACCCTTTTTAAAAAAAAAAAAAACCCATACTCGAAAAACGTACGTTGTAAAAAATGTATACATTTTTATTTATCGTTGAGATTGAAATTTTGATCAGTATTTAATATTCAATTAGTTTTATTTACCGTTGAATATTCTGCGTTCATATAAAAATCGTTTGCGATTTAGACAGATTAACATAGGTACCTATGTATAAAATATGTGCAATACTGTATCTTAAATATCAAGTAAATACCGATTATTATGACCATACATAGAAGAAAAATAAAACTGCGACATACTTTGCACCGTGGTTAAGTTATTGTCGAATAGGTGGAAAGTCGGAAAGGTGTAAAAAAAGATTAATATATAGTTATATAGATACGTAGATAGTTTATATACTTATTGGCTACTGATATTGATAACAAATCATTGCAAACGAAAAATGATTCTGAATAGAGTTCGATATACTACCGGTAAGATTATAAGCCGGGTGTCTGTTGGAATCTCAACTCCAGAATTAAACAAAAACGACTCATTTGTATATTATATTTATTATAATTATGTAGGTTGCGTATTGGACCATTGTCCAAAATTTGAAAGAAATTATTTATTTATTATAAATGTAATAAGAACTTACAAATTTAATTATACTGGTAAATAATAATAATAATAAAAAAAAAAAAAAATGCTGATATTAAGGACGGGTGCGTCACTGTCGTAGGTGAGAAGTTTAAAAGGTAGGATACATTTTAACATCTTCCGAATTCAAAAACAAAAATGCTATTGAAGTATACTTACAATCTAATTCAGATGTTTATCCAGTAATATATAAACTTTTTAAAATATTCATAACACTTCCAGTGTCTAGTGCCTCGGGAGAATGATCGTTTTCAACACTTTGTCGTTTGAAAACATATTTGAAAAATTCTTCCGGACAAATACGTTTAAATGGTTTAGCCTTACTAAAATATATTCATCGCGATATCAACGTGGATATCAATGATGTTATAGATGAATTTGCTAAAACATCAAAACGAAAAATGAATATACATTTATAATTTTTAAAAAAGATAAATATTTCAACTTTTATATAATTATAGCGTTGTAAAATGATAATAAAATGTTTAATGTGTGATTATAATACGCACAAAATTCAAAACAATTTAATTTGTTACTTTTTTTTTCAATCTTCCCTCCAAAAAAAAAAAAAAAAAAAACAATTTTGGATACGCCGCTGTTCGTTACCGCCCATCAGTAGCACGCTGCCGGTCAAAATCGGCCCTGAGAAGCCTATACGGTATTTGTATGGTATGGTTATACATAACTTATATGTATTTATATACGTTGGATACCTTAATAATTATATTTATTTAAATTGCACTTATATTTCTAGCATCGAGCACTTGTATATGATAGTTTTTAAATCAATGTTCTACGTGACTGTTATTTGCGCGTATACAGTTTACAGAACCTATTATTAGCCAAGAGCGGTGAATAAAATGCTAATTTCACGAATCAAATACAAATGATTGTTTTTTTTTTTTTTTTTTTTTATCATAAATCTGATTGTAAGTACAGCGATCTTAGTGGTTTTCAAAGTACAAATACGTATTTCGTGTAGATCACAATAAGAGTACAATATTATAACTTATCTTTCACGTTATTTATTTAATTAATTTTAACGCCTTGTTAGTTTAAGGATTTTAGCGATTTTATCTTAGACAATTGAACTGTATGTATTATGTGGTACTATATTATAGGTCCGTAGCACTATTTATGTGACGTCTGGCCAATGAGCCATATAAGCTATAAAACATTGTCAGATCAAATACTGATCGGCTTAAATATGTCCGTATCCCAATTGTAATTAAAGAAGATTGAGGACTCGGACTCCCCCACCACTTCAACCACTGGTTAACAATAATATACTACTATGAATTATATTATATTTTTATCTAATATAATTATATTATGTATTATACATTTGTATACCTAATGGACATTATATTAGATCCATCCAATATTAATCCATATTAATAATTATTATAATATTATTTTCGATCGTTAGCCATACTAAAGAACTATAATTTGTATTTCATACACGGACGTTTAATTTCAAAAATACTTATCGTACTTATGCGTATATTCCTATATACAGATATATTATTATGCTAATCCATTAACCGGTTGTACAGGATAAACAAATTATTAATCTGTAGTTTATTATATCCATTAAAGGCATATAGTTGTGGAAAGGAGCCAGGAGTCCAGCCCACCAACATTTTTCTCAAATTAGGCTATTTTTAGAAAAATAATCAATAAATATACGACGTGGTGTTAAAATAAATAATTGAACGCGAAAATAAGCCAATTAATCTGTAACAAAGATTAATCATTGCTAATGAAAAACGATTATGAGCTTGGTTAATAGTATTGCTTATTCAACAATACATATGCTATATTTGATGTTAAGACGGCTTGGTGCACACAATATGGTTCGTACGTGGATGCAGCCATTGTTGTAGATGAGAAGTAAATGAGATAGTAGAGGAAAAATTCAATGTATATCTGTAAGCAACAACGAACCATTGCTAACGAAAAAACGATTCTGAGCGGAGTTCGGTTAATAGTGTTGCTTCGTCAATAATATATATATATATGTAATAGACAAAAAGAAAAATCGTTTTCCGGGAATAAAGAACACATTTTATAAAAACTAAAAACTATCTCCAGTTATGTAAAGAGAGTTTAAATATTTGCATTTTCGTCAAATTTAATAATCCCGCTATCGACGATTTTTATATCGTTCGCGTGTAAGACGAAAACTCCTCACCAATTAAGTTACAAGTTTTCAAAACAACATTTTATATTGTAAAGTTAGTGCCATCATCAATTATCGTCCAAAAATATAAACTTCAATTTTAATATGTTAAGTTAGGTTAAATTACAATCTTATCTTACTTTATTTTAGACATTTCTTAATTTTTAATTTTATCACACAAAATGTTTACCATATTAAGTACACAAGTCTATTAATATTGTTGTGAACTCAAAATTGATGATTCTGATACCCTGGTTGCATCAACTAAAACGAAAATAAATGATTTATTTAATCACATTAAAACAATTGCTTTCATCCTAATTTATCGTAGGATTTTTTTTTTATTAAAAAAAAATATAACACTTTTTAGCAATTTTAACATATCAAAAATTGTTACAAAATTTTGTATGATTTCCGTTATCCATTCGTTGACCAAAGTCAGAAACATTATTTTCGCATTCTCCAGCAATGTTCACGTGGAAAAATACAAAACGTTTGAAAAAATTACCGTAAAAAAGTCTACATGTTTTCTTAAAACGTTTTTATTTGTTTTTGTATTTACGTCTATTTCGTTGAAAAAATTGTGTTTTTTTTTTTAATAAAATAATCTTAATATTATATAATATAAAAAAAGATGGTTATAGGAGAAGGTAGAATATATAAGGCAATTTAATGTATATTTGTGTATAATGTATTTAATGTATATAAACCAGTGATTACGAAAAAACGATTCTGAGCACTTTTGAGTTGATAGTGATGCTTTGTCAACAATATGTATGTCATATTGTGTTAAAATAATTAATTATGCATTATATATTTTTTTTAATAATATTTGTTTGATATTGTACTGATTTTCCTTTTTTTCCTACATTGTTACCGGTATTCTCATGTTTTTCTCCAGGTTTTCACAGGTTTTGCTGGAAAGATTCTTGGGAAAATCTAAAAATGATCTACTTAAAGTAATACCATGAGAAAATTTACTTTCAGGAAAGGATCTACATCGTACACACCGGAGTAAGCTTTTTGGTAAAAAATTATTAATATATAAAAAATCAATACATTATTCAATCCGCTCAAAATCTAAAAACAGCTGAAACTGCTGTGTTTGGTGGGTCACTAATTAAGGAGGAAAGTTGAGAATTGAAGATATTTATATAGAATAATTTAATTGATAAATGTATGCAACGATAAAAGATTTTGAGCGGAATAATGAGTATTAAGAGTCGTATTTACTCTTGTTACCATGATAACCCAGACATAAAAAAAACTTATATCGAAAATTGTCACTTTTTTCCATTTATTATAAAAACCCATAAGAAAATCAAAAAATAACTTTCATAAAGTACGACTCCAGTTAATTTTAATTTTAGAAAACGTGCTACACTCGAAAATTGGATCAAAATCTCTAGTGGAAAATTTGTTGACAGAAAAAAAAATAAACTTTATTATAAAACCAATAGATTCCTCACTCCGCTCAGAATCTACAAAGTACACATACACACACATACACATACATACAAACTTACACATTATAGTTAAACTTATACCTAAAATAGGTATGTATGCGATTAACCTGGTTATATTTTTAATCAATTATAGATATATGATTTTAGTTATAGATTCGCGAAAATAGCATGTTTATATTTATTACAAATTATAATTATTGTTAATAAAAAATAATACTTGTTAAATACATAATTATTAATTTATCCGTAACCATACACAATAACCGATAGTTTCGTTTGATTATTATATTTCAATAAAAAAAAAAAAAATCGCAAAAAACAACTTATGTATAAATATAGTTACCAGGTTACACTTGGTTGTTCGCCGAAACACGTATGTTGCGTCATATAAGTTGACATTATAATCAGGATTTATATTCTCATAAAATAACTAAAATATGATACTAATACTCTCTAAAAACAAAACTACAAATATTTTCCTATATTTTCTTAAAAATTGGAAAAACATGCAAAACTAGTTAATATACATAAACGTAATATGCTTTTTAATATACATATTTTTATTTTATTAAATTGATAAATAGATGTATTAAATATACATTTATTATAATGGTTGTTAAACGAAACGAAAAATAATTTTTTCAGGTACATCAAAATTAAAATCACGGTTTAAAATTACAATAAATTAGTATTATTTTTATTTTTTTAACAGTTTACAAAACACTCTATAATATCCTAAACGTACTTAATATTCTATAACCCCTAATATATTCTCTTATATGAAAAACAAAAAAACATTTCCCTGTGACCTCTGTGTTGAACGAATCGTCCACAGTTTTTAATCTCATAAGACTGCATACTCTCAGTTAAAATATGCAAAAACATAAAAATCCGGACTCTAGTTATCACAATAGTAATTTCGTGTTCGGGATCTAATTTACGAAAATCAACGGCCTTTGACGGCCGTAATCTAAAACGCTTGAAAAGTTTTCGGTATACGCGTGCAATAATTTCAGATATTCGGCGACGACTGCATACATATACTGCTGTTTTTTATTTTTATTATTTTCTTTCCCGACCTCGGAAAACACTTTTCGTCGTCGTGGTAAAATTACTCGAGGGAAAGTTCCAGCAACTTTATCATATATACGCCCGGATAAGACGTATGTTATATTCGAAAACGAGGCGCGCACCAGTATAAACAGGTCTTACCGAAACTACAATACGACCTATTTAAGTGAATATACTCCAAATTTCTATTAGTATTGGCTTTTTTCAAAACACAAAACTTTTTTGCTGATAACTTAAGAAAAAAACCGTTCTAAAATGTTTTATTACATACCAGTTTTTTTGTGACCCTCATTTTCGGGGATGAAACGACTACCTAATATTAATTTACAATACGTTTACTTAACATTTTGGTGTTTAAATTTTTTATTTGGTAGGCGAAGTAGAGTAGTGAAACACTGATAAAACGATCGAAAATGATCACAAATAAATTAAAACACCACCATACAAATGTTGGTCTACTGCTTTCCCGAACTTGAAGTAAAATATCTCGTCAACGAGTTTACGGAAATCAAAAATGTCAACGCCAACATATATGTATTCTAATACTCAAGTTATTCATGGAATTTTCAATATGGTAACCCATATTGTAACCAATTGGAAAATTAAACGTACATAGTTGTCTCAGCTCCAAAAATAAGGGTAACAAAAAAAATGCAAATGCAACATTTTAGAGCTGCTTGTTTCATAAATTGTCAAAACAATATTTTATTTTTTGAATAAATATCGAGCGTAGCCATGGGTAATTGGATACACCTTGTACATACAGGCAATAAGGTATTAGTATAATTTTTCCACATCGCTTTGTGAATTCTCAACGATTTCGAATTGCCGCAAAGACAAACACATACGTCGGATTAATATTATTATACACTCGACAAAGTCAAAATAATTACGCGTCGTCGTCGTCGTCGTCGTTGTATTATATTATTATGCAGTTACAAATATTCATAAATCAAAAATAATTACAGAGATTCGCTCAGGTGCGTGTAGTATTACGTAGGTAGGTAGGTATTACATGTAAACAGTATATATTTATATACATAAATCTCGACGGTTTCTCACGAAAAAGTCATTGTCGAAATATCGAAAGTTGGAAAGTTTCAAATCTTTAATCGATCCGAAGTCGCAGCGAAACTTCAAACGGATATTACGTGACATAGCTCATATTTTTAAAAATATCCTGGTTTGAAATAACTGCAAATGAGGGTAAACAAATTCATAAAATCACCTCGAAAATTAGTATAATCTAAATGTTTTAACTATGGTTTTTATTACAAGATATTTTTCCCCGGCACAGTTGTAGACGGGAAGTTAGGAAAATATGATGTGCAAAGTCTTTAAATTTATATCCGTACGCAACAATTAATTATTATTAGCGACACACGATTCTGAACAGAGTTGGATCAAACGTATGTTTTGAAAAACGCTACATTTGAAAATCGGAATAAGGTTTCTTGTAGAAAAGTTGTAAACAGGCGGAAATATAAATATTAAAAAAAATAGCCTCTATATTATAATATTGAAACCAGTATATGCCTCGCTGTACTCAAAAATTAAAAAAATTTAATCAGATTTTATCTCTGTTTATTAGCAGAAAAAAAAACAATAAACGATGAGATTTGTCGAACGATCGTCACGCCATCCGCACTATCTGCAGGCGGTTCTGACGAATGCATGTACGAGTATAAATTATAAAAGGAGTTCGTTTTCTCAGTTCGAGCATAACACATTTTTCGTGCGATTTTTATTCTTCGGTAAGTGCAAAATGTTGTGAATACATTTTAATATTGGTCTTTTTTATTATTATTATTGTTAGTTTTTACTCTTTTAGTCTTCGCTTTATCGCCCAAAAACAAAAACCAAAACACAACAAAATGGGTGCCGAAAAAGTATCCATGAACATCGACGTCGTCGAACACGTCCAATCTGCCCAAGGCCTTTCAAAACAGTAGCCAAGGTCACTCCTTCCGCCAACCAAACGATGGTGAGCGCCGAATAACAAAGAATTTTGTTCGACTAAAAAATTCAAATTCATCTCGATAACGTTATCGTTCGTTCTTTATTATTTCTAAACTCTTATATATATGTATTATTTCTAAAGCTGTTTACTCGTCAACAAGGTCTGGGTAAGAGGCGCATGCATCTGAATCACAAAACTGGGATCTTTCCAGACAATTTCGCTGTGCGGGCGATAAAGTCGTTTCATATAAATCAGCTATGATGATTTTTTTTATTATAGAACGGAAATTTTATAAAAACTCGTATGGTTTGATTGAAATTGTTTCAATATTATTTTACGGCTAATGTCATCGTGTACACATTATTATTTTAATAATTTATTTGTTTTATTTTATAATCTATAAAAATATAATATAAATTCTATTGAATCGAGTAGCGATGACTTGTATTTTTTGTTTCGTTACGGAAATCAAATATTATTGTTATATATATCTACTATATACAATACTATATATAAATTAAATGTTCGTCTTACTAGTCTTAATAGAACTTTCGTTTTAAAATTAAAATTTCCATTTCAATCGAATACTCACTGAAATCGTAACAATTCATAAATATTCGTAAAAACACTGATGCGCGAAAATTTACTTACCACGTGAGTCAGTATAATATTAATTTTCAGTATTAGCCATCCGTCAAGCGCAAATTCAAAAACGCCATAGTCCAAACAACCACAAAATGTTTTATTATTAAAAGAAAATTATATAGGTAACCAGTGACGTAGCCGGAAACTACGGGGCCTGTGGCCCCCTCCATTGTAAGTAGTTTTTTTTTTTTTATTATACTCGTTTAATGTTTATATTACTTTAATATGGTGTAGTATGCGGTTTATTTTTATATTTCAACAACTTGTAATTTTAGATTTGATTGTAGGTTTTTTTGTTTTTTTTCAAGTCCTCGCTACACTACGTCATACGTGGTAAGTATGATAAAAATAAACCAGTTTTTTTCTTTGCAACACTTGGTTTTTATTATTTATACACACAATGGAACACCTTTCCTGTCATTCATCGAATCAAATGAAAAATCGACAAAAAAAAATTAAAACATGCAATAATCACAACTTTTTTTTGTTTATGTTTTTTAATTCTATATTTACTTAACCAGACCTTAAAACCGATAAAAACCGGCAATTTTCCGGAATTCGGGAACCTAAATCGACTTACCGTTATTTTATGCAGGTTTTTATATTGATTATCCAATATATCTATATTAAACTGATTATCGGTTACCGTGATGATTAACAGTTAACGGTTAATTCAGTTAACGGAAAACGTAATAAAAACATAAAATAAATTAACCGCTCAAGAACCGATATTTTTTAATTGCCGATTACCATTGTCCGTCTACTCGTGAACTATCGATTAAATATGTTTAATGTTTTGTTGATAATAATATACTAATCAATAACGTCCTACCCACCGCGTTTATCTATCAGTAATTAGGTTAAGCTAGGTCTACAATTAAATTAAAAATAATTAGATAGATTATAATAGATAGATAGATTCCTAAAACTACACCAATACTGTCGTAAATCATAATCATAAAGAAAACAATTGAATAATAAATATTATTTGTAAACACAAAAACATTCCCCACGTGATATGTGATAAGAAATACATTTTATATTCCATATAATATTATACGAAACGTGTCGTGTTAAAAACATACTAAACAAAACGGCATGGCGAGTTGATGTATAGCTGGTGCATAGCTGTAATACAATTTTGTTTAGAAACCAGATGATGGTTTAATGGTTTTTTTTTTTTTTTTTTTTTTTGTACCAGCTTAATCGATAATCCGTAATCTTGAATATAGTGCCTATAGTGATGACTGCTAACGGTAAAACGGGTCAAAAATACGCGAACATGTCTGAGTAATGATTATAACGCGCGCTAATAAAATAGCCAAACACAAATTTAGCAATATTCAAAAACAAATTTTAGAGGTAAGCCGAAGGAAGGCGTGCGGCGTAAAGCCCCTTTTCGTGGGTATATTTCGTATACATTTATCCAGCCACTCTTCGGCTTTTCAAGTAAATAATTGAAATTGCGCATACGTGGAGTCTTCTACAGATTAAGTCATGTAGCGCTTTCTTAATTAATTATTTTCGACGATGCAAACTAGAATTAAATTATATAACTGCCGGGTAGAATATCCGTCGTTCAGTTTTACGTTTGAACTGAGTTTTAAAGTTTAAACCTTCAAACGCGCATTTTTCGTCCGGTAAATTGTTCTATAATTTATTCGGAAACAAAGCATTAAAAAATGTCGGTTGTGTAGCGTATTTGAACGTGCATAATAATATCGCATAAGAAGACAGCGGTCGAGAAATACGTTTTAAACCTACGTGTACGGTATATATTTTTTTGAAGTAAATAAAAGTATAAACAAATACGAAATATTTTGTACCGTGTATCTATCTCACGGTATCGATATTATGTACACATCACGTTCACGCGGGGAGATTTAAAATAATTCTTTTTGGACTTTTACGGACTTAGGTATCTACACGTGATTTTACATAAGACGAGATTCCATAGTACTGACACGAATGGAGTGTTATAATTATCGCCTATATTATTCGAATTGATTTTTTTTCCCTTGTGCAACGAAATAGTTTTCATAATCATAGGTCCGTGAATGTATTTAACGTTAAAAGTCTCATCGGTTATAACTTTATAAGTTATAATAAACAATTAATTCGATTGTTAACAATTGTTTAAAGTTAAAAATAAATAGACGTCCTAAGATTATGGGGACGGGTGCAGCCACTGTTGTAGATAATTTAATGTATATTTGTAAGCAACGATAAAATATTGTTTACAAAAAAACGATTAATAGTTAAAATTAAATATGTATACAATTTTGTGTACATATTGTTTTAATTTTGTAATGTCTACAAGTTTTTTTACGTAATTTGACATTAGCCGTTTAAATATTTGTTTTTTTTAATTTAGATGTTAAATATTCAAACATGTACAATTTAATGGTTGCTAAATATTTGCATTGAAACATTGAAATTAAAAATCAAACACTAATTTTATATTCTTTTAAGCGAAATTAGTCAATTTTCGTAGTAATAAGATTAAAATATTATTTAATTTAAATTTAAAATTATTGAGTAGCATTCAATAACACAATTTTCGGAGAACTAGAATTAAGTCAACTTATTATGCGTCATAACCACACATTTTGAAAAATGTTTAGGCAATTTGAGCTCTTTATAGACATTTCAATTTTGTGAGTTTTCACGTAATTTTTATTTGGTAGGTACTCGATGAATAAAATTGTGAGATTAAACAAAAATGCTTGTAAATTTAATAGAATGTTTATTATAAGTCACATGAGAATAAAAAAAAAATATTAATGTAATTTTTTTTTTTATAAGATTTAAAATATTAACCAAAATCATAAATATTATGGCCTTTCAAAACATTTATAACTGAACTTCGCTTCAAATCGTTTTTCATTAGCAATGGTTTATCGTAACTTACACACATAAATTATATAATTTAATGTATCCTAACTTTATAACTTCCCACCTACATTAGTGGCACCCTCTCTAGTATCAGCTATTTTTTTTATATATTGTTGTATGAACAGATTAAATTTTAACGCATTTTGGACGATTTCGAATTTCATAAAAAAACTGTCTCGACCGTTCCTCTTCAATGTACGAACAAGTATTATAATTTAATATTATTGGATCTGCACAGTGCTTATGGAAATTAACTGTACGCTGTTGAAGAAAACTAAACGGGTTCAGTTTGGTTTTTAGTGAACAATACACGAATAATTGATTATAAATTTAAACTAAAAACATATAGGCTGTATTTATTTGTAACATTATAATCGTATGTACTAAATCATTACAGCACTAATATCGATTTTCAAATAATATTAATATTTTCAATGTAATTTAGTTTATAAATCCGAAAAAAAAAATAAACAAAATCCACATAGTAAAAATGAAATGTATAATTTTTCTGAGTTTATGGATGAGGGGGGGGGTTGTTGGTTTCCACGATCGAAATTCATAATACAGAGACTACTGCGATACATTGTTTCCACCGCACTCTATATGACAATAAGTGTATTATATAGTAACAAAACCGAAATCGAATTTTTACGCCGTTCCTCCCACGACCGTGCGGTGTCGCGGTCCACAGAATCGTTTTGTATAGACACCTTCACATTTATATATGTGTATATTGTATACACTATACAGGATGTGCATAACGTATATACTATGTTATATAGTCTTGTCGGTCGTCAAAGGCCCAGGAAAGTTGTTTTTCGGCTATAACCCGCAAAAGCTTTCCCGAAACGCCGCGGCAGACTCCGCATGGTATTAGTGGAAAACGTAATCGAATCGCACGCGAGTGTACACTGCACATAATAACATAAACGAATCCTACAGTGAAAAACGAGTTGGAGGGGGGAGGTCAAGAGGAGGGAAACGAAATCCCTAGTCGACGAATAATCCCGGCGACGGCAGCATGGAGGCAAAATAAAAAAAAAAAACCTACAGCAGCCGACACAGGGTGTACACAAATATATAGTACGACACGCTATTTATGTATAATGCAATGCACTGTGATGACTCTCTCCCCTCCTCCTCTTCCGTTTCAAATCTCGAAATCGAAAAGGATATTTTTTGAAAATGTTGAGATTAACTCTTGTACGTAATCCGTCGGTTTTTGAACTTTTTTTTATTTAAAAAAATGCGAAATGCAAGTACGTAAACAGACATCACACAATGCGTGGAGAAATGTCGTTTTCAGCAATTGGACAAAGTAAAGGCAAAAACAAGAACAATAAAAAAACGTCAACAATTTACTCCAAATCACCTCCGCCGGCCGACCTATAAGCAAAATAGCAAAACATAATGTAATATGTTGACATATAAAAATCAGTGCAATATTAACGGCGGTGTTTTGGATCTTCTTGTCATGTCCAGTTAGGATTGCCAATAATTTACACTTTAAAGTTGTTTAAATAATTTAAAAATAAATAAATAAATGTTATGTGTACATAACGTAATTTAGTGTTTTTGCATTATATACCTGCTGCCAAAATAATCGTTAAACAAAAATACTCTATAACTGCATGTAGCAACTTTGATTAAATACATTTAAAACAGTTATTTAAAAAAAAAAAAAATCCCGTTTACCGAATTGGCATAATTGTTTACTGGCTGTTCTACTCAAATAAAATTTTAAATATTTTTTTGAAAATTAGGTATGATGATGGTAATCCATAAACGTATGTATAAGGCATAACTTTTTGAAAAAAAACGTTTTGTATACGCGTTTATCCGAATACGTATAATGTAGTGTTCCGAATACGAAATAAAATCGTTCTCTACAAAATATACTGAGAGGTATAGTTAATATAACTGGTGTTATGTACTATTTTAAATACGTAAGTGATGATAATAATACATTATGTTGTCACGCCCGAAAAGCGATTCCGCGTGTAGTTCAGAATTTTAACGCTCTTGTTTTTAATATTTTTATTTTTTTTTACAGTATTTATACGCAATGGTCGTATCCAGAAAAATAACCTCATCCACTTTAAAACAAATTCAACAAGTCATGATATATCTATTTATACACAACACAACACGTATTCGATTCGGTGCATAATACATTTTTGACTTGGAAAATTGTTTACGAGTTATTAAACAATAATGTCGTAAAATATTATCAGCTCACAATTACCTACTGTATTGTAATGTTTTTAATGAATTCAATACGAATGAAATAATTCAATATCGATGTACGAAGCTCGTTGAAATGTATTATATTCAGCGATGACGAACAGTGTTTCGATTAATTAATAATTATTTGAAATACAATTTTATGTATATTTTGTTTTTAAATATATTTTAGTTTATTTTAAAAATATGAATTTGTATAAATATGAAATGTTTTGCACCGTGACTGGTCTAGGTGTGACGGTAGATTATAATGGTTAGATTAAGTGCTCATATCACAAGTATTCAACAAAATTTTTATATCTATACGATTATTTTTCACTGAATTACAACATAAAAGCAAAATCAATATTAACGAAAACCGTAACTGTGTAAATATTTTTGTTTTCCACAGGGTTTTTACATTATAAAGGAAACCAAAAGGAAAAAAAATAACCTCCTTAATGCAACTAGATTGAAAATTTGCTACCAGAAAGTGACCATAGAGTTTTTGATTATAGAGCAAGATTTCTGGCCGAAAAGTTTTTTTACAGACACAAACTAAAATAAAGAAAAAAGCACACATCATAATAAATTTAAAAAAACTGACGAACGATAGTAAAAATATGCATGTTTAAAGTAATAAACCAATTAATAAAATTAGAAAACTACATTAAAAAATCCGGTAGTTATTTACCACGTAGAAAAAAAAAATTGTTATTTTCATTCGCAGGAATGGTTCTGCAATGCTCAAGTCGAATTAGAATGAGTGATGGAGTAAATACTGCAGATGTGTACTACACGCGTATATTATTTTTAAAACTTAATTTCTCGTGACTTTTATGCAATCAACTGAAAAACCTAACATTTTAATTAACTCCTCTATATCTACTTATAATGCCGATTACTCATAAATGTCCTTGTTTAAAAAAAAAAAATCACACCAAATCCTAATACTGGAATATAAGATTAAAAAGTATATTTTGTAATACTTGCTGATTTTTATTTATATCCGCGTATATTTCCCGGATCCCTGAAATTATGAATAATTCTCGGTCGGTAATAAGAATATTAAGATTCGCTGAGCTTGAAATTATAAATTGTTTGCGCATTCTTCGAGTTGAGATAATAGTCTTTTATAAAATTTAAAAATCGAATAATAGTGAGAATTATAAATATTGTATAAAATGTATTAAGCATGTAGTTGATATGATCACGTAGTGTGTTATTATATACATTTTTAACAAATTTAAAATAAACAAAATAAAGGCACCGCCGTTGTTTTAAAATACAATTGTTTTTGGTGGGATACCGGGATTATTATTTTTTAAAAGCCGGCCATATTTCGTAACACGTGTATGCCACTTGTTTTAGTTGTGGGAAGTTTTGAAGATATGAGATAAAGAGATATTTAGTTTGTAATATACTGAAAGCAAGATAAATCATTACAATCAAAAAAGATTCTGATCAAAAATTAGTAAACTGGTAAGATTTTTAGTAGTGTTTTTGTCCTACTGTAGCCAAAGTAACCTAAAAATCACTAAACATAAACTAATGCATTGTCATTTGTTGTCGGTTTTTTTAAATTTGTTTTAGAAAAATTCCCAGTAGGAGCAGAAGGATTTTTTTAAATAACATAATAACATAAGAATCAGCAATGGAAAAATCCGCATCTTTCAATGTACGGTGTGAATTAATTGTGGCGTTCAGTGATCAGTGACCGATCAAGTGTGTAAAACTAATTTTTTCGCTACACTCAGAAATTCATAATACTACGAAATATTTATTCATAAACGTTCATTATTTGAATTAATTATACCGTCTTGAAACATGGTCGTTATCAAAATGACAAACCGAAATCGGCACGATAATAACATTGTATTATTGCAGAAATCGTCCTACAATAGTATTGTCATAAAACTCACACGGGCCATGTTCGCCTATCGACATAGTCTCGGTACATAATTGCCTAATATAAAAACATGTCTGGGATTTCTATTTTGGCATAACACGATTTTTGTAATTCGGTGAGTATATGCCTATACCGAGTGCCAATGTACTCGAAATAATCGCGGGGTCAGCTAATTATAGTAATGTATACGTTGGTTTAAGGACGAAATTATAATTTATTCGTTTTCCGTTTCAGTTAGTTCAACATAATGTTTTATTCGCTTCGTCACGAAGACCAACAAAAACCCAAAAATGGACGCCGAAAAAGTATCCATCATGAACGCCGTCGTCGGCCGGTTAAGTGCGATCCGCCAAGGCCGACAAACGAGACCTTCTCCATGGCTGCCGACGAGACATTCGCCAAGGTCGCGCCGGTCGCCTCTCAACTCACGATCGTGTAATATATTTTGTATTACATTCTGAACGAGGCGAAGATGGGACATCGGCACGATGTGATGGACGAAGTCCTAGGCTGCGGGTGTAGGCCGGCCTGGGAAGTAGAGACCAGCGATTCCTAGGGATTATTTATATTATAATAGATTTATGTGCGCCGAAATCCGATGCGCTAAATTTAATTGTATATAATTAATTTTTTTATTACAATAAACAATGTTCCAAAGGGGTGGGAAGTAATTTTAAGCAGTCCCCCCGGTCCGAAATTCCAAAATAGGGATGGAAAAGCAGTATAACGGTAGGTGGGTAGTACACGCATACCCGTGAAAATCGCGTATCACTACCGTATGACAATGTCTCCTCGGCCCCGTAGAGACTCACAATATTATTATTATAAATCTCTTGTAATAATTCGATTTCGTCAATCGGCGACGGTTTCCTTATCCCCGAACAAAACACAACACCACGGCTTACATGATTTATTACTACGGTTTGTTTTTTTCTCTTTCCCCCTTCTCTTTTTTTACGGACACCCGGGTATTGTAAATTTCTTTTTCGCGTAGAAAAAACCATCCATTTCGGATGTATCAAAACTATATATATATATATGAGCATCAGCCTCGCTATGTGCACTCAATTAATCAAAACTGTCGTTTGCGCGTATAGTAGTACAACGGTACATAAGGATCGCGTTTCTTTTTTTCTATCGCGATAATTATAAATTATTATTTTCATCCGATGTTATATTTTTTTTTAAAGGCTGATACTGCTGATGGGTGTGCTACTATTTTGGAACGGAAATTAAGGAATTGGATGTACAGAGTGTCCCACGAATATTTATCCATCTCCGGAGATAATCAAAGATAATCAAATTCTATTTTTACATTCCTCACAGAGATAAGGACGACAAATATTTATATTTCAGTTGATTTTTATCTTTTGGTAAAAGAAACTGAAAAAAATTGGAAGTATTTCGGGTTACAATACGTATTTATTGTAAACAATAAGAACTATTATATTGACTGGTACTATACAATATCAACTACTGAAAAAAAATCAAAATAAATTTTATTCAAAATAGTTTTAGACACTTACTATACATATACAGAGTGATTCGCTTACTCATTCACGTAATTATCCCATTGCTTTGGTTAAATTTTGCATAAATTCTGATTTTTGGAATTTTTAAGCAACTTTTGTTTTTCAATTGAGAATCTATATTAAAAATTCCATAAATAGACGCAGGATTACTATAAATACATTTAAGTGTCTACATTTTTGATTTCCGTCTACCCGTTAACGAGATATTCCACTTTTAAGTTTTAGCAGAGGGAGAGTAGTGCAGGAGCACTAATAAAACGCCGCGCGCTGTGCCACCACACAAATTATACTCCAATAGGTTCTCATTTGAAAAACCAAAGTTAGTGTCACCACAAGATACACCTTAAATGTAGTGAAAAATTTGTTCGAAAATATGGGCTTTAACTACACTTAAAAATTCCAAAAAATCAGTATTTGAATTTATACAAAATGTAACCAAAAAAAAAAAAAAAAAAATAGGGCGATCACGCTTAGTGAATCACCCTATATATCAAGATTAAAAACAAAACACCCCATTGAATACAATATTAATTTAATCAACCGGGATACTGGAGACGCTGTCCAGTTTCAATACAATATTTTTGACGCGTTTAATTATTAATATTATTAATATCATTATTAGGCGTTGATCCCGTGCGAAATAATCTCGTTTTATTGACGAGCGCATCTTTTAAGCGAATTACAGTATTAAGGTGGCTTACCTTACCTAATACCAGAAGCGTATAATATAAGACATTAAATAACGTCTTTGAGTTTATGGGTAATATAGGTACCATCTCTCTGTCTCTCTCTCTCTCTCTTTCTATATATATATATATGTATTATGAATTATAATATTTGCAAGGTTAACGGCACGCGGGTTTAAATAAGATTAGAGGTAGTCGATTTTCTCGTTTCAAAGGTCATATTTAGGATAGATAATTTTGACGGTGGTGTCACAAAACATTTTTGCTCCCCCTCTCCTCTGCAACCAAAAAATTTAAAAGTGTAATCAAAATGATAAAAATAGCGAGTTAATCGTGCAATACCAAACAAAAGAAAATACAAATGTATATACATTTAATTACATATAATATAATGAGTACAACATCATACCTAATTGAAAAACATAAATACATTCTAATTTAGAAATTTAATTTCAATTTTAAACAATTGTAAAACCTTGATAATTGTATTATCTTTAAAATTTAAATTCTTAGGTAGATAGCTTGAATGTTAAGAACTACTAGATTGTTCAGCGTTTCTAATGATATATTTCTAACAGTGGAAGCGAAAACTCTCGTAGAGTTGTCGTAAAGAAAATAAAAATATTCAACTTACACTCGAGGTTAATACAGTTCGGTTTGTTGAAACAATTTACATTTGACACGCTAGTATGTACGCTAGGGCATGGGACAACTTAGTGGGCAAATATTGTTAGCATCCCATATTATCGTCAGTTATCAATATTATATCTAGTGTAGTTACAAAACAATAACCGTCAGTGGCCGCATTCAAATAGTGAATTATTTTTTTGATCGGGTCAATGGGACATAATATATTCTGACGACTGCGATGAATACGAAAATTAAAATATATTGTATTTTTTCCACGTAAATTTCTAGTCATAAAACGAATTCGTTAGCAGAAAATTAAAATCTATACAATTTATTAACGAGACGAGACATTATACTGCAGCTGTGAAACGGAGAACAATCCGACCGAATGAAATAATTTAATTATACATTATATCCGTACGGAGATTTTTTTTGTTTCGTTTTTTTTTTTCCCCATTCAAATCGAACGACGAAATAGGTATTCCGAATCAATATTTTGTGCCCGACAATTATAATAATTATTATTTGAAAATCGTACAAATAACTGGTATTTTTTTTTTTAAATGTAAACGATATTATACTGCTGCCGTTGACTTGAAAATAATATCGATAATATTACGAAAACGGGATAAGTATACGAATAAATATTATTTCGGAAATAATACAAAAAGTGAAAAAAAAAAAAACAAATTATGATTATACACGGTTATATTCCTTTGTAGTGTGGCTTATACAAATAGAAATACAATTTATTTGTTAATATTGAAACGTGCACACACATACACACACACACACAAATATTATAATATTATACACCGAGTGTTGGCAATTTGGTATTGCTCGTGATATTCTTTTGAAATAAAAAAAAAAAAAAAAATCAATTATTTAAAATAAATACGCGAATACAAAAAAAAATATCTGTCGTGAAAGAGGAAATAGTATAGGGAAATAATAATAATAATATATTTTTAAATAATTACGACCTCGTTTCGAGTGGAAAAAAAAAAAGTGCCGTAGAGGCTTAACAAGTGCAGCAGCTCGTGATTTTCGATTTCTTATTTTACGTATTTTTATTCATTCTGTATATTTTTTTGTTATTATTTTTGCGCGATTTCTGACGAGAATATAATATATATCCAAAAAATATAAATAATTTCAATATTTTATCGAATAATATTAACTACCTGTATAATATCGTATCTGTATAATATTTTTCCTGGATAATAAATAAAAATATACTTATTGTTGTATGAAAATTACAATATTTATTCTGCGATTAACATATGAGAATAATATATTCAATTAAATTGCTTACCTTCTACGTCTGAACCGTCAAAATAATTTAGAAACAACCTAAGGATTATAAATGAAGACGTTTGGTACACCATTTTAGTACGTTATTTTTTTTAGATTTATTTCACACACGGAAAAGGAAAAAAAGCGAATTATATAAATATTAAAATATTAAAAACCTTGTGTACGCACGAATAGTATAATTATTATGTTGGTGACAGATCACTTTCGCGATGAATTCCGTATTACATTACTCGTATTTGTTCGAAATAAAAAATACACAAATATATTATATATTCGAAAAATATCGCTGAAATTCAGATTTTCTGGTATAGGTAATGTACATTGAATTATTTTATCGAATTTGTTCAAAACTAAAAAGACTGCTCTCTAATAATAACCTATTCGACAGCCGCATACGCGACACACTAATAATACGGTTCGAAATATGAATAATTATTATTCCGTTGAATCTCATCTATAGAAATACAAAATGTTTTTTATGCGTTAACACTCGAATCTGTTTTACAAGCTTTTCGCGTATCAATTAATTATGTACACATTTCATGAAACATCGAATTAATATTTTACTGACGTATTTGTTATTTATCGAACAACTTTATATTATTTTGTTCTATATGGAAGGGTTAAAAAAAAAAATTGTTTTAACCCACGCGTTAAAAACAATCGGCCCGTGTATAACGTCGATTGGAAATGGGAAACGCGTTGAAAGGGTAGTAAACAAATATAATAAAACCGTACTTTTTTATTTTTTCATGGATTGACGAGTATAGAAAACTGTTAAAAAATGTATACGGAAAAACCGACAGTACGATTAGAAAATTCGAAAAATATTTAAAATAAATATATACCTATGATTCCGCATCTTATTAAGCCCGGAATGACAAAATCAAAGCAAAAAATATTAGTACTTCATCGCTACATGCGTGGAAATTCAGAATCTAAAAAAATAAAAAAATAAAACTATTAAAAATAATAATTTGACGTTATCGTCTTTTGACCGACCCGAATCAAAATTTTAGCGCTTTGTAACCTAACCTAATGTAAACACCCGGCATTTTTTAACCGCTGACCCGGTCACTGTCAATCGACAACGGCTGAGAAACGTTTTGTTTTGTTTTGTTTTTTAATGCATATAAGATCGATTACATACATAAACATACGTACGAGTGCACGTTTATACGTCGAAACGAAATATAATATTATGATAACCGTATTATAATAAAGTTATATCAGGTGCACGCGAACATAAAAGTCGGTATCGATGGCGGCCACGTTAAAATTTATACGGAGAAAAAAACCCACCAGTTTTCTGTTATGATTATAACAGAGAATCATGTAAGGTTTCGGAGAACCGGAACGAGAAAAATGTCGAAAAAACTTCAAAAGGTTTCTCTGCAGTAGCCACTATACTCCACTATTTTAAGATACTGCATGCAGCACTAGCATTGAAAAAAAAAACTCTTCGGAGTACGTATAAATTCCTTAATAATAATAACAATAATAATTAGGTTTCCATCATCTTTTGATCTACCCATGCCTGAAATAAGGCAAAGTTTTTTTTTTTTTTTCATTTTCGTTTATCTCGCCCGGTTCTGTACGACGTTATCGTTCGTTTTAATGTGGGGAGTTGTAGGTACCCATTTAAAACCATTAATTTAACCGTTAGCCCGGGACCGTCCAAAAATCATAACCTAGCGGTTTTTCGTTTTTTTTTTTTTTTTTACGATTTAATAATATTATTACGTAGAAACCGACAAAATACACGACGTTGATCGAAAATGTCCACACTACTAATTTATTAGAAATATTATAAATTACCATTATGATTACGAGTGAATCCTCGCGTTAAATAACATAAATGCGTCATTGTAGTCTTATTATACATTTTGAAAAATTATCGATAACATTTTTAAAATAATTTTCGTACATACATGTATTAATTTATTTTCGTGAAACTATAATCATTTATATATTATCATACGTTTTTAATTTTATATTGTTTAATAGTTTTAATTGTGAAGCCAAATTTTAGTTTATAAAATAATAAACTATCGAAAAGAACATATTATAGTTGTATTCGACGATATCGGTGTACGGTTTTGAAAAGTATTATCGCGGTTATATTCAAGTTTCCTTTTTAATCATCACAACCGCGATGTGAATTAATGTCTGTTATATTAAAAAAGGCATAAAACCCTTCGTGTGTGTTACACACCCATTACTAAATTTCGTTAAACCTTGTGATAAATGATATTAATTAAAAAAAAAAAAAAATGTTTTTATTAATTTGATTACACTGTTGTAGACGTTTATGTGTTAGGTATACATTTTCGAATATATAAGAAATATAATTCGTAGTCGTACTATAAAATCTAAGCCTTACATGTTTAAACATACATTTATTTTACAAAAGTCCTCACTCTAGCCTTATATTAAAGAAACGGTATTACATATACGCATAGAAAATAATATAATTAAGTAAACAATTACATTAAATAAACAACGATGACGGGGGGTCAACATAATCGTGATAATATTTTAACATTAATATTATTCAAAACATTATACCTCTATCGTACGTTTTCAATTTTATTTAGAGTTATTATTCGATATTTTTGATGGGTGACCGTTTAATGTTATAAAATAAACATTAGTTATGATACACCCACCGTGTTTCTTCTGTATATGGTTGGACAAATTCGATTTTCTCGCGAAGGCCTGGTTGCAAATACTACACGCAGAAGAAATCTCCTCGTGCGATTTTCAATGCCTCGCCAAACTGCTCTTGGGTGAAAAATAATTTTCGCACACAGTACAGTTAAACACGTTTGAGATATATACGCGCAAAACGTAAATAAAATAATGTTGAACGCTTGAGAGTTTATCGCTAGAATCGGCCGCGGTAGGTCTCTAAGCGAAAATATTCAAAAACGTACTAAAATATCGGAGCGCATTTTGGTCTTCTATATCCGTCACGGGGTACACGGAAAGGGTATCTTTATTATTGGTATGTGTATATTAATGTGGTACGACAACGGGGCTATTCAGCGATTTCCTTCTAAACAAACGTGTATAACACGATAATATGACGTAATGTATGTTATTGTTTTTACGATTTACAATACAATACGATTTTACTATGACACCATCGCAGTTGGAGTATCATTTGTGTGGCGATACGGCACGGTTAATAATGCACCACTACTCTCATCCGATCAAAACTTAATAGTGGAATATCTGGTCAACGGTTCGACAGAAATCGAAAATCTCAACACTAATATTTATTTTAACTAATACTCCATCTATGTATGCAATTTTTAATAAAGGTTGCCATTTGAAAATCAAAAGTAAGTGGTGGTTTTACCACCGAAAATAAAGGTGATAAAATAAAACATAAATATAATATTGTAGAGCAGCTTGTTACTTAAATGCTCATACAGATTTGTATACTATACAGATATTCATACAGATCAAAGGGATAATTAAAAAAGGCATACCGAAAGCGAGATCAAAGAAAAAATAAAAACAAATTAACGGAACGCTTGTATATTCGCGTTAATTTTATGACATTTTTAATTACAAGTCATATTATTTGAATTTCAGCATTTTTTTTTTTTTTTAATTTTCTATACCTAGACGGAAATTATGAAAATGAAAAGCAATTAAATAACCAAAAGGTTTGCACCTATTTAATTACGTAAAACTTTAAGAAACTAATATACCTAATTGTAAATAGAAATTACGTACGTAAAAAGGTAAGGTAAAATCAAAAGAATTAGCTGCGTTTCACCAGAATTGAATACTCGAATTTCTTGAATCAAAAAAAACTTTCATACAACTCTCCAAACACGAAAAAAAGCAGTTTTTTGGGCGAATAAGAAAAAAGTTTTTCCAGCACTTGTATCGTTGAATTTTGATCAAATACAATTTTCGTGGATATAGTATTTATATACAACTCGTTAACAAAAAAAAAAAAAAAAAAGTGGTACCGAACACGAGAAAATGTAGTTTTTTCTATGTTTGTGCCGGTGAATCGTTTCTTTAGCACTCGCCTTTTATTTTTTTTGTGTTACTTAGTTATATAAAAAAAAAGTACATAATACCGTTGAAATTCGAAAATATTAGTGCTATGGAGCTAAAAAATAGATTTCACGATACGCTTTGAACATTTAAAAAAAAAAAAAAAAAAAATAGGTTAAGTGTTCAAAACTTTAAAAATTGTTTGTAAAGGTTCCTAACAGTATAAGCAAATGTCATATTATTGTTGAGCACAAACATAAAAATAATATTCTGAACTTCGCGCGCAATCGGTTTTCGTTAGCAATAATTTATCGTTGGATATGCAGATATCAATTAAATTACTCTATATATGTGTTTTCTTTGCCCGCATCTCACCCGCAACTGTAGCATGCCCGTCAACTGTGAGTTTTGTATTATTTTACAACAATTACAATAGAATAACGCATCTAAGAATAGTGAATAGATTCGTGCTGTACATCCGCAAATATTTATCATTATAAAATGTATAAATACAAGTGTAGGAATATTATTATTTTTGTTTGTTTTTTACACAATTTATTTTATTGACCGACAACTGTTATCACTCGGATGTCGTTCCGGGAGTCAAAATAACAATGCAATATACGTAGCGACCACTAGTATAGATATGTCAAGGGCAGAGTATAATAATACGACTGTAGTAATAATATACAACAACAATAGCAATAATAATATTCTGTTTTCTGTTTACCAAAGAGCGATCGTTATCGGTGATTTTTTTTAAAAGCGCGCGGAATATAATATAAACATTATACAAAGTTTTTGTTCCCTCTCGTACAAATAACATTCGGCTATTACAATATATTTACGCTTGTTACTGTTAAAGAAGTACGGCCGATACACAGTAATACATTTTCGAATGTCAATCTACCGGCACTGTTATTATAGATATATTATTGTTATAATATTATTATTATTATTATGTTTTTTTTTTACATATACACATATATATTAATTAATTTGACAAACCCGTCAAAACGGTACATGATAGTTAACTCAGATTTTGGTTAGGTTGATACGAACATAAAAATTAACAAGTCACCCACTGGTCGTGTGTTATAAGAATACAAGTAGGGTCGTTGGAGTAATATTGGAAATGAAATTTGCAAGTTTTACGAATAAAACCGTTATTAACTGTAAATTATAAAAATTAGTCTTAAATGGCTATTTAAGGTATTAAATGTAAAACAATTTAAATCCAAAATGCTCGGCAATTATTATTATTAGACTACCATCCAACTCGGGGTTATAGATTTGTAGAATTGCTTTAATAAAAAATTTGTAATACTATATTTGGCCACAGGTCGACGAAAAAAGTATAGAGTTGAAAATATTATTTCTAAATGTACGTGTATAAATGAAATCACTCTCTATATATATTCTATTCGTTCTAACATCCATTCTAAAACGTGACACGCCTATTAGCAGTAACAGCATTTTTCACATAAAGAGCTCATACTACTGACGGGTGTGCTACTGTCGTAGATAGGAAGTTGGGAAAATATGCTGCATAGAGTTATATAATTTATATCTGTACGGAATGATAAACCATTGTTAACGAAAAACGATTTTGAGCGAAATTCTTTTAAATATGTTTTAAAAATCCATCTATTTTATGATTTTCGTTAAAACTTAAACTGAGCTAAAAAATTATATTGACGTTAATCGAGAAAATAAGATTGGAATTCGAAATACGTTATTTTTACGGTTTTCATTAATATTTGAACTTCAAACATCTATAAAACAAAACGTCAATAGTTTTTTCAAAAATTTCTGATCGGCCAACACAATTTTATCCACATAAAAATAAATTAAAACCAAGAAAGCGTGACAATTTCTAATGCCTATAAACAGTTCGAAAATCGCCATAATTCTTTGAACATTTCACCGCTTTTAGGAAAAGCCAACATAAAACTATTATGTGAAAATGTCTGGTCTCTACTGTTGTTTTTAACCGAATTAAAATAAAAAAAAACAAAACCGAAAATAATGAAAAACACGTGTTTCCGTAAATTTGCAATTTAAATGCGCGTTGTAATTAAAGTTATTTAATTCACCGTGGAAATAGATCGAAAAAAAAAAAAAAAGAGGAGTAAAACTAAATCAGGGTAATAATATTATAACGTTCGTGGACAAGACAGCCGAACAGTTTCTACATTACCTGCATTGAATGAATCGCCAACGTCCGCCAGAGTGAATTCATTCTCACTCGTAAAAACTAAACGGTTTTCCCGACTTCTAGTTTCTATATAGATATATGGCGTGTTAGCGTACGGACAAAGTAGTTTATTTATATTTAAAAATACAACAGGTCAATTATTATGAAATTGAAAAAAAATTCAAACGCAACATAAACATCAGCGAAAAGAGCCCTCAGGGGTAGACATCGGCTATTTCAGTACTTCTGTGTATTCTGCTATTTAATACAATGCGCCGTATACACTTCGACGGAATTGCCTTGGCCGCCAAGAGCACTTGTCGACCGTCTGCCCTGGTACGGTAATAATTATACGAAACCGATCGGACGAAATTGGATTATAACCGACTGGAGGGAGGGCGTACATTTTAATTCGATTCGCGTGTAAAAAACGAAAATCGTCTATCACACAAACTCGCGACTAATATACTAACTATCGTATAGCATACGAAAACAAAATAATAAATAGTTATGCGCCGAACAGACGGTTAGGCACATTAATCGAATAACTTCGAAACATTAATCAACCTTAAAATACGAGTTGAAGTTTTAGTAGTATATATAATACTTTGTTATTTTATTTTATTTACGAATGCTGAATGTAAATTAATTTTTTTGAACGGCATTTAAAAAAATGTTTAAATTATTAATATATATATATATATCTTTATATTAACGATACGGTTTTATTATTTTTTTTTTTATATATATTTTTTATGTGCTTGTCTTTAAATTACTTTTTTGCCTCAATCTTACCTCAAAAGTCTACAAGAACTTACTTGTAACCTTTTTGAATTAGGTAGTTGATACATTTAAATAGTTATTTATTGATTTATCCTGTGATTTTCTTAATAATTGTTGAACATACAATGGAGATCCTGAGAATATGGGGAATAATTAACGAAAAAGATGACACAAACTGTGGTTGTAGAGAGTCACAGACAATGGCATACATTTAATCTATAACAATTGCTCGACCAAACGTGAGATAACAGATTTAAATCTGTAAACAACAAGCCATAGAGATAGCAGAGTACTGGAGTCATGCAATACACAAATTTCATAAACATATTACTTTTATTATCTTATTATTATTATTTAGTTTATTTTGTTTCATTATTATTATAATTTTTTTTTTTTTTAACTTTTATTCACAGTTTTCTGAACGGGGGAATAGAATAAAGTATAATCATTATTATTAATGTACGTGGATTATAATAAAAAAAGCTTGTCAGAACCAAAAAAAAAAAAAAAAAAAATGCATCTATATCAAACGCAGCTACCTGTATCATATCGATTTCCATCCGAAACGATTTTGTTTTCCGCTGGGATACAATCTTATATGTTTAATATAGACATGCAATTATTTTTTTTTTTTTTTTGTACACCCAAACAATGTCGGATTACGAATTTCGTTTCGGTATAATGCGAACCACGAGGAAATCGGTTACCCTAACGTACTACCTACAGTATAATCTTGTAAGGTAAAAAAAAAAAAAAACATTTCAATCTGTAGAAAGTATAATATAATTTAAAAGTACTAGTACGAAAAATAAATTGTTTCGAATTGATTAATGCGCATATATATTACATACCGATTTAAATATTTGTTTTTTTTTTTTTGTTTTTTATTATGAAATAGGTTTATCTTTCATCCTGCACGCGCCGGGGCATATTAATATTATGAATTTAAAAAAGTTCTGTATAAATGTATACTATATCCGCTAACGAACGAAACGAAAACAAGAGTAAAAACAAAATTGTCGGACATACTTCACAACGTGTGCAGGTCAATATTGTAAGTGAGTTGGTGAGCTATTTTTTTATTTTTTGTTGCCAAAATGTAACTAAGAAATAAAAAAAAAAGACATCCTAGAATAATATGGACAGGGGCAACCACTATTATAGATAATTAAATGCATAGCTGTAAGCAACGATAAACCATTGCTAACGAAAAAACGATTCTGAGCGGAGTTCAGTTGATAGTGATACTTTGTCAACAATAAATATGTCATTTTATAGTAAAAAAAAAATTTAAATAGGCTTTATATAACGCCTATTAAAGCTTTATATATTAATTTTTTTATTTATATATCTTCTTTAATAAAATTTGTTTAATGTTGTACCGATTCTCACAATTTGTCTACGTTTTTCGCGGTTTTTCCATGTTTTACCCGGGTTTTTCACATTTGCTGGGTTAACTATTAGGAAAATCAAAAAATGACCTTTTTAAAGAACCTACCTAGTGAAATTACCTTTTAGAAATATTGCTATCACTAAAAATTGGTGCAAAATTATTGATTGAAGAGTAATGCACAAGAAAAAAAAAATCGTAATATTTTAGTAATGTATTTCGTACATTTTCCCGTTCTTTTTCGGATTTGATGAATAACTCTTAAGAAAATCGAAAAATAACCTCTTTAAAGTACCTTTCTGCACTAAATTCCTTTCAGTAAAGGTGCTACATTTAGAAATCTGAGCAAGTCTTCTGGTAGAAAAGTTGTTTACAGAGTAAAAAAATAAAAAATAAAAAATAAAATAAACATCTTTGTAAAACCATAAACTTCTTCGCTCTACTCAGAATCTAAAATAGAACCTATCAACATTTTAAACTGTTTAAAATGATAATAATTTTGTTAATAATATATATTATAACTTAGGTTATAATAATATGCCAGCCTGAAAATGTCACATGTTTTGAGGTGATGACATGACAAATCGGAAAACTTTTTACACAGGTACCTACTGAAAAAATATTTGCTGAGGGGAAAAAAAAAATTTTTTTATAACTATTACGTTCATCTCAATACTCAGAATCTAAAACTATCAACAGAGCTGATATCGGATATTTTTAAAATCTCAAAACCACAGTAAATGTCCTATATTTCATTTAAGGAAAACAAACGATTTATAGTATTATGGTTGTAGTATAGGATTTAACTCTTGAAATACTAAGTACTTTTGAATTCAATAATCCGTAATAATAACTTTGAACTCAGCAGACCGTCAAGGGTTTACGGTCGTACTTTGAAGTCGGATTTTTATGTTTTCAATTTTAACTATCTACGTGCCACGCACACTGCAATCGATAAATAGATCGATTGTAATCGAATACGTTTTCTCTTGTTTTTAAAACGGCCAAATGCGTGTAAAAATCTTAATATTATAAAAATATAATATACCTGACTAATATACATATCATGCAATATTAATATATAAAAAATTAGAATCGATTTTAACGTCTTAATATTCCGCGACATTTTTTTTTTTTTTTTTCAATAGATGAATTGTGACTCAGTCGACCATATAATATTGGTAAAATATCGAACAAATATAATGCGAAAGTTTTCTATTTGAAGATCAAACAGAAGTAAAATCCACTAATCTAATAAGATATATTTATTTATGAAAGGTATTATCAATTAACGTTAAGGGTTTCCAAAGAAATTATTACACGCCCTATCTATGACAACAGACTTATCGTATCACACGTAAAATATTACGCGTCGTTATAATAATAATAACAATAATAACAAATAACACTATTATTGTTACTACCACGGAGCCGTATAACAATTAAAAAAAATTAAAACCGTACCTATATAATATTCTCTCGATTCTCCCCGCACAAATTATGTATATATAGATAAGTACCGCAATACATATATTTCATGGTAAACGGCAATCGGCCAAATAGGCTATAATAATAATGGTCCGGAGGGTCTTTATCAGCCGTAAAGAAAATAAAATCGCCCGTTTGAAATTGAATACTTCTACGACGGCTGAAAATGAAAAAAAAATAAATAGGTCGTTTGTGGGAAAGGTGGGGTACATAAAATTATTCAATTCATACCTATAACCAACGATAAACTATCGCTAAGGAAAAACTCTCCAAAGTCCGGATAAACATAGTTTTTTATTTTCCTCAAAATTTGAACTTAAAAGATCTTAAAAAAACTCACGACATTAATTGCTTTAATTAACTTTAATTAACGGCATTAAAATACAATATTAACTCAATTTTATTTATTTTTTTACCATGGAATACAGATTATGATGTAAAATTTGCAAATATTTTTGCAATAATGTTAAATGTTAATAAATAGCTCAATAATTTCCAGAATGATTTGAACGTTTTACTTACATCTAGAAAAAAATGAAATAAAAAAAAAGAATGTAAAAAGGATATTGATATTGTCGTAAATTTGCTCGGTTCATCTAAATCGTTAAGAAAACTACAAGGAAAATAAACAAATCAACTCTTAAATGAACCATCTAGTTAAAATTTTATTTCAGAAAAAACGTTACATTAGAAATTAAAAACAAGATTTTCGGTAAAAAAGTATCTCCAAATAGGAGAAAAAAGAACAAACGTATAATGTTCAATTTTTAAGTAATATTTATCGAAACACGTTTTTGGTTTTTAATAGCGGTACTTCTAAACTACCTCAAAAGTCGCCCGAAGACCTTATACACTCGCAGTATATCATAGAGAGGATGACGGATTCTGGGTTTTTATTTTCTTTATGATATTTGATTATTAGTCCCGAGATAGTGTGAAGTTACTGTTATATTTATGTGTTATGTGGAACAACTTTATTTTACGGAAGTCCGATGAAATCGGTGGCGATGGAAACAGGTAGTCCGGTTTTATAAAAACATACAAATATATACCTATATACATTTCTAAGAGCCTTTGCCATCCGTATAGTACTATATAATATTGGTACCTTTATAAGAGCAAGCGAAATTTTCGGATTAGTGCCAACCAAGCGGCGGTGGTGATGGTGGTGGTGGCAGTGGCGGCGGTGACGACGACATTTGGATGGCCTCCAAAATGGCCGCGAGCCAAGTTTACCAAGTTTCTTCTTTATCCCGCTCTCGGCCGGGCTCTCTGTGTTGTTCCCGTTTCGACCAGAGCCAGTGCTGTACGCAATATAGTTTTCGGCCTATTCAAAAACCCACGGCCGTGCGCGATTTTATCGAATAGGTATAAAGTTTGGGTGAATTTTATTTATACTTCCCCCTATCTGAGACTCACTTTTAAACATATCGAAATAAATTAACTTGATTTCTCGAATCTTATATGAATTCGTTTGTATTGTCTGCTTAAACCGTTTAAATGATATTATTTAGGCGTAGTTATACGGACGAAGCTGGTAACTCTTCGAGTTCTTATTATACTCGAATTTTTAATAGCATATATAGGGTTTGAAATCTGATAGGCTTTAAAGTATTTTAGTTAAAATAACGTTTTCACCGATGCTAGGTACCGATACTGCTGAGTTTGTGGTCCTTATTTTTGGACATTCAACATATTGATTTGACAGTTTGTTTAATACTATAAGAAAAAAATCTAACCGAAATTTCACTATGAATACTCTTTTTCTTCATGTTCAACTAGAGGATTGAAAAATTAATGAAAATGGGCAATATTATTGTTTTGGAAGCTCTACTACAGAATTTAAAATTTTCAATAAAAATGTCTTTACCGACTATTCCAAAAATAGATTATTATTTATGGAAAAAAACAAATTTAAATAGTATTCGTTAAGCTAATTAATTCTTTCAAGATCTTTAACATCTTTCAGAAACATTATGCTACACTTGAATTTTGGTGCAAGATTTCCGGTAGAAAAATAAAGCCGAAAAAAAATTAAAATAATTAAAACGTTTATTCAGTAATTTTTCTTTAACGTTTTTTCCCCGGTTTTTTTCAAAATTATTATGAAAAATACGCAAAAAATCTAAAAAATACTTTCTTTTACATCAACTAGATAGGGTTTTGATCCAGAAAAGATTTTTCTCGTAACATTCGAATCGAGATTTCTGAATGACAAGGAGTGTATATAATATATATTTACTGTAATACGTTGACAATTCGATACTACATACTTGATTTGGTTTGTCGATTTCGAACTACGACGTTCGTATCAATGGTTTTCGGTCGGATTATTTACACGACGAAAACGCGACGATCATTTTCCGGTCGACTTGACTGTATAATATGTGTGTATCCGTCGGATTACTGAAATATATTGATAGGTGACGGCGGACCGGCAAATGATTTACCATCGCGACAGAGATTCCGATAGTCGCCGATCGTTCCGCGTGAAAACGCGCTTAAATTGTACTGTACCGTCCGCACCGTGTTCGCGCACGCTAGTGGTTCCCAGCCGGTGGTCTGCGAACCACCGATAGCTCGTAGATTGGCATTGACCGTCCACGGTGCCGACTGCTTTTTTCGATTTTTATTTTTTTACTGCAAAAATTTAAAAAAAACCGCACATACTTCGCACGTGATTGACTTGGTGACTAGGTGAGAAGTTGGCAAGATATAGGGGAAATTTAATAATGCACTATGCATTTTCTTTAATAATGCTCGTTTAATAATGTATCTATTTTCTCGGTTTTTACCGTGTTTTTTCTATTTGTCGGGAAAAACTCTTATGTAAATCAAAAAAATTACCTCCTTAAAGTGCCATCCCAGTCGGATTTTCTTTCAGAAAGAGTAAAACGGAGCAAAATCGGTGGTAACGTAAAAGTTGTTAACGGGGAAAAAAAATCTCTTAATAAATACTTACTAATTACAACATTTCGTATATTTTTCCATTTTTCGGGACAATAAATAGTTATACTGCATCACATTTGCGCGAGCGTGAAAAAATAATTTCTCCGTGAATTGTCGAGGTCCGCGACTCATCAAAAGTCCTCTGAGCGGACCGTACCGTCGAAAATGTTGGGAAACACCGGTGTACACTAATCGTAATTTTCAAAATATTCCGCTAGAAGACGAATTCGCGGATGGCTACGCGACCGCGGAATTAATAGATATTCATCTGGCGCAAAGTCTATATCGACGTAATAATTTGCCGGTGGTCACGATCGATACAGGGCGATTCACTAAGCGAGACCATCCATTTTTTTTCGGTAAAATTTTGCAAGCATTCAAATTCTGATTTTTGGAATTACTCCTTCAAATAAAAGGAGTAATTCCCATAAATAATGGGATTTTTAATACAGGTTCTCATTTGAAAAACCGAAGTTATTATCGTCATAGGATACTCTTTAAATGTGAAAAATCCAAGTATTTGAAGATATTGATTTTAACTGCACGTAAAAAAACCCAAAAAGTCAGAATATATATACAAAATGTAAGCAAAAAAATGGAGTGAGCACGCTTAGTGAATCATACTGTGTATTTTTTAATACATACACAGTGTCGTTCAGATATCTCTGACACATGCACATAACTTTTTTTCGTTCAATATTTTTTCCTCATTAGAACCTATACCAAACGATTCACCGATTGTTTCATGAATAACGATTTTTGTAAACTTAAAAACATTGAGGGATTTTATAACGATTCGTCGTTAGTATTTGCACTACCAATATTTTATTTTTTGGAAAATGATTTTGAACAGAGCTCAGTATAATATAATATATCAGCATATTGATAATATTAAAAGGAGAAAAAAAGAATTAAAATCGATTTCGTTGAAAACTATACGGGTGGGGTACATCCACAGTTTTTCAACATTTTTGTTTTTTTTTTTTTTTTTTTTTAAAAAAAAAAAAAAAAAAAAAATACCAAGCGAGTATTAAAGTATACGTGTTCACTGTAGGCTATATTGTTCCGTCTCGGGCTCGAGTTACGTGATCGAATTTTTCGCATGATATTCGTACACGATTCCCGGGCCTAAAACCGGGAAAACAATACGCGTTTAGAGGGAGAGAAAAAAAATAATATTCTATCAATAATTGATCGGATTCGCGTTTTACGTTTCCCGTATCGTAAATAATATGTATATATATATTATCGTTATACGGCCGGCGCGTGATTTATTGGACGCCACAGTGCGTATAACAGTGGGAGAGGGGGGAAAAAAATGCATTCCGTTTCGGATACGTACTATATATAATATTATAATATACGAAAATAATATTGTCGGAATAAAATATTGGATATGTGTATACGTACACATATATTATATAATATACGCTTATATTCTCTCGCGTCGCGGACAAGGGGCGAACCGAACAAAAATATCGCGTAACCGCGCGTCGATCGCGTTGATATTATAATGTTTCGCGCGGTATAATTCATTCTCGTTCGGTTCGCCGACGACGTGACGGAACGGACGATAACAATTATCGTTGCGTATCGGATTTGTATTGTTCGATAGCCAATCCAAAATGTATAATATCGCAATATCGGGATTCAATTTCGTAAAACAAAAAAAAAAAACAAAAAAACAAAACCGTATACCCATCGTGCCCCAGGTACTGTGAAACGGGAATCAGATATCTTTGATCTCAATACGAAAAAACACACTGAGATACATAAACATCTTCTGTGTATACCGTACAAAATACTTTGTTCTCGTCGTTTAATCTTAAAGCTAAAACGAAAAAAATCCACGCGCTTCGGCCACCTGTGGTCACGGCACAACTGTTGGGGACTTTACCGGCTAGGCCGGTTGTCACTCGGCGCTTGGTACGAACCTGATAACCTACCTACATGATGATACAAAAATAAAATAATGGAAATTGTTAGCCACGAAACAAAACCGAGACCTCGCACATTTTTGTTTTGCCCGTCGTTGCCTGAGCCAAAAAAAGTACACTCCAACAATGAACTAAGTTACCGGTTTCCATAGTAACTACTGTTCCGAATACGTATATCCTCGCTCCAACTATCACAGCCCTAAAACATTTATTTATTTGTTTTGTTTGTTTTAACATTTTTAGATTCTGAGTTTAGCGAAAAATATATTGGTTTTACAAAAGATGTTTGTTTTTTTAAATTATTTTATGATAACACTTTTTCGACTAAAATGCTTACTCTGAATATCAAGTGTAGCACCTTTTTTGAAAAGAAATGTTTTCTGGGTGGGACTGTAGAGGTAATTTTTTGAAGTCCTCATTAATATTCGAGAAAATAAGGAAAACCTGGTTCTTTAGGTTAAATAATATTCAAAGATTAAAAATAAGATTGTCATTGGCAACTGTTTTTATTTATTTTTTGTTGTTAAGTTTTTATTATTTTAATATTTTTTAAACAATCATTGTTGCCATGAAAACGCACATTGTTGTAATCATTTCAATAATATATACTGTGTTCAAAGTAATACTATAAACTGAACTTCACTCAGAATCGTTTTTTCGTTAGCAAAGGTTTATCGTTAATTGCAGATATATATATATATATATATATATATATATATATTAAATTTCCATCTTTATCCTACCTTCCCAACTTCTCACTTACAAACAGTGACTGCACCCACGTGTGAAGTATGTTTATCCATTTTTTTTTATCTCATCCATATCACCAAGAAAATCCATCAATTAAGAAAAATAATTCGATTTTCGCTACCATAAATACCTATAACCTTGTGTGAGATGCCTTTATGGGGAGAAAAATCATAGCCTATAAGTTATTCTTGATCTAAAATCACATCTAGGCAAAATCTCAGCTTAATCTGTTCAGTAGTATTTTGCGTACCATACCCGTATCAAAATCCACAAGTACGACGTGGATATCAAATTGATTTTAAGCAAGGTTTTAATTTAAATAAAATTACCTATATTTATAATATAATATTCAATTGAGAGAAAAATTGGATGTATCTAATATTTAGAACATATGACTCATGAACATGAAAAAATGTGATGAAACCCACATGACACTTTTAAACGTACTAAAGAATTAATAAAAGCTTTAGGAAATTTCTAATAAAAAGTTTAAGACCTCGGATCATTGTATAGAGATGGGATTTTTTTTTTGAATGAGCTTGTTCTAGTAACGCACACTAATAATGGTGACTAAAATTTAAAAAAATTTAAATTCATTGTGTATTATTATTATTTGTTTAATAACTATATGCATAATGGAAAATGTTTTTGGAATGCTCCAACGGAAAATTTAGATAATTTACAGCTAGGTATACAATCGAATGAATTAACTACGAAAAAACTACAAATTACAATAAATGAAAAAATTTTCACTGAGATATTCCACGGAGCTAGTAAAATCCAGGAAATAGCAGGTATACACACTAAAAAATACCGTTCAATCTATTTTTGACTGAATGTTGATAATTTACATGCTCACCCCCGCCATTGAACATCGATATCGAAAGCAAGTGAGTATAAAAACTTTAACAGTAATTAAAAATGTTATATCGTTGGCCGAAACTAAAATTGTATACTCCTGTATAATATGTACTAAGATGTATGTTATTAATAATATACATGCATTATTAGAATATTATTCTAAAATCGTTACTATACCGCGTAAAAGGTTCACACCCGAGCCAACCATTGACCAACCAGAGAAATACCCGCCTACGTTCTGTAAAACTTTCAGGTTTTTTTGTATTTTTATTATGTATATAGTTTTTTTTTTTTTACTACAATTTAACCCTGCAACGTCATAAGTCCTCCAGTTACACAATAGATTTGTGGTACGAGATTCAAACAGTTTTCGTCAACTCGCGCGAGTAAATAAATTAAATTCGAGTGATCTCTCGCCCGTAAAAAAACGACCGGAACCGTACAATGCGTTCGTGTGTATGTGCATTACAAAAAAAGTCAGTTTTATTATAAAACCGTGGTAAATAAATAAAAAAAAAAATTTATACACGCAGTGAAAAACCGTCTTTTCTTCTTTTTTCCGCATTCTGCACTCGTGTGTTGTACTTAAACGAGTGTCCCTTTTTCGACGCTCTTAACTTATTTGCACCACCCCTTCACCATCCTACTGACGACGACCACAAACGACAAAAATGTTTTTCCGGCCAGCGAAAAGAACGCGCGATTGCGTTTTTTCGCTGCGTATTGTACATAAAAATAATATTATTACTATTATTATTTCCATACACAATATGCGTGTAATTTTGTATTTTATTAGTTATTATGCGATATACACAAAAATTAATCGCGGTCAAAAAGTCGACAGCGTGAGGACAAAAGCCGCAACTCTGGTAAAAAAAAACCCACTACAAAAAAAGCCCAGGACGATAAAAAAAAACCTCCCGTGTCTGAATATAATTTTATAAAAGTATATATTTAAAAAAAATGTATACATATATAATTTGATTTTTTTTTATTACTATCCAGACCGAGCTTTGGGGTTTCGTATGCAGCATTTTTTTAAAAACAAAAAAAAAAAAAAAGATAAAGTTTTACGCGTTATGTGGCGAGCGTTATAGCTGTACAATTATATTTCCGGTGTGGTTGATATTCGATCTGTATAACAGATTTAAAATAATATAAATATAACCTAGATAGCATGTCCGTAATGATAATATTATATTAATATCAATTTTTCATAAAAAAAAAAAAAAAAAAAAAATGATATTATTAAATAAATATTGATAGTATATCAAATAATAATGTGAATATATTATTAATATAACATCATAAATGAAATATTTATAGAATTTTCTGAATATATTATGACCACAGTATTGTTGAAGTCTAAATTATTCTATATTTCTATTTAGAAACTCTACCATAGGAATGATAATAATAATAATATATAATAGTGTAGATACATATTTTCTACGTTGAAATCCGCTGGTTTACTATCGGGTTTGTCCCGATGTACGCCCGCTGCCGCATAAACAATCTTAATAGTAATAGCAATATAAGCGAAAAATGTGTTAATATAAACAAATATTATTACGATTAAAAGTAATCTATAACGGGCCGACCGAGATTTACTTATCATCTGCATACATAAGTAACATAGACCGAAAACATATAATTTTTAACGTAGTTGGCTGTTAAATTAAATTGATATTGTTATTGTATTTGGTCGTTATATTGCAGTACCGAAGCCAGTGTTTTGTTTTTGTTCGAAGGGGGTACTTTTCATTTTTATATGAGTTATCATATTTTATTGGACGATAAAATACACAGAAATAACCAGTACACAAAAAAAGGGCAGCACGACCCCACTACCCCCTTTACCTTCCCTTTAGTACTCGTGTGCACTATTCAGAAGAGGTTAAAGTTCCTGTTCCCGGAAAATCCGCAATTTCGAGACGTCCCTGTATAGATAGGTACCTGTATTATATTTTCATATTTACTTGTATAGCCATAAAATCAACTTCTTAATAATTAAGTAGGTAGTCTAGTGGATAGGGCATTAGGTTATATTAGGTAGGGTCTCGGGTTCAATGCCCGACTGTGGCAAGTTACAAAATTTCTTATTAAAAAAAAAAAGTTAGAAAAATAACATTATTAAAATATTTAATAAACGAAAATCCAGGTGCATTTTCCTGGCACCCTTGCTTTCGAATTTCGAAACCAACCCGGGGCTTTCGTTTGTTTCGTCCCCGTCACAATCGATCAAAACAAATTTTAGATTTGATTATTTAGATTATCATAAACCATAAAAAAAAAAAAATTTTAGTCCACGTAATATTTTAGAAGTAAATATGTAATATTATTAATTGTTTCGGCCGCCATCACCGCCAAAAGTACAATAATATAATATATTGCCATTGGAATAATAATAATGACATTTTTCTCGTTTAAACCCGTTTAAGAATACAAATTTAAAAAAATAATAAATCTTTTTTCAAAAAAATATTTTCGTACCGGACCGACACCGGACGACCCCTATACGCATGTTTAACGATCAGCCATCGTTGCAATTCCCCTACCCCGTTTTTCCTTGAATGGCCACTACGCGTTAACAATATTTATGTGTTGCAGCCGCGTCGGTGCACTATAATAACACCGCCGAGACCGTATTCAGGGATTCATTTCTTGGGTAAAGTATGATAATATATTACAGTAACGGATTCACGAATATATTATATGATAGCCAATGCATTGTAGTCTGGTATAATAGTCGCATTACGCCGTTCGAATAAAAAAAAAAAAAAACAATTAAAATATTATCACGTCGTTACCGATTATCTCTAAAAGCCCCATAGCGATTAGATTCGCTTAAGATTAAGTTGTAACCATGGGAATAGCGGCGGTTCTGACGCTCACGAAGGGGGGCGAACTGGTTTTTATGTATCCGCTATAGATCCAAGAAAACCAATTACAGGGAGAGAGGGTCTAAAATTAATTTAACATATAGGTTCATCCCGCATACTCGTATTTTTTACGTTCAAACGTACACGGCTGGATCCCCTTCTCACAGTTACGACCACGGATACAATACATTTGTTGTATATATCTTTATATTTGTATAATTCTAGTGACGATTTAAAATTAATAATGTTTCGGCTTTATTGATTCACAAACATACAAATTTTCGCATTTAATATCGTATATATAAAAATCACGCGTACGACGAGTTGGGGTGCGATGCACTCTGAAAATACTCAACCGATTTTGATAATGCTCAACGTGTGTGATTCGATCCAACTTAAAATATAGGATAGTCTTTATTTAAGTATATATCAGGGTAGGTACATCAGCAGCAATGAATCTATCTGGCGTATTTTTAGTTTTTTCGAACACGAAAGAGAGCTTTCTGTCCAGTGTCTTGCATACATCTCGAAACCGGTTAACGTGTATATTTTACCGAAACAAATGTTCTCCGAAAAGTATTTGAGCCAACAAAATCGATACTAACTGACTGACTGAGAAATGTTGGTTTGTACTTGTATTCTCGGGAAAAAATCAAACATTTTCAAATTTTGACATAACGTGTCATTCTCAATTCCATAATGTATATAGGGGTTTTTAGGTATTTTTGAAAAAAATATCTAATTGTTTATGTAAATGTTATTATTAATTTTTGTTTATTTATGAGTGAAAAGCCCGGATTAAATGATTGTAGGTCTAGGGCCAAAGAATCTTAGGGGCTCATAAAAATATTCACAATAATGGTGACTATACAATATTATCAGCCAAGGCCAATATTACGATACTACGATATTACGATGGCCTGAGGCCATGACCCCCACTAGTTTCCCCCCTAAATTTGAGCCTTGTGAGTTACCTTGGTGATACAGATGATAATTTGATTGTCACGGATAAGAAAATTACTATTATTATTATTTAGCACTAGCAAAGTATTTCTAGGCCAACTAATATTAATATTTAATATTAATAGGATACAAAATTTTAATCGTAAACTATAGTTCAGTTAACTTCATAATTAGTCAGGAAATAATGAAAATAAACAAATTATCTATAAATAATCAAGTTTGAAATCACAAAACAAATAATTGACCTTCTAACTGTCTATAGTTGAATAAAAAAAAAAAAATTAAATAAAAAATTAAACTATATATGTCTACGGAATTAAAAACAGGGACTTTGCTTCGAACTTTTTGGCTGGGAAATCAACTCAAATAGATTGATAGTAACTTAAATATTTTTGTTATTAAGTGATTTTTTTCACGAACACACAAAATAATTTAACATTAAATTGTTCAATTGTTTAAAACGGTTTTTGGAATTTAGTTAATGTGATAGCAGCAGCGGCTTTTCTGGGATTTAAAGTTTTATACAGTAATACCAGTTATTATTATATATAATGTTAAAAACATGGTTAAAGGTTCAGAAATCCGGCTGAGTACTTATACTTGGGCAGGACAGTCCTGCGTTCAAGCTATTTGTCTCGTTGTCCTCAAAGAACAAAAAAATTTACTAATTTTAAAAAAAAAAACCACTCTGGGGCAAAACATTCTGTTAAAAAATGCGAGTAATTATTAGCCGCAACAGAAAACAATAAAATATCTACTCGCTGAATCCACAGCTGTATCCCTGTTCGCTCTGAAAAACATAGAAAACCAGTACACCAGACTACACAAGATTAATTCTATGTTCTTTTTGAATTATTTTTTTTTTACAAATAAGCATAATAAATTAGTTGAATAATTATTTTGGATAATTTTATTTTATTCTGTACTGTGTTTTACTTATACTGTATTATTACGTTTTGCAGTCGTCGTTGTTCTAATCAAAAATAATACAAATATTTCTGAACCCCTATAATATTAAAATGTACAGACGTTCCGTTTTGAGGGGATAAAATAACGACCAAGTTATTTATATCGAAATTGACTATTGCTGTTAAAATTAAAAAAAAAAAAGTTTGAAAATCTTGTATAACAATCAATACGATTTTATTATTTTCAAGTGAACTAATTTTT
The DNA here is from genome assembly GCA_902439185.1 of Cinara cedri. Lineage (NCBI taxonomy): Eukaryota > Metazoa > Arthropoda > Insecta > Hemiptera > Aphididae > Cinara > Cinara cedri. The sequence continues at coordinate 4,442,135 of CABPRJ010000476.1, read as the reverse complement.
AAACAAAAAAGAAAAGAAAAAAACAATTTAGAATGCCTATTACGAGTGAGCTAAGTTCCCGGTTTCGAAATGTATTTGAAACAACAATCTATAGTTGTATATACAATAAAGTATTACGTTACCTATTACTATATTATTAATTTATATTTTTAATATTAGTTATTAATTACGCATAGCTAACCGGTGTAAATAATGATGTGTAAAGTGCCTGTTATCAAATTGCGCAACTCCGGGTCTCGTGTATAATAACATGTCAAATTATAACTGATGTAGTCGTACGACTATTATTTTATTGTACCGCAATATAATATCATCTATACAATTGCTCGCATCATTACGTGCGTGGCGTTCTTTTTAGCGATCGAGTGAAATACGCTTGCCTTAGGATATTAATAATGATACCTAATACAAAAAAGTATAAAACGTATTTTTTTTTTTTTTTTTTATTGCGTAAAATAAAAATATATCAAAACGATATAGGTATTCGCTGTATAATAATAATAATATGTTCGTGTATATTTTTATACTCTCAAATATGATTTTTCGCGATGACGTGTGACACGCACTATATATTATATTATTATTATATATTGTTGGCGGAATAAATAAAAAAATAAAACGTCTATATCGAAGGTATGTAATTTTAACAAAAAAAAAAAAAAAAAACGACAGGAACGTCAATATCGAGAGAGAGATATCGAGAGATTGACGTACAAAATAATAATAATATAATGAACACGATTTCCCGCGAAATCATCAGTTTTATCTCCCCCGAGGATTACTGCAAGTGCCATCGTCTGTATACGCCCCCTGCTCTCCAGCGAATATTGCGTAATGCTATAATACATTGTAGTGCAGCGCACATGACGCAGGTAATAATAATATTATAATGCGCTTTGTATTATGATGTGCATATATATATATATATATATATGTATAGACACATTGTTATTATATTATCGTCCGTGTAATAGTGTTATAATGACGCAAGTATTGAAGTACATACGAAGGATATAGTACATCCCGTGCAGTTGTCAGCAAAACGATAAGGTAACGATAATATTGTAGCCCGCGGTGCAACGGGGCCCCGGACAATTCTCCTCCCGCGATAACAGAAAACGAAAAAACCGTATTGAAGAAATGGAATTGTTTGAACCCGTGACCAACATCAGACGTGACGTCGCAACTTGCAAACGACAAATTGAGGAACACCCCATATTGGGGAAAAGGGCTTAGAGGAACGGCGGCGTATTTTTAGGATTTTGTCAAAGTGATAGGATACATATAGAGTTTTGACCAAAGCTAAAAAACAAATGAAATAATAATTTTTTATTTGGAGGACTTTTTCTGGATTTTTGTTTGGTTACAATTCGGTTCCATTTGGTCGGAGGAACTTCATGAAGCTAGCCGTTCGAATTGTTTTGTTCATTTCATATTCTATATACTAGGGATATCATCTATGTTCCAAATAATTGGTGGAAATAAAGATTATCGTCGCCCTTTTTGATTTCTATTAATTCGTCCCACGTAGTTGTATTCAAACCGAGTTAATAAAGATTGCAATTTATTTGGTAAGAATTTAGTAGCCGAGTCCAGATCATTAATTATTGGAACAAATGTCAACGCTACGCTTTTGCTGAGTTTTAAAAATTGGCATAATTTCTATAATTCGGTACAATACCTAAATCACCTATTTGTTTTGTAATTATTTTTGTCAAATGATAAAGGCGACCATAAATTATATATGCAAATATGAATACAATAAAAAACAAAAGAAACGGGACAATTGCTCTTCTTTTAAATATAAGAATTATGAAAACGTTAGTTAAAAAAGAATGAAAAAAAAAAAGTATAATACGCTTAACTTAAACTATAACCATTGGTAAATGAGTTGAATATCACATTTTAGACGACGGCGGTATAATGCCGGATGAGATCGTTGCCGAAAAGTTAATAAACAATAAATTGTTAAACTTAAAAGGGGATTTTAACTAAAACTTTATAATACAGAGTGATCAACATAACGTTGACAAACATAACATAACATAATGAAAATGATAATTTTGTGGAGAATTTGTTGTTTAGAAATTATAAGAAACAAGCAGCTTTTAAACGGTACATGGTCGTTATTTTTTGTCACTCTTATTTTCGGGGGTAAAACCATTTTTCACTTTTGATTTTCAAATAACAACCTTTATTACAAATTCTGAAAATAAATGGAGTTTCAGTGTAGATAAATTTTAGCGTTGACATTTTAAGACCCGTTGAAGAGATATTCCACTCGTGTGGAGGTACGGCGAGCGGCATTGGAATAATCAAAATAAAAAGTAGGTATAATATGGTCTCACTCTTTCTTTCCGAAACAAGTGTTACAAAAAATAACGGCAATGCTATATTATACAGCAGCTTGTTTCCTAAATTATCTAAAAAAAAAAAAAAAAAAAACAAACAAGAACTTTATACTTTACGGGATAATGAGTGTGTCACCTTTAAAGGTCGATCGCCCTGTATACACAATAAATAAATATCGTCGACGACTGCCGATCGACCCGATGACTGCAGTCTATTGTGTATCCCGGTACATTGTTTCTGACCGTTCGAAATATTATTTAAAATAGTGCGGTGAAATTTATACGCGAGCTGTATAATAATACGGAATATTATTATATTTTTATCTGCCTCTCGCTACACCGATAACGTGCTCATATCGTACAAAGTCATAAATAATAAAACGTATAGCTACGACCTATACAAAAGTTATATGAAAAATATTCCAGATTCTAAAATAGGGATTTTCGCGTAAGAAAAAAAAACTCCCCGTAAAAATCGCCAAGATAAAAAAATGCACACCTATCTATCGTATGTATAGTGAATAATATATTACATAAAAAATACAATATAAACAATATTTATAAATACCGACGGCGGAAAAAAAGCGCTATTGTATAAAAGAACTGCGTCTCGCGTGTGTGCGGTTAAGTGTGCGAGTGCGGGTTCAGCCGGCGTTTTTTTTCTCGTTTAGCTATTTAGCTTTTTGCTACAAGTATTCTATAGACCCTCGTGATAACAGCGCTCTCCCGTTCCTCGATATTCACTATTCTCGCGATGTCACCGGCAAGAAAGAAAACTGTTTTCCCCGACGACGACGACGTCCATAGTAATAATATAGACCTGTCAAATCTGAAATTCCAATAAGTATAGCCCGCCCAAACTTCGGCACTGTTTATTTCTGTATATTATAAAGTATACATGTCTGACGACGTGTGTTTTAGAGTGAAATATAAAAAGGGGGGAAAATATAAATAACGACGACAACTTGCACGTGGCGAATGGCCCGCGTTTCCGGAAAAAGCCGGTCGATCGAACGGCCAAATTGACCGTGGAAAAAAAAACACTTATCGAGAAAAACCGTGGATATAAACTATTCCTACATAACGGTCATCGTGTAGTGAGTTTTTACTTAGCGATTATTTCTTTGTACGGGATATTCTGAAGTATATTTTATTTGTTACGAAAATATTGTACGTGACGTGTCGCGGTCGTTTTTACACATAGTTTTCAAAATAAATTCACTCGCTCCGTGTCTTCTCTAAAAAAAAAAGGGCGGACAAGCATCTGTCTATGGTCAAAACACTTACGATAAGTGCAAAAAAGAGGCTGGACTGTAATTGTTCAAATGTTTAATATGAAACTTAGCGAGGGATCTTTTGATTTAAATATTATTTGTGGGTGATTTTTTTTCTTAAGAAAAACACTTTTTTTTTGATTTTGTAGCTGTTTAATAATTGAGCGAAACTTAAAAAAAAAAACGTATAAAGAATTTGATGGGAAAGTTACGAAAAAAATGTTTTTATATTTTCAATTTTGTCGTTTAATGTTTATTCAGTTAAAAATGTTCGTAGAGACTCGAAATTCCGACAGAAAACTCGAGTTTTCCTTTTTTAGAAGCGGTAAAACTTTTAAAATATTAGAGTGATTTTAGAACTAGTTTTAAGTATTTTATGTTTACGAGATTTTCTCGCGTAGGTTTTATCTGGTACCACGTGAATATCATTATTTGATCAATCAGAAATGATTGAAAACTAAACAGGAGATTTCTTAGGTTGCCAAAAAAAAAAATTATAATATGTTGTAATTGTTTTAGATTCTGAGCGGAGCGAATAATGTATTGGTGTTACAATGGTGTTTATGATTACAGGTACAATAATGCTCGTGATGAATTTATTAAAAAATAGCTATACGATGTTTAAAAAAAAATATATTTATATACCGGGTGATTCATTTAAGTGAGTACACTTATAATTCCAGGAAGTATTAATTTTTTCCGGAATTTGTTTTCTAGAACATTTAAGAAACAAACTGCTCTTCAATTATAAATTTATGTTAATTTTTATTTTTTTGTTGGTTTTTGGATATTCCACTTTAAATTTCATGTTGGAGGAAAGTAGTGGTGCATTATTAACACGCCGCGTGCAGTACCGCCACACATATGATACTCCACTACTCTTCTCCAACCCAAACTTAAAAGTGGAATATCTCGTCAACGGCTCGACAGAAATTTAAAATTTAAAATTTATTTTAACTGATACTCCATATATTTATTAACTTTTCAATATAGGTTGAAATTTGAAAATAAAAAGTAGATAATGGTTTTATCCCCAAAATTAAGGGTGACAAAAATTAACATAAATATAAAATTGTAGAGCAGCTTGTTTTTTAAATGTTCTAGAAAACAAATTTCGAAAAGAGTTGTTACTTTCCAAGATAATGAGTACCCAATTTAAATGAATCACCTGGTTTATATGTATACATATATAGTTTAATAATGAAAATAACTGTGAGCAGCAGAGTTCCGTCACTTGCAGAGCGAAATTTCCCCCCAACTATTTTGTGTAAGAGAGATATTTCTTTTGCAAAACAATAAATCACCGATTACTATAATATAATCGTAGCACAATTCTTATACTACTTTAAAAATAAAAAAAAAAATATAAAAAATCATCATAAAAAAGATTGGCGAAAAGGTTAAAAATTTTAACCTGGGTAGCTGCAGGGGTGTACGCAGGAGTATCCTCTTCTCGTAACAACGAAATAAAATTTATATTGAAATTTATTCAAAGTTGTATCATTTCATTTCACCCGTAAAACAACTCTCAATTCCCGATTTTGAGTTTATTTGGTCCAGAGGGAGCCATTAAATGTGTACAAAGTATCTATTTTCGGGGAAAATAGATGACTGGGAAAACCGTCATCACAATATTAATATAATCCCACTGCATAACTGTCCTACGACTATACGTATATAATATTTCCGAAAAATTTACATGCTTTTGTACGCCGTAAATATGGGCATAGGGGTTTAAAACAAAAAAAATACTTCCCTAAATTAATTTTATACAATGTTATATATAATATGATAATTAAAAAAAAGGTTTTTTTTTTACGTCAATTTTGTTTTCAAAATTATTAATTTTGCGACTTTTTTTTTAACCATCCATAATTTTCTTTTAGTTTTTACAACGCTTTTAGTTTTAGTTAACGCCTACAAATCTGCTACAGTTAAAATGCAGAATGTAACTCACGAATAAAATATTAACAGTGTTCTGTTCAAGACGAGCCATTGCGACTCGTGGTCGAATGATACACGTGCTTTATCGCGTCTTAATGATGTTTAATCTCTTTATTGTAACGCACAGCCTATATTATTGGAGAGTGTGATAGAAACTATACATTATAATATAGACAGGGTATCGAAAGTAATCGGAAAACTTTAAAATATATAGGTACTTATTCATTAGCGTGCCTATTGAGTGAGATGTACAAAACAGAATTTCGGGTGCTGGGGTCGTGGTGTTGTACGAGTGCAATATAACATGATCATCTCAACAAAATGTAATTTTAATTCTGTAAGTTGTTTTTTTAAATTTTTCTTTTTCTTTTTATCTGTCAGCAACGTTTATACCAAAAATCTTGATCCAATTTTCAAATGTAGTATCTATTCTGAATTTCTTTTTATATATATAAAAAACATTAGAGTATTTTGAACATTTTATCACATATATAAAAGGTTATCAAATGTGTATTCCAGGTTTCTAAAGTAATTCTTAACTGAAAAACAGCGAACAGAATATTGAAACCGTTATTGTAGTAGACTTTTACGTTTTTCCTCCGTTTTCACAGTTACTCTCAATAACTACCAAATTACAAGGACAATAAAAATTATGAACTCCTCAATACATTAAATAGAACAAACATGCTAAAAAAGCTCTGTTTTTTGATTTAAGCCAGATTACTGGAAGAAAATTAATTGTGGCACAAAAAATTAAAAAAAAAAAATTCGCAAACATCATAATTAAAAAAATACATTTCTGGCTGTGTCCAGAATGTATTACTATATTTTAGAATCCTGCATTATGATTATTATTTATATGAAAATCCTGTGATGTCCACTCTCTGCGGATAGTCAGTGGCCGATAGTATTTTATTATTGTAATAAATTTACATATTATTAAAAAAAAAAAACGAATGCGATACGTATATATGTTGATTTATCACATGCAAATGAGTATATTAAACATCAACGATGATTTTGAACGAAAGCCCAAAGGACTTCCAAGTTTATTTTGCCGTTCGCCATACAGAAAATACAACTGCGGTGAATCGAGTGCATCAAATCGGCGTGAATTCTCTCTCTATATGCAATATACATACAAATTACATAATTATGTACGGCTTCCGAGCAAAAAAAGCGATGTGTAATTTTCACTTTTAAAGTCAATTATATTATGAATATTTTCCGGGAGAAAAAGTTTTGCATACACGGCAGGGTTTTTTTTTACCGGCGTGTGTAACTTGTTTATGACATGTATGACATGTATTTATTATGACGGCGACAATCAATCGAGGATTTGTTTCAATAGAAAAAAAAAATGTCTTTCATCATAACAGTAAATTATTATCAAATAAAAATGATTAAGGGCCGTTATATGTATGCTTCGCCAAATCCATCCTTTGTATACTTAACCACGAACCGCAAACTTATAAGATAAACAGGTACTCGGCAACGAAAGGCGTGACAGAAATTAAAAATTTAAATACCGACATTTTTTTTAACTAAATTGACATCTATTTAAGAAATGTGTAATGTACACACGTCGATTGTTATTCGAAAATCAATATTGGACAATGAATGTTTTGGGCCAACCACGACAAAAAATTGATTGCAGTACAACATAACATTGTTTCTTAGATTTTCCAAAAAAATTAAAAAAAATGTTAATATTTTTCGAGATAACGATGACAGAGTGTTACGCGTTATTTTGAACATCCTGTATACATTTTAGTGACGAAATTTTTAAATTAGATTTTATTGGATTGTTCGCAAAAATATCCTAAATATTTTGTAGGGGGATTAACACCGATAATATAACAATCATAATATAGAATATGTATTAGTATCACTTGACACGGACTCGATTCGGAAGGATAAAGCTCACAAGTAACTCCCCTCCCCCTACGTCCCCTATTTGTGCCTATGCACAAATTCGATTCCGGCTTTCAATACCGGATAGATAATCATTCCTAATTGTGTTAAACAGGATTTAAACAGGAATTGAGTTATTCCATAGATTCAATTCGTAGTACTCCGTGACCGTATAAACGAATGAACATCGGTGATTTACTCGTGTATATTATAGTACATACACCTACGTAAGTTTTTTCACACCGTCGTTATCGATTAATTCCTTACCGGAAGTCCTTAGGATATCCGGCGGTTCTTGCGCTACGACGATTACCGACAGCATTATAATAATAACCATCGTAATATTATAGAGCTCGGATGTTGTTTCCTACCGCGCGATAGAATATTTATGTATGGTAATATTGTTAGTAAACGGGTTTAAAGAATAATTATTATAGTTTATTGGAAGTACGAGTTAATTATAAATTTGAAATGGACCGTATCATATCCGATTTTCTCGCAATATTGTTGATGTTCGCATTATTTACGCATAGATATAAATGTATAATACAAGTACGTATCGGTTTTACTCTGGTTTCAATTTTTTTTTTCCACGAAATATTACGTTTTAAAATTACTTAACGAGCAATTTCATTACACATGTGAAAAAAATGATCGTACGCCCACTATTATCCCATAGTTATATATAATATTATATGGAAATAATATTTCCACTTAATAATGGCACGTAAATTCAAATACTAACGTCCGCCAGCAGTACCAGAATTTATTTCGTCGGTTTTAATAATACGGTCGATAACGAGTGCAAGTATACTTTTAACTTATAAGTTATTGTTATTAGTTATAACGTTTAAACGCGTTCTTTATATATTTTTTGGGCACACGGCCATAATCGCGAAATCGATAAAATAATATATAGCCCGAAACCAAAGAATCGATCGAAAATTGAAAAGAGAGCCGGTCTTGCTGACGGGCGTGTCAAGGTTATAGGTAAGAAGTTGAGAAGATATAGGATAGTTACTTATAATACAGTTATTCAATTTATATCTGTACGCAACGACAAATCATCGCTGACAAAACAAAATTTTGAGAGATGTTCGGTTAAACATTTTCATTAATATTCGAACGCATATATATAAAAAAAAAACTACTGCAATAAGCTCGGCATTTATTTAACCACAAAGTAAAACGTATAATAAACCTCGTGTTAAATTAGTAAGCGTCTTTATTTAGCCGAATAATTTTATTATTTACATAGAATCAAATACAAATTTAAAAAAAGAAAAAAACCTGTTCCTGCATTCAGTGAAAATATAAAATTAATCCAATCTTAACCACACATACTCGTTGTAAACATGTTCGTTCAAAGTGATTTATTGTAAATGAGAAATAATAAAACGTTATTTCATAAATCCTATGATTGGATTATAATTTGTCGAGAACGAAAATGTTTTATGGTATGAAAATGAATATTATATAGTAAAAAACCAACATACTTTGTTCCTTTGACAGCCCAAATAAATATAAATAACCGCATTTTTTTTTTTGCAAATCGAAAGCAAGAAAATAAATTATAATGTGTTCACGAAATGTATTTCAGTGTCTATAATAATATAATCGTCACGGATACTAAAAAACTGAAAAAAAAAAACACGCGAATTAATCTTTATACCTCTGCCGGTTTTATCGGTTTTGTCCACCTATAATATAGGTCCTACATATATTACAACCATCAGCTTTGCTGAAAAAATATGCGTTGACGAATAAAAATAATTTCTATATAACCTTATAGGAATCGCCTTGTATACAAAAAATGGTTAATTATTGTATTTTCTAAAAAAAAAAATTTAACACGCGAAACACAAATACGAAAACAAAAATAATATTCACCCGATCTGTACAATGTATTTCTTTCTAGAGTTTCTACCTATTTTTTTTTTTTTAAAAAAAAATGCATAGCAAAATATTACTTATTATACGACGTACCTATTATACTATATGATAATAATATGTATCATAAAAAAAGCAACTAAATTGAATAACCTAAGCCATAATCTCGTCCACGGCAATATTTGTACGGTTTTCGATGATAATATTTTCCGTTTGGACTTTTTTTTTCATTACATAAACTGCGCATATATGAAATAATTATACGCGACGGCACGCGTTTATTATTTACACGGGACATCGTCCTAATATTATTATTATTATTATTATTGTTTTTTTTTTTTTTTTTTTTTTTTTTTTTTTATTGTTTCCAACGTGTGCAACACCGTCTGAATATAAATTTTTAATTATACCGAGACTGTCCGCTATTCATTTTTTCGTGCAGTATTATAGCCGTTATAATCCACAGCAGAAAAGGACGTTCGGATTAAGTTTTTTACAAAATAATTATCCGAGCGAAACGCCGGAACGTCACGCGAGTTCAAATTAAAATACATTATAGTACTTAACAGATGAAAAAGGAAAAACTGAGATCAACACTGTCAAAAAATTATATTATACTCACAAGTTGGTTTATTATCAATTTCCCAACGAGATTAGTTTAAATCGTGTACGGACAATCGCTGGCGGGAAAAGCAACAAGACCCGTGAACGTGTCACTGATTATAATTATTATTTTTATCGTTAATAGCATTTCAAAACTATTATAAAATCGTGGAACTAATAATAGACGCTGGTGAAATGGATTTAAAATAATTCTGAAGCAACCTATAATCTACCCAGTCCTCACTCACCAATATATCCCAATATGCACAATGTATCACAGAGTTTTCACTTATTTTTCTAAGATCAATAAGTAATAAATAATAAAAAAAAAAAAAACATTTAAAACCCATTAATATTGTTTTAATTTTGAGCACCCCCGTCTTTCCTAAATCTCAAATAAAATTCAGAAGCGACTACTTTTCAAAGACCGAATTCGTTTCGCAACTGTGACTACATTCCTTCCCTTTTTTATCCGTATACTTTAATAATCAATAAGTATAGCTTAAACAACATCCTAAATGATACTACAATTTTACCGCTACGTAAACACTATTGTTATTATTATATAATATTAATATCACTATTATTTCCTATTATAAGTTTTTAATATTAATTGTATACAATATTACTGTTGAATAATGTATTGTTGACACTGCGCATCATACTAAAAACTACCCGAGTTGCTGCCAATCGATTTCAGTTAATTTTTAAGCCAAAAATATTGGATTCAAAGTTCCTAACAAATATAGAAAGGATCAAATATGTTTTAACAATACGGTTACGTGTTTAAATTGAATACGTGTTACTTGTAAGGGAACAAGTTATAATTTTTTACTTGAATTGTATATTATAATATTATACTGAAAATATAATAATGAAGATGAAAAGAAAAATTGTTTGCTGTTAACTTGTTCTGTTTTTGTTTTAAACTTTATAAGCTTAAGCTGCTTATTTTCTTGGAAAAATCAAATATGTTTTTTGTACATTATTTAGCAGCGAAAAAACCAAATTGTTATTTTGTAATTCGTTAACGTAGACATAATACGAACATGTTAAAAAAATTAATACTCTAGACAAATTTCATAATAAACGGTCGTAATATTTCATAATAATAAAAAAAAAAATACTCTGGAGAGTCCTGAAGACACGAATTTAATAAAGTTTAATTATTTCGTTACCATTCAAGAATGCAGACTTGTGTGCGGGTAAACTTGAGTGAAAAGTGGAGTTCTAATTTGTAAAACTTAGAAACACCATGATAAAAAATCCAGTAAAAAATACATATGTTTAGTATGTTTTATTTTCTGAAAGTTTACCCGTTTCTTTTATATATTTTCTTCACTATTGATTATAACTCTATTTGAATATTTTATAAAACGTTGGTACTTTTCGATTTATTCAATTATTTTGGTACACGTATAAGGATTAATGTCGTGTTTAAGTTGCATGTTACATTCATTAATGATATTATTGTTACCATAAATGCTAATCCGACGTATTATACAATCAAACAATGTGCCGATTAATCGACAGACGACGAGTTTAGCATAAAACTGATTTTTTTTCTTGTTCAAATAACCAAGTATTTCCATTAGAATAATATAAAAAAATATCAACACATACAAAAATGGCGTACAAATATAATATGTATAGTCATTAATATTACGGTATTATTTTAAAATAATAATGGTAAGCCGTTAGAAAATTAAATTTTATGGGGTTTTTAAACTGTTTTAATTTTATTTTTAATGATATTAATCCAGAGTTAATTATTTTAATTTTAATAGGAAAAAAAAAGAAAAAATGATTCTACGGAAAGGTATGCCACTGTTATAGGTGCGAAGTCGGAAAGTTAATAGTACGCAGAGTAGAATATATTTTGCATCACTAAAATCCAAAAAATAAACTGTGCACAAATTGTTAAATCAAATATTTATCACTGACTTAGAAAAATAATACGAAATTTCATGTTAAAAAAAATTAACAATATCTGGTTGGATGCGATGAAGGAATGATATGTGGATATTAAAAGGACAGCCCGTGTATGCGAGGTGGGAGATCGGATCAAGTGGAAGTTTAAGACGAGGTTAGCTGATCATAAATAGCTGGGATGAAGGTGGAGGAGTAGAAAATTGTACAAACTAAATCATAAATTTGACAGCTTTTATTTTTTATTTTTTTTTTCTAATATTCTGTCAAATGTTAAAATAATTTTATATTAACCACATGTGTTTGCAATCAAATTATAATGTTTATTGATTTTTAATAATACGTTTTTTTTACTAACTCGTCCTTTCCTGGAACCCGGTGGGAGTTCTCAAATCAACCCTATTGTACTGCAAGCGGCCAACCCCTTTAATCAAACACTGACCGAAGTAGACGGGGGAAAAACCATATAAAAAACAAAAACACGACGAAAGTATATTTCACAACGCGGTTCGCCCAAAATAAAATTCCTTTAGGAGTCACGGATTTATCATCGTTTACGAATATTTATTTTCGAAAAGAGTAACCCGCTTTTATTTATAAGCCTGCAGTTTTCGAGTGCGACCTACCTGAACCAATCCGTGAATCAGTTCGCATCCGACTAGTCTCAATGAATTACGGCCGTATTATACGCAGACGATTGAAAACACCAAGAGGAAAAAACAGTGGGGTACTCGTATTCAAAAAAAAAAAAATCCGCAAATTACGTATAGCCACTAATTATAATACGATTATTAATAATATAATGCATTATATTATATTAAACGTTTGCGGGGGAGAGAAATTTAATATTTTTTCTATTACCTAATAATTTTTACTCGATGACATCAAAACGTCTTATCTTATTGATTGCACGACAACAATTTTTTTTTCGTTTTTTAAATTATTAATAAACTATTTCGAGTTTTTTTTTTTTGAGACCGGTCAAATAAAGCCACCACAAATATATTTGTCGACTTTATCGGGACGAAATTGAGTATTAAATATTGTTAAAATAAAAAAAAAACCCGAATCATAAACGCCTGGAGAAAACTCACCATCACTTTCTTGACGATATTATTTTCACCAATAAACTTCCGTCTAATCTAGATATCGATATTTTTGTTTTACCGAGACGTTTATTTAACGAAAACTGAGTTTTAAAAACTCGTAAAACGCTTTATATTAATTAGAAATATTTTGATACCGTGCGATTATTACTTACCAAAATACATAATTTTCCGATCGACCTACAGCACAGTATATTATTATATGAATAAGGGCCATAGCTATTGGATCTCGGAAAGAACCAGGTACCAATTTTTGTATCAGTTCGAGAAAAATTAGTTTATTAATTTCGGAACACGATAAATATGTTGCGGGTCGGAAAAGCCAGGTAAGTCAGATGTCGACTTAATTGGTTTTTGCCGTGTTTCGGACGACTTACTTGGTTCTTTACCTGCAATCAGTAAAATGATCAAGACTTAATTTTATAATAAACAATAACATAAGCAATATAAAAATTGAATACCTCGGCATACACGAATTTCCATTTATATTACTGTTATACTAATAATGTGTTTTTTTTCCGGTTTTTTCCGTGTACCCTTCATAATATATTTTTCATGGAAACATTCTCGGCTGTGGACAATATTGTTACTTAATGAAGGATATCCCCTCGTTCACATAGTTAAATAATAATACACAGAGCCATAGAGGTATTCGCACGGAGGTATTTGCACGTGTGTAAAACGTTTTCCCCAAACCGCAATTTCCCGATTTTACGATACCCGTCTAGAAAATGTTTAAGACGAGTGGAATTTTCCTGTAAGTCTTGCAAACTCCCGCTCCGTGAAAATGTACATTTTTTAACGATTTTTCATAACTAGCGTCGAAATAATACAATAAAAATCAATGCTTTTAAAAGAAGTTACACAAACTTAAATTAATGATACGGTTATTATTATTACTATTATTATTTTTTTTAAATTGATAATTTTAAAACACTGCTTGATAAAAAAAAAAAAAAAAAAAAAAAACGTTTCCGAGAAAAGCCAATTATTTTAAAATGGGAAAGATGTAAATATCTAAAAGTTCGAAAATGTTAAAAATGCCGAAATAAGAATGACTTAAATTTTCAATCTTTGTACAAGATGTTTTTTTAAATATTTTGTAATATTAAGCATAATAAATTATACACTCACTCGGTCATGAATTCGTTTCCGTTATATTATCTTTTATTTTTAAACTAAAGGTTAGGGCTTGTCGTAGCGAATACATATATACTCCAATTTTTCTATTAGGATTCTTACTCTTTCTTTTCAAATACCCTTCTCACTCAGCCATTTAAATCGTTTCACATGTGTATGTCTTTCTTGGTCTTCCTTTTCAATGCGTCAATTATCCTTCTTTCCGTTATATTGGTTATGTCTTATTGGGTGTCCCATAAATTTACCGTTCCTTGGTCTAACGATAAATGGCAATATTTCTTCACCCGTGATATGTGGAGAATTTCTTCGTTTCTATTCCTTTCAGCCAAACAAATACGAAGTCATTTTCTCCGAGTCCATTATATTTCCATTGCGTCAAGTATGTCTTTCTTGTGTACCGTTAAGAAACTCGGTTCACAATCTCATACTATAATAGATTTGAAAAAAAAAAAGAAAATAGTTGGCCGGAGTTAACACCCTAATATAGATACCGCGTATTATATTCGACTTCGCAAAGATCTTACGCGCGAATAATGTAAATTCAAGGCGTTCGTTTTCGATTTTCGGTTTCGTGTAAAAACCGTTCCGTAAAGGTCTGTAATATCGCACACGACGCAAATCGTCGAAACGCCATTTCGACACGTCGTCGTCGTCGTCGTCGCGACGCGATCGGAATACAATTCTATATTATGATAATATAATATCGTTGTATAATAATACGGCACTATACCGAAGAAAGAAATTGCTGAGTTGCAAACAAAAAGCCACTTTGTCGACGACCATCCAGGCGGTTGCTCGACAAAAGGTTTTATATTATTTTACGAGTTGGATATTGTATAGGGGTGGGCTCGAGTTTTTTCATATCGTCTAGATACGGGCATTTCGACACGTTTAAATATTTTCGGATGGTAAAATAATATCCGGTACATTTTTTTTATTATTTTTTTTTTGTTTTTTCAGCGGTTTCATTGATATTATTATGTTATCTGAGGCTTACAGCCTCCAATCGTATTTGCGAACAGTCACTAGAATAATAATAACAATATTCGTGGAAAACTGAATTTTCCACCAAATATCTATTTTTTGTGTTGGCGTCATTTTCCATGAACGTGGACTAATTTCGAAAAAATGTCGGCTCAATACAGCGGCTATTTGAAATATTTGACTTCGGTAAAAATTATTCGAAAATTCGATACAAGATTCCTAAGCTGTTATTTATGGTAAAAATGTATGGCAGTTGTATAGTTTCATGTTTAACCGAACTCCGTTCAGAAACAACGAATTTCGTTTGGCCTGTTATTATAATTTAAATATGCGCCTCTAATTAAATCGCATTCACAATGAAATATAATCCAACAAATTTAATTGAAGATTATTTCACCGACAGCAATTTTCATGAGAAACCGTGTAATAGTTAAATTCTGGGTATAAAAATGAAGCTATTAGTTTTAAAAAAACATGTTTTATTTTTTATTTTCTTGAGAAAATCTTTTATGGCTAGTCAAAATTCTCAGAATTGTTTACCTTAAAATTATCATACATTAAAGTTTAATGTTTCACCGACGCGGTTTTTTTTCAAGTGAAACTTGGTAAATTTATCGAAATTTGCAGCATTCCGTCTTGTAAACTTTTTTTTTTTACTGTCGTTCGATTTTTATTGACTGTTGATACCTTGGAAACAAAGGAAAACTTATAACTAATTATACCCCGCATCGTATTAGAATCGTATTTCGTAAGCAGTGGTTTATCGTTACGCACATATATACATTTTAAGTGCTCTATATATCCTCCCTTTTATATTTTCCTTCCTAAAACTGTGACACACCCATTAGCACGATCAGCCTTTTAATTTAACGGTTCTTTATTATTATTATTAGAGAAATTTTGTAAACCTTTCGGTATTATCAGTATAATATCAGTACCGTAGGCATACATAAGTTATTGCACGTTTCTTGCGTTTAAAATATTATTATATATTTTTTATTTGTCGGTATCGATTTTATGAGTGGCTTTGAATTTTTCTATATGCGCTGAATATTTTCGAACATATTTATAATATTAAACTACAGACAGCT
The DNA here is from genome assembly GCA_902439185.1 of Cinara cedri. Lineage (NCBI taxonomy): Eukaryota > Metazoa > Arthropoda > Insecta > Hemiptera > Aphididae > Cinara > Cinara cedri. The sequence goes on along the minus strand of CABPRJ010000476.1, from coordinate 4,425,909 downwards.
GCACGCAGTATAGGTAATGTTAAGAACGTTGAAACTCGAGAGACGGTTTGAAAACAAACTAAGAGAATCGACGGAAACTTCACGAGTTCCCCACCACTGGTGACGGTCGGAAGGATTGCGGGCAAGTTTTTCAAGAGTTTATTTTATTTTTATTTAGCTTACGACTCGCATTATATAATATAAGATTGACGAATAGACTTACGTCATATTATATACTCGTATTAGCGGAAATTCTATTTATCACGAGATAAATTCCTTATGCGAGCATAAGACGAGTTTAATATTATTGTTATTATGTTTATCTGTATTTATTATACGAAATCGAATAGCATAAAATAAAGAGGTGATCGGTGTGCCACAATTGTAGGTGGGATGGCGGAGAGTTATTAAGTATAGTGGCATTTAATTTAAATCTGTATGCAACGATAAATCATTACTAACGAACTACCACTTTGAGCGAATTTCAGTTTTACATGTTTGAAATGCCATAATTTGTATGGTTTTTGTTAAAATTTCAACTTAAAATTCAATTATAAATCTATAAAAAAACTACTTCATTACGCTAAACTTTGTTTTTTTACTAAAACAATCTCATAAAACTAAAAAAAAAAAACAAAAATGTCAAACGTGTATAATATTTATAACTCAAGAATGTTTTTCAAACATTGCCGCATCTAAAAATAGCTAATGTAAGTATTATGTAAAAATGTTAGGTATATACCATAATCTACAACAAAAAAACTAAATTAATTTTCCGCCAAAAAACGAATTCCCAACCCACTAACTAGGTAACATTTTCGTTTAAAAAAATATGCTTTACTTGAAATTCGGAACAAGATTTCTGATAGAAAAACGAAACAATGAAAATTGTATAATCTTAAATTTGTTTTTCCTATCAGTTTTTTGTTCCGATTTTTTACCAAATATTATGAAAAATGCAAGAGAATCAAAAAATTACTCACCTTAATGGCCTAATTTTAGATTCGAAACTCTTGAAAAAGATCTCTTGTTGTTTTTAAATTGAAGCAAGATTTCTAATAAAAGTTTTTTACAAACACACAATTTAAAAATCACACACACCATTGTCAAACCGGTACATAATACAATAAATATTGTGTATATAACTATAATTATGGTGATAAAATGATAAATCGGTGTCACCAATCGCATTATTTGTTAATGTTATATCCGAATTGGTTTTCTATGTGTTTAAAATTGATTATCATGAAATCGGGGCCGTTTTTAAACACATCAGGAGCGCAGATTATTTTGATAACTTTGTAATCGGCAATTTTAGAGTCGCATTGAGTCGACCAGTTACAAAGCAAATCTCGGTGGGCCGCGATAAATTTCGCGATTTTGGGCCGATGAAAATATTGATTATATGCCACAAAATACGTACAACTTTTCACCGACATGATAAGAGAAACGGAATAAAAATAAAACATAATATTATATTGTCTATAGCGATTATTATAATCTTAGATTCCAACCGCGCGATAAACGAGATCGGTATCTTATATTATGATTTATGGGTCGTAACAATACATTTGTTTTTTTTTTTTTTTTTGTAATTCAGTGAAATCTATGTGTGGCTATTTGTAAATCTGTCAAAATATATGCTCATTCATACATATTATATTATAGTCCGTGCCTGTTTTGCTTCTCGATCCGGCGCACAGGATAGTTGTACAATGTTTGTCGACCAATTGTTGAGCACGACGATACGCTCTTTTGATAAGGTTCAAATTTCGATGAAACTCGTAAAAAAAAAAAATTAAAATTAAAAATCACGGACATTTTCAATATAATATTTTCCGGTTAACACGAACGCAAATAACAAATGTACCGCGGTGTTGTGCCCGGCGGCTTGTCGATTTCGTATTTTATGTTTTGTTCATTTGACGTAGCCGTATAGTATATTGTATACAATATTAATACCTTTAGCAGTATTTCCGGCTGTTTTCGCTATTCGTCGATCGAAACACGCGCGCTGCGATTCGTTTCGACAATGGGGAATTTAATATGGACAAACGAGCTACGGAGAGTACACACTCCGCCGTGGCGTATACGAGTGTTTTACCCGTGTAGAAGAGCACCCTGTCCGTACGAATAATGTGTACCCGAGATATTTCAAGACCGAAACGAAACGACAATATAATGACAGTATTATTATTTGTACCGTCGCCTGTTTACGTGTTACGCGGTGTTGATGTTTAATCAATATTACACTATTTCGCGCCGTAGTACACATTGTATACTGCCGCGTACACATTCATTACAATAGTATATATTGCGGAATTAAACGAAATGTACAGGTGCTAAGTGCTGCGGATTTTTTTTATTACGATATTCTATTATAATTGATTGCCGAGCATCCGTAAACCGTGACGTAAACGAACGCGATTTGTTAATTATACCTTAAATAATTGGTTTAATGGATTTTTGGATTTGCCGTTAATAATATGAGAACACCGACAACCGGACCTTGGAAAGAGCACAACCTTAACCTTCGAGCGGCAGCGCTAATATTATCCAAAACACAAGAGTAGTTGTAATTTTTACAACGGACACTTATCAAATATTAATACATTCACATATTTTAAACTTTGTACGAGTAAATTTATACGAGTATATGTAATACGTTTCCATAATACAGACAAAAAATTGCATCCATTTCATTTTGTTTGCAAATTTTTTTTTAAATTAAAATTAATAATACATGATTATTATATATTTATTAAAAATTCAATGTGTAAGTCATATTATATGAATATTCAGAAGATAGAAATTAATTTTAATTGAAAAAAGATAAATAATGCATATTATAATTTTAATTTTATATTGTTGTTTTTTACACAGATAAATTATACACGGAACAAAAGGTACGAGTTTTGTATTCAAGCAAAAACGCAATAAGTTAATATCGATTTTTCAGCAAGAAAATTAATTGAAACACTTTGGAAATAATCTAAAACATAGATAGTAATATTTTCGAGAAATAACCATGACTCCTGATAAGAAAAAATATAGAATATAAGTAAAAGAAATTAATAAACACAATACTGTTGTACTACTCGTATTTATAACAGCGTGCCCGCTCGAAGATTAAAATACAATTTCGTCTGTGAACTTTAATTCGTATGAGTATGGGATCGAACTCTATCGGAGGGGGGGTGGGTGAACCACTGTTCACTCAAAAAGAGCGGGGGCTCTAGGGCTTCAGGGCGCGCCGCGGCCTTACCGATTTCATTATTTATAATTTTTACGTTAATGTTTTCTACTACCAGAAATCTTGTTCCAATTAGAAAATGACAATAGACAATAGTTCTTGTTTTAATTTCGGTCTAGTTTGTTAGAAAGAAAGCCATATTTTGATTTTCTAATCAATTTTTTGATAATAATCGGGAACAATTAGAAAAAAACGTAGGAATTACGAGAAAATTTACAGTATAATAATTTCCGTTGTTTTTAGTTTTGATTGTTTGTTTTAAATTGATGAAAAGATATCGTAAAAAGCTTAAATTTTCACAAAATACCTATATTAGCCTTTTCTAGATGTGAAACAAATTTCAAATTATTAAAATGCATACACATTTCATAAGAGGTTCATTATAAGTTTTATTTAGTGGTCAATTTTTTTTTTATACCTAAGAATTTTAATATCAAATTTGAATGAAAATCGTAAATATTACGGCCTTTTAAAACATGTATAACCGAACTTCACTCATAATTTTTATTTCGCTAGCAATGATTAATCGTTGCGTAAAGATATACATTAAATTCTCCTTTATACCGTACCTTCTCAAATTTTCACCTACTACAGTGGCTTATTCATTGTTCTAAGTATGCCCGTATTTAATTATGTTAGTAAAATTATTGTTTATACCTTAAGGGTAACATGTGTTACCCACTTATAGTTAGTGTGCAAGTCAAATTCAAATGCTATGAAACTGCGTGCGTTTTTCTATCAGTCCAATGTTGGACATTTAAATATAGTTTTAACCAATTTCTCCGGAGTAATTTTGTCGACCCTGGGGTACATTCGAAAACGCGTCACGAGTAAACTTTATTAACACTATAATATAATACTAATCCACTCCACTCTATATTTCCGAATGTAACCGCCCAAGGGGTTTACAGAATAAGATTCTATAGTATAGATTCTATATTTCTATATGGTGTGATCAAAGGGAAAGGGGAACGAGATTATTGTCCCATGTTGTTGTGACCGTCTTAGCCGGCATGTCGCTACTACTGAAAACCAAATGCACGGATTTAAACGAAAAAATAAAAAAAAAAAATTGAACAGAGGGTGTCATTATTAAGAGATTCAGACTAGGCAGTCCTTTTTGATATTCGGAGCGTAGTGAGGAAAGTATTAGTTTTACAATGATGTTAATTTTTTTTTTTTATGAATAAATTTTCTACCAGAAAGCGAATTCCGATTATTAAATATAGAACCTTTTTTGAATGGGAATGTTCTCTGGGTGGTACTTTAAACAGATCATTTTTTCAAATTCTTAATAATATTCGAGAAAATGAGGAAAATCTCGGTTTTTAGGTTAAAAACGATTGAAAGATTAAAAATAAGGCTATCATTGGCAACCGTTTTTGTTTATTTTTTGTTGATAATAAGTTTTTATTATTTTAAAATCTTTTTTAAACAACCATTATTGTCATGGAAATGCACATCGTTGTAATAATTTAACACTATCAACTGAACTCCGCTCAGAATCGTTTTTTCGTTAGTAATGGTTTATCGTTTTTATAGATATATATTAAATTCCCGACTATATTCTACCTTACCAACTTTCCACTAACAAAAGTAGCTGCACCCACGTGTGAAGTAAATTTTTTCTTTTTTTTTAATGTCTGTTGGCCCCCATTAAATGTTGTAGTTATCGATGAAATGTAAAAAGCAAAAGACTGTTGTTAAATTGGGGAAGCGGAGGTGGAGAATCTCTTAACATATTTCGTGTACAAATTTCCGTCCTCTTGAGTTAAAGTTTTTGAATTCCAATAAGATGCTTTAATGTTTATTACTGGAAAATCAAAACATGACTTACTTACTCACCAAAAAGATCCAAATTGAAATGAAAAATTCGTTTTTTGATTAGAGCAAAATTTCTGGTAGACAACATAAATCGCCACGGTGTACCGTAATTATTAATTGTTCGTTTTTCCTATTCGATTTATTTTGGTTTTTACCCCAACTATTAGGAATACCTCTTTGAATAATTAAAAAAAACTGTCTCAATGCACTAAATTTTTCCAAAATGCAACAAAAAAATTCTCCAATATTTCTTTATCGGATCAAAATTTCTATGGTAGACAAATTTTATATATAGAAATACAAAAAGAAAAATACAGAAATCATTTTAAAAAATCGATACATTTTCTACTACGCTTAGTAGCCGCAGGTATCTAAATAATTTGTAATTATGTTTTCGTTGATTTATTATATCGCGAAAATAATTAATTGTATTTTATAACGTAAATTCAAATCGAGCGTATTGTCGGAGAATAAAAATTATACCGGTCATTATTATATAGGTACCTAATATTATCAACGAAAACGCTATAAAAATACTATTATCGCTTTACCTACAGCAATAATAATTATTTAGCTCCCAGCAACTGCAATTATTAATGTTTATGTGAAACTAAAATGGACCCGTTCGATAAATCAAACATTTTAAATGCGATATTATATTAAAGCGGTTGACTGTTTAATGTATATACGAATATTAATTTATTATATTTGCCGTATTTGTTATATTTATACACGCAATAATACATTTTGATTAAAAATGACTAAACAAAAAAAAAAAAACAAAAACCTACATGACATGTCGTATGACAGTATTATATAAACGCCATGAAATTGCGTTCATCTCGGTAAATTTAATCGTGACAAAATTCCGTTCCGAATAAAAAAAATAACGGAAAATATTGCAAAAAAAACTTTTGCGTAGACATTTTGTGAATTTAAGGTCGTGCCGATCATGTTGAATCGCTACGGCGCAATTTCGCGAGGGGCGGCCGAATTGTTTAAATAATCTTTCGAATGCGTTGCCAGTTAAAATAATAATATTAAAAAACTCGATGTCGTATTGAAAATAAATTAAAACAGACGAGTCAGGAAATCACATTTTATACGAACGAGCTATAAATGCCAAGTTCACAGTTTCGAAACGTACTTTGAAATTGTATATATTTTTTCGATAGAATTCGATATATTCTCTGGCTCTCCTATAATATTGTACGTAGAAACTTGAATAAATAAAAACAGATTTCAATTTGTAAACAGCCGACGGGAGTTGTGTTACCCTGGCACCACCATGTTAAAATGATGACTTCAAAACTGGCTTGTATTGTGTACAATTTTATGTAACAATTCGTAACCAAAAAAAAAAAAAAACTGCAACCGACCTAGAACACCAGAAAATCGGTTTTTTACTAGTAGTTTTAAAGTCAAAATATTTATTATTTATAAATGGTGGTGTTACCCTGGTACCACTAGTAAAACTCGCGATTTAGGTAGGTTATACAATTTTTTTTGGCGGTTACAAATCGTTACATAAACCACGCAGTTTTGAAGTCAACATTTTGACATAGTGGTGCCGGGGTAGCTCGCCTATCGACGAGAACATTTTTTAATTCTTTGAGCACTATTGTACTATACTATCATTGAATAACTGTAATGTTGGCTTCCGTGAACATATAGGTTAATACTGATATTTAAACTAAAGCAAAATAATTACATGTGTAGAGACCCGAAAGCCGGCGAAACGCTCGTTTTACAATTTTAAAGAACGTAACAATAATAATGTGCGAATATCGACGAAATATCGGGCGTTACGCGTTTAATTATCTAATTTTTACCGTAGAGTATTGATATAGTTAGATAATATTTTATTTATATTTACTTTTTTCGCTTCGATTAAAAATGTAGATGTAATTTATATTTAATACAGTAAAAAAATGCATAAGACACACACACACATATATATATATATATATATATATATATATATCGGTAATAAATCAGGTGTATCCGCGAAAAATGTTCGGATAATAAAAAAACCGAATAAATGTACAATAATATATATACAGAAAGTTTAAAAAGCCTCCTCGCGAATCGATATCGCTTTTAATCGTATCTTTTACGCGTTGAAGATAATTAATAATAATAACTTCGTTATTATTAACACCGAAACGCATAATAATAATACGATTTTCGGCGTGATAAATGATGTAACTATATATTATAATATTTTCAATTACCGCGGAGAAAAAATAAATGGGAAATATGAACAATGCGAGATTAAGATTATTAAGCGAGTATCTAAAACTAATTGAAAATTACGTTAATTTGCAACTACAAAATAAATTGCGTGTTAAAATCTTAATTCAAATTTAATATATTAGTAAAAAAAAATAATTATTGACGACATTTCAAGCTAAATTTTTTTACCACCGATAGTACAACTTATGATGGATATTTTACAAGAAATATTTTGAACATTTTTATATGGCACAAAAAAAAAAAAAAAAAAAAATTAAAAACGAATTCACATTAATCGAAAAAAAGTGTGAAAAATGTTTGTGAAAATTGCATATTGAAAAAAAATTCAGACTACTGATTTACGATTTTTTAATATTATTATAAGAAAAATTTGTATTATTCAAAAAATCATTCCCGATCGTTTATACGAAGCCAAACCAATTTCTCCGCACATTAAAGCGAAAAAACTCTAAACAAATAACAATGCTATGAATACCTGCTAAAAAATCGTCAAAATAATTTCACCGCGTCAAACAAATTTGTAGCATACGATTCGGCGGGATGCTGTCCATTAGGAACATCTAGAAATATATTTATTAACTAGCCTATATCTCTGCTCTCTTTTGGAACGGACTGCGCAATAAAATGAAACGATTGTTTATTGTTTGTGTTTTTTTTTTCTTACGGTTTTATGATGATGTCTGATAATAGATTAAAAAAATTCGCGCATTTTTTTCCGGCGATTAGCCATAATTATACCCGTAATTGACGAATTTTCTTATAAGTATACGAATAATTGCGAAAAATAGGGACCGTATTTTGCATGTATATACTTGTATACATAAGACAGCGACAAACACTACTGCGGTTGCAACACGACGAAGATACAGTAATAGATAATATTAGATTAAGATTGAAATAATATATAGGAAGATACCAAAACAACAATATACATAATAAAGTAAAATTATCGTTAAATTGTGACGGAAATATCAATATTATTCGGGTCGTCCGTAGCTTCAGTGACATAACTATAATTTCCAATAACCGTGGCAATATATTCTAGATTGACCGAATTGAGGCTATGTGCACAATCCGGATTGGGACACAATTGATTGGAACAAAAGAAAAAAAAAAGATCATTAACTATTTGCAATCACCTGTCCGTCCACTCATATTTGTAAAAATATTATCGTATTTTTTTTTATATTCACCTTGGGCCCTGATTTGGTGTCCCTTAGTGTCATGAGCCCATAGCTCGTTGCCCGTCATGTCACCTTATTAATACGTCACTGGATAGATTATAATACAAATAGGTGCCTATTATTTTATAAATAAAATACCGTTCAAATCAAGTGTGTGTGTATAATATTATAAAATAAATGATAATCAATAAAATTAATTAAAACAAGGAGACATTTATAAAAAAAAATATAAAAATGTTGACATTTTTTATATAGAAAATAAAGATTCAAAATCGTCGATTTTACATGTCAATCACAATGTATTATATTCTAGCTTTTTTCATCAATTTTTAAGTCGTGTTCTAAAGTGGACGTTTTTTGCTGACTAACAAAAGTCTGTTCCGTTATTCATTATCCACTCATTTATATATTATTAACTCGGGGACCAACTTCAGCATTTTTCTGGGTAGAAGGGAGAGGAGCACTAAAAAATAATAAAGATTTCTGAGGTATTATTTTGATTAATGTCTCTAAATATTACGACATTGCAAAACATAGATAACTAAACTTTTCTCAAAATTGTGTTTCGTTATAATGGTTTATCGTTGTTTACAATTATAAATTAAATAACTTTATATAGGTATCCTACCATTCCAAATACCCACCAATAGTTGTGGTGCATTCATCAGCATTATCAGCTTGATTTTTTTTTAAATTTTAAACCGTTGGCACAGTTTACCAGAGAATTTTAGAGCAAAATTCACTACCGAATTATTATTATTGTATCGGAATATTTGTATATTATTACGGCATGTAAAAGAGAACAGAGAAATTTGAATATTTGGTCGCCAATAAGTGATTCGCTATAATAATATGAATAAACGCTAAAATAGTTTCAAAACGTTTGTGCCGATCTATATATTTTATCCAGAATGCGATTGACTTAATATTCAAGACGTACGTAACAATTTAAATTGAACAGTTTAACCCATGCTACACAATTAATTTATGATAATGCCATTGTAGCGTAGTCTTCGGACGAATTTACTTTTAACTTTCTTTTATTAATTCATTTGCCCTACGTTATATTTCAAAGACTGTTATTCGAGCGTTTATAGTAGACGATGTATAGACGATAGTTTACGGAAAAAGAAATACAAAAAGTGCATTGCCGTCGCATAACAAATAACAATTTAAATAACGAATTTAGCCTAATAGAATATCATACCGTGAAGATTCGATAAATGGTTTAATTTTAATTTAAAATAATGCTATAGGTGTTAGGTAGAGTTTTCATTAAAACATAAAATAAATGGGGCCATACTGCTGGTTGGTGCGTCTCTTTTGTTAGTGGAAAGTCGGGAGTGTAGGATATATGTAAGCAACGATAAACATATTTTAACGATGGACGATTCTGAGTTAATTTTTAAAAGAAAACTGCATGGGATATCCTAATGCATCAATTTTACAATTTAGTTTTTGGTCAGAACAAGGTTTCCCGTTGAAAAGTTTTTAATAGACGTGAAAAAAAATAATTTTTATTTTGAAAGAAACGATATAATAATAATAATAATATGCGATATACACTAAAAGTCATAAGAACATAGATAACTCATTTTTATCTTCGGCTACTAAAAATCGAATAGTATTAATCGAAATCGTTGTCAGTATCTGCGTATAATAATATAGACTCAACATGTTTCCTTTCGGCATGCAAAAATACGAGCAAAACACTGTTTATTACGTATACATACGACCTTCGCGCTATAGTTTAATTTATAAAACCGCGTCGAATATTATTTCCTCGAGTGTACGAAATTAATTTTATATGAAACACCGTTGTGAAAACAGTCCGTCCGTGTTTCTTATGTTATGTACGAAGTCGACGACTTGTTGTGGACGAAAACAGTAACAACTTTTATTATTATATATGATAAAATAATAAAGTAAAAACAGAATTATTAAAATGGTTAATACTCGTAAATAACTATATAAATAAAAAAAATGTACATAAAAATGAAAAATAAATAAATGAATGTTCAGGCAAATATGACTTCGGGCAAATCTGACTTTCTGCGCTAGTATTCGTCTGATCATTCAGATTTGCCTAGCACATCGGTTTCGAATTGAAAAATCATCACCATGTATGCCACAGTCAAAATGTAAAACGCGACTCTCTTTTATATATGTATTGTATAATATTTTGTTGTTAATAATATTATTGGCGGTTTCATAATTTTAAATGTCAATTTCAGATAAAAGAGCACTTAAAGGACCACCCATAACTAACTTTTCTTTTTGCGAATATAATATATTATTACATTGAAAATAGTTTTGATTAATAATTACATTTATTAATTGAATGATTTTTTGTACTTCGTTTGTATTAAATTACTATGTGTATATGTTTATTTTTTTTAAAATTCACTGCTTCGCGTTTTGTAATGGATTTATATTGTATGTATGTACATTTTTGACGTTTAGAGATACAATTTTGTAACCTTGCTCAATATTAATTTTATTAATTTTTTTAATAAAATCATAAGTGTTTTTTTTTTATAGAAGTATTAGTATTTATGTTTAATTTTTCTTTTATGGGAAAGACTAAATAATTAGCTAGGTTATAAGCCGGAACAGTTTTAAAGTTAATTAATGGACGAATCAGATTATCTTTTTAATGTAATTTTATGAATGCCGCTTTTTACATTTTGACTGTGATATATCTGATAATGAATTTTTAAGGTAACGCATTCATATACATTTTTTATTGGTATATTTATTTACTAAGTTAACTTATTATTACATGGGTATTATACTGCTGTATTATTGTACAGCTATAGCTGTAGGTTATTGTAGGGAGCCGCCGCTTATTTTAATCGAAATTCGCGGTTGTCAGGATGTATTTATAGTGAAATTTCACACGTCAGCCAGAACTGGGGCGGGCGAAAAACGCCGGAAGTGATGCACGCGTATAGAGGGAGAAAAATACAAACACGCCGTCAAAGTTCGTTTCTCGGTATACCTATAGACCTGTAACTACCCTCATCACGCGGGACGTATATCCGCGTGCTTGTGGCGTAGTGGCAGTCGTGTCGACGGCAATTTATAACGATCGATGTTCCGCGTTTAAATCGTGAGCAACGACACTTATGAGTGCCTACTTCCCGTATTTGAGGGAATGCGGGTAGGGAATTTTTTCACGAATGTCTGGGAAAACGATATTTAATCGACTCAAAAATATTGAAATTTAATCTCAAATACATTTAAAAGTAGTCGTTATCATCAGTATTTAAGTACTGACGATAATAATTATTATTGTCAGATTGTGAAATTAACAGAAATATTAACGAAAAACCGTTTTGCGCGCTTGGGTAACAATTTCTCGACCGTCAAATGACTTATAGGTTAGATATCGAAGTTTAACCATGAAACAAAGACTATGTACTATGCAACGTTGTTTTTTGTTTTTTGGTATCACTTTTATGAAATAAGTTGTTCAATTTAAACATAAAATCAATACAATTTTTGTGTTTTTTATTTTACAGATTTAGATATAGATTTTATTGGAGAAAATCTTGAAGTTAGATTTATGCTTGAGAATTGGAGAGTAGTACTTTATGGGAAGCGACAAAGGATTAATAGAAGTAAAACAGAGTATAAAAATATGTAGAGTATAAGTTTTCAGGAACAGATTAAGAGGTTGAAGGGACAAGACGAGTAATGACAAAAGGACGGTGGTTCTGACGAGGATGTGAAACAAAGGGTTAAGTGTGATTGAATCAAGTGAAGAGAAGCTTCGGGTGTTTTATGTAACATGAGAATTCCAATGAAACCTAAAAGAATGTTCTACTAGAGTATGGTGAGACCGACTATGTTGTATGGTTCAACGTGTTGGACGGTATATAGAAAAATATAACGGAGAACAATTGTAGCGGTGATGAGTGACGAGGGAAGATGGGATAACGAGTATATAAGACCATACATAGGCGTGGCATTTATAGTAAATAAAATTAGAGAAAATATACTGAGATGGTTTGTACATGTTATGAGGGATAATTTATCGAAAGCAATAAGAATGATAATAGAAATAAAAGTAGAAGGAAAGAAGAGGATGATGATGTAAGAGATTTGATTAAGTAGAAGTTTACAATGAGGGTGGCCAAACTGTTGGTATAAGGTTAAGGGGAATAAAAAAAGAAAATTAAGTCTGCAGCCCACGCAGAGCGGTTTTTATAGTGGAATTACAGTATGTAGCACGCCCACTTGAATATTTTTTAAAACGTACTTATCTGTTTGTAATAATACCGTATAAAGCTTACTACAATAATACCAAAACCATCACCAAGACGATTTCCCGACCAATATTGACTATATGGTTGCCGAATATACCATAAAACATAATTTAGTATATTTTATAGACTGGGATTTAGAAAACAAAACGTCGAAAAATGTCCATTAAAACCGGAAAAATATCAGGAGAAAAGACCCGAAAAAAATGGAAAAATTAGAAAATGTATCAAAATCATCATAAAAAGTACGGATTTTTTTAAGGTACTGTGTGAAAAATCCGAACATTTTTACTATTCGAAAAAGGGTTTTTAGTGAGAGAAAACATAATATCTTATAGGTAGTAAAACTAATAGCTTCTTCGGCACTACATTCAGAATCTAAAAAATACGATCAATAAGGATTTTATAAGGCGCATAAAAAAAGTAGAGACGGTATAATATAAAAGTTAGTGTACTACATTTGTAATTGGAAATAAACTTTCTATAATCGTTAAACCATGCAGGTCACGTAGCATTTTGTTTTTCGTTTTTCTTCTGCAGACTTCAGTAGTTTGTGCTAAAGAACATATTATACGATCTCGTATATAATGCAAGCGTAATATTATTATAGCATTCAGAATTTTTATACAACTGGAATCGATTATACTCTTTGTAAAAAAAAAAAAAACGACTATAAATAAGTATAGGTACTGTATACGTTAAAAAATACGTATATTTTCGTAATAATCGAAAATGTAATTTTTTCATTTTTTTACATACATTACAGTGGTTTTTATTTTATGGACAGAGAAAAAAAAGGTAGATAATTTTGACTGAGTACTCCCACCTAATTTTGTACGCCAATACGAAAGAATATTTTTGGAGAAATTCGGTGATGATAGCTGATTGACGTGCCGAAAATGGGTTGAAAATGAACAAATAAAGGTAATTTGATTTTTTTGCGTATTTAATTGAAAAAATATAGTCTTTCATAAAAATGTATCAGGCCTTATTTACAGAATATACAATTATCATTGAAAAATGTTTAAAAAAATTTTCTCGCCAACTTAAAATTGTCTGCTTCTTCTCTTCCGCTTTTATGGTAACTATTTGAGATCGGCCATCCTCGTTCTAAACTTTCACTTGATATAATCCCTCACCTCACATACACTCAATGTCCTCGTCTCGTTCTCTATTGCATTCAACCACTTTTTTTGGTGTTTCTCTTCTCCTCTTTCCTAATACGTTTATTTGCATTACGATTCTTACCGATTCAGACTCCTTTTTCCAAATTTTAATTTTCGAATAATAATTTTAAAATCCTCGCGTTGGTATTTTGTGGCTTTTTCCCTGTTAGTAATCTATTTTCATGTCCACAAGTGAAAATGCTATTTTCGAATCAAAAAAAATATCTAAAAACACATCGCGTTACGTAATGTTTCTATAAAAACCGCATTAAATGCAAGACACTATATAGATACGACTGCGGTATTACAGACGAATATCATCGGAATGAAGGCGTGATAATTTTTCCGAAAATCCGGTGATTTATTCAAAAAGAGAAAATAGGGACTCGTTTAACGGTAATCTAATATTTACGGATGAATGTTTGTTTTAGTATTTTAAACAAACGTTATTTTGTGAATTAATGTTTACGATGCTTATCGTGATATTTAATAATTAATTAAATCGCGCCGCGTCGTTATTAGTAATTTATTAAACAATTTTAAAAGCCCCGTGGTCGCGAACGCGAACACTGCATTCGAATAAAATACATTATAAAAACGTCAAAGCCGTTTTCCCCAAAGGCCGAGAATCACAATATAACCGTTATTTAAATATTTGGCCACATTAAACACTATGATTGGACAGAAAGTACGATAATATGATCAATGTGTTATAAATTAATATTGATAATACATTATGATATCAATACAATATTGATATACATATAGTATAAACAATTTTTTATTCTTATAATAATAAAGCTTGAGTCCGAGCAATTAAATCGCTTAAAATTTAAAAAAAATCAAAATTATTCTTTGCACTCGGATTTTTGTTATCACAGCTACCGGAGTTCGGGAGCAGATATGATAAACGTCGTGCAACAAATTTCCAGTCGTAAATTCGAAAATCGATTTTTAACATTGAATCGAAAATTTCCGGGTTTCATGAATGTCATACATTATATGTAAACATCGTTAGAACGTGTTAATAAAAATCCGGATTTCGTAAGGGTAGTTTAATACATAACGGCTGGATGTTTAAGAGATTGCGTAAACATGACCGATTTCAACGACATTTTTGAAAAACAAAATTTAAAATTATCACCATAACAAATAATACAAATATTCAAATATTCAAATTAAATTTATTAGTGTTTGACAACCTAACATAGTCTAAGATTTAAACAATATGGAAGCCGTTTTTTGCATCTAAAAAGTGATATTTTTTTCATAATGAAATAAAGAGAATCCCAACCTTTTTTTTTTTCTTCTACAAATAAATATTTAACTACGAATACCAGATAATAAGTTAAATTTTTGTAAATACATAAATAAAGTAATGTTCTTAAATTGTCATAACTTCCATTGGGAGGTCATTACGTAATTAGATTTACTGATTGGAAAAACCCGGAAAATAGATATGTCTGTTAATTTCGATTTTAGTTTTTTATTTTAGTTCAATTACTAAAATATTAAAGAAACCTAAAGTTTCCATCGAATAATTAAATAATGTATAATAACTATTTTGTATTAGAATTTTTTTTATAGGTGTTCGAAATTTTCGAATTGTTTTACTTTTTATTTGATTTTGTGTAGATTCAAATTTTTTGGCTTCTCAAACATGCTTAAAAATTCGATACAAAGTTTCTCATAAAATACTGTTAAAAAAAAAAATAATAATAAATCCGCTGCCACGCAGCGACTTTTAAAGCTCAAATTTTGGAAAAATCATGAAATTTAGCAGTTTTGGTTTTTTTTTTTTTTTATATTTTAACCTATTGTTTTTTTCTTTCGAAATTCGTTGGTTTGTAATATAAATACAACAAGTTAGCTAGGTGGCTTTAAAAAAAAAAAAAAAACGTTCGGTTTATTTATATTTTGAGTTTTACGGCGTGAAAAATGTAACAGTGTATAATATTATTATTTTATATATGCACGCGTCGTCATCTTTTTTACGACGATATAGGTGGCAACGCGACGACGGTGTAAATGTTAATATGTTTCTCGTTTTTTTTTTTTTGTTTGTTTTTTATTGGAGCGCTCTCGGACTGTTACCAAACATATTATACTACGTATAATATAAAACATTACGTTTCGCCGTCGCGTATTCATATATTATATTATAATAGTATAATAATATTATAAACTTTGTAGTAAAAAAAAAAAAAAAATAAATATAAAAACGCCATAATACACCCCACGGCTGATTTAATAATTTTCGAATAAACAATTTTTTATTACGTATTATATATTATATAGGTATGCGTTCGGAAAACAGAGGTGTGCGTTTTACGATGACCCGTATAACAACGTTCAATCGGTTTTATGTCACACACACACACACACACAATGACGACACCGGTAGCCAAGCTTTTCGCCCTTTTCGGTGCAGTACACAAAATGCAGGGTGACAAAAAACCGATACTTTTGATGAGTACGCCAGTGTTGCTGGTGGAACGTTGGGAAGAATAATTGAATTTATTTAATTTAGATTTGTAAATAACGATAAACCATTACTAACGACAAACGATTCTGAGAGAGCAGAATATTATTTTAGCTGTATGGTATGTTTCCCCTTGTTACCAAGGTAACCCAGAAACCTATAAAAATTATACGAAATATTGACAGTTTTTCTCGTGCATTTGGAAAACGACATTCCGATTAGGTTTCTTAGCAATTTATATTCAAACATTAGATAATTTCACTGTTTCCATAGGTTCCGCGGATTTAAAATGACCAAAATCGATGTATTTGCATAAAGAAAATATTATGTGCAAATTTCTCCATCACCTTAGTTTGACCAAACGACAATATTTTTTTTTTTTTTCTAACATGAGGTATTGTAACCGGTGCGTTATTTTGAAGTGTTATCCCCAAGTGCAAGCCTAATCCACTAAAATGCAGTAGCGACTGCAAGTTCAAATATTTATAAGATTCAAAATATTATTGATAAAAAAAAAAAAAAAATGTTTTCGTTTAATTAAAATCATTTTTTTTTTCTTCGATTTCTGCGGAATATTAGGCCGGATACATGTGAAAGTATTGACAGGCTCTACTGCAATCATGCGATTAGTAATAAAATAATATAGTAAACTAAAAAAGAGCTGATACTGAAGATGGGAGCGGCCACTATTGTAGGTAGGATGTTCGGAAGTTAAGATACATAAGGTTTATTTCATTTATATCTGAAATCAACGATAAACCATTGCTTGATGAAAGACGATTTCAAGTGCAGTTCGGTAATACATAGTTTGAAGTGCCATAATTTTTTTTGTGATTTTCGTTTAAATTTGATTTCAGAACACTTATAAAAGAAAAACGTCGTCCGATGATTTTAGAAATTTTACCACGTCTAAGTAAATACAATATAAGTAGTATTACTAAGGTTTAAGCTTCCACGTATATTTATAATCTAATTGCAGTAAAAAACCTCTCAAAAATTAAAGTTCCTTAAAAACTCAAAAGATTTAGCGATGATACCGTAAGAAAGTAAATCAAATAGGAAACAAATAAGGTATTCTGTGATTTTCGATTAAATCATTTTTTCTGGTAGAAAACGTCGTCCGAGTATTTATAAAATAATGAAATCGTGATATTGTACGTTTTCCTACGTATTTTTCCCACTTAAGTGTTTTTATTTAAAAAATGGCGTCAAAAATCAAAAAAATGATTTATTTAAAATACAATCTAGGCAAATCGAGCTTTCAGAAAAATTGCTATACGTACAAATCGGAGCAAGTTTACTAGGAAAAAATGTATCCACAGTAATAGAAGAAAAAAAAGTCTCAAGTCTCAGATTTTAGGAATGATTCGACAAAAATTCTAATTAGGTAAAAACAAAAAAAAAAAAATCTGATACTGATAATCGGTGTGTCACTGTTCTAGGTAGAATGTGGACAGAAAGGATACACAGAGTTATTTAATTTATAATCATAAACAACGATTGCTGAATAAATACGATTCTGATCGTAGTGCGATTACACGTGTTTCAATATGCTGTCATTGTTACGATTTTCAAAATTTGAACTTGGCTTACAGAAAAAAAAAAAAAAAAACTTAATTTCTCTCCAACTAAATACAAGTTATAATAAACTCTGTATGAACATTATAAACATTTTTAATTGGACAAAACATTTTACCTGTTTAACTGTATAAAATCCAAAAAAAACCTCGAACAGAGCAAAACCCAAAAATCGAATAGAATTACACTAAACTCGAGAATAACGGAAACTTTATTTTCGTAAACTTTTTTGTTTTACTTACTTTTTTCTCCGGTCATTCCCGGTCATAAGTATAAACTCATTAGAAAAGTAAAAAAGAAACACTTCCTAAATGCACCAAATGGCAATGCATACGTACCCTCTTGTCGTTTTTTTGATTGTAACAAAATTTCTGGCGGAGAAGTCGAAAACAAATCGCACGCGCCATAACAATATATAGCGGTAAGTAAAACCGACACGAACACCCGCCCGGGACGATCTAAACCGAGATTGAAAAAAAAAAAAAAAATACCCGACATTTGACGTGGGAATATTTGGGTCGGGGAAAAAAAACAAAAACCCGTTCGCGCCGTATGTATTTCATAATATCGTCGTTACGCCCGTACCGTCGTCCTCGGGGGTGGGGGGGAAGGGGGGAGGGTGGCCGTTAGAATTTAATACAACTGCGCGGGGCGTGTCCGCGCGCGCCTGCGACAACTCGGCGCGCGCGAGCGTGTAGAGGTACATAACGGCAATTAACACGCGCGCGTAACGATAACGGCAACTGCAGCAATAATAATATTTAATATCAGCGTTTGTTTCTGAAAACGGCCGCGCGGAGCCGTAAAATATTATCATTGTCATTATTGTTATTGTCATTGTTATTATTATCGTTATAACGGCGCCCGCGCGCGTGCGCGTACCTGCGTAACAATAACGTTATTACCGTAGTTTCACGTTCGCGCGTCGGTACCGTTATACGCATACGCACACGTGGCACGGCTGTTATCGGCGACGGCGGCGACGCGCGTCAATGGCCGGCGCGGTCGCGGTACACCCTGTACGCCGGGTGTGTTATTGTCGTTACGGCCGTTGACGAAATCGACGGGTGCGGTGCACGGCGGTCGACACAGCGCGACGAGCACGGACAGCGAAAAAACGGACGGGCCCGTTCCTGCACGACCGGTCAATCGTTCGGTTGACGATTTCGATCGTCGTCGACCGGTATAGTTATTGTTACGGTGTATTGTTATTTTACCGCGATTATTTTTAGAGATTCCGAGTGCGGCGAAGAAACTTACGGTTTTACAATTGTGTTTATCATTTCTTTTTTCGAAAACAATTTTATCCACGAGAAATATTACTCCGATTCCGCTACTGCAGCACTTTTTCCGAAAGGAAATTTAAGGACCTCGGTGAGGTCATTTTTTGATTTTCTCTGTAATTTTCTCAATAAATGGGAAAAAAACGGAAAATATACGAAATGTATATACTTATAGATATAAGTTAAAAAATACAACGCATTTTTTTTAATCTCCAAGTGGAGCGAAGAAGATTAGTATTATTTTTTTGATTTCCTCAGGAGTTTTATCAATATATCGGAAAAACCGGAAAAACCGTGAAAATGGGAAAATATTTCCAATATATATTTATTAGTCAAGACAAAGCAACGCCATTAGCTGAACTTCACTCAGAATTTTTTTTCTCGTTAGCAATGGTTTATCGTTGCTATCCTACCTTCTTAACTTCCCACCAATTTCTTTTTGTATATTATAATGGTTCATCGTTGCGTTATTTTCAGTCAGTGATGGACGACATGGCCTCGTCATTCCATTTGTAAGTATCGTGTAATAAAAAAAAAAGGTATTTTAGGACAGCGTTTTCGGAAACGTGCGATAAGGCAAAATGGCCTATCCGTCCTTTATTATCCTTGGCACCAAGCTCCCCCCAAAAACTGTAATTCTGACGGGTAGCGCAAATTAGGACGGAGAGTACCCGACGTAGCAGTTGATTGCTAATAAGAAATGATTCATAATAGCTGATATAGTATTATAAGTCGTAGTTTTTCGTCTTTTTTACCAAGGACCAACATAGAATTTAATAAAAGTCTAGTACAAAAATTTGCCAATTGTTCACATTTATAAACACGACAAGAAAAAAAAAAAACGAAAAATTACTCAATCCACGTGCCGACTAGATTGAACATTCTACAAAAAAGTCCCCGTAACGTTTTTGATTTCAACGTAACTCGAATAATTATTATTTTTTAAAATATTTTAATTTTTTTTTCATAAATGCTTAAAATAACATAACGTATTATTTCATTAATTAATTATAAAACCAGTCGATGATGTAGCTTTTTTAAATTGACAATTATTGTAATTTATTTATATATTTGGCATTGTCGGGGTACAAACAGCGTTATTTATCCAGTTATTATCACAAAACGTCAAATGGCATGATTAAAGGTATACCGTCAGTTCGGTACGTCATATTATTTGTATGCTGATTGATAACAATGTGTATACCCCGACGTGCTGTTATTATCAAAGAAACATTTGAAAATCATCTTTAAAAATCGATACTATTTTGTTATTTTATAGTTCAATAGTTAAAAATAATAATAACAGGAACTTTTTCGCAAAAGCTATTCGAACAAATCCGGTTATTTTATTCAAATATGCGAAATGCTTAATATATATAAATGGCATTCTACATTATAAACTACAGGTATTAAACGAAAATGTTAATTCAGAACGGGTCTTCGACGTCCCTAAAAGTAATTACGGTTATCGGTTTTCTATACGCATTTCCGTGGATATGTATGAATACTAAAAAGAAAAAAAAGGAACTATTTTAATCGATTAATATCAATATAAATATTAATTGTATCCATGTTCGAATACATGAATTTTAATTACAGTATTAGAGCTTTCTAAACCGAGTTTATAATTCATGTACATAATGAAATGAAACCCTATTGGTGAAAAATCAGAACCATTCGACCAATTTTTTTTTTTTTTTTAATTTTTTTGATTGTTTATTTGAATTGATCTGTAGCATTATGTAATAATATATTCAGTGTTCTACGGTTTTTTAATGAAAATTCGCAGAAAATGACTTTCAATAAATTATATTATTACATTGTACTGCGAAATGTGCCACGGCAATTCATATAATACATAAATCTAACGGAATTCGAATTCAAACAATATACTTCTGTACGATAACTTGTATTTATCTCTTTGGTGTTGGTTTTGAATTATTAGTCATACGCATCGTTATATACTAAAGTATAATATATACAATTATGCTTATTTGAATTGTGATGAGAATGTGTTATTGTGACAACGAGACGGGTACGATTATGATTTATATGTCCGAAAAAATCGTAAAAATACCATAAAAAAATTGTGTGTGTATATATGCGAAAACGACTTAAAAGACTCAAAAAATGATTTTTATATCGCTAGACTTGATTATCGCACGTCGCTCGTCTAGAGCCGAAATCGAAATTTGCTGCCGCGGTACTCGCCGAAATCGACCGGAGACGATAAATACGATAAGTGTGTACGAAATCACCGCGGACGACATTTATTTAAAAGTTTCGAACGCGCGTTATACTATATATAAAAAAAAAAAAGTTTGCGGCGTTGTTTCGAATGCGCGGAACAAACAAATTCGGGCACTTCGGACCGGCCATATAATATAAGTGTAAAACGAAATCCTACACATGCATATATACACCGTAGTAATTCAGTCGTCTTGTCGAAGTTTTTATATTTATTCTTATCCATTTATGGGACAATGTACACTAAAAAAAAAAAAAAAAATAATGGGAATTTCGCGCGATCTTCTACAGACAAGGGTACTCGAAATACACTTTACGCGTTCTGGTTTTCTGTTGGATTGAATATATATGTCGTAGTAGATAGAAAACACACGCGTTTATACTGCGCCGGCGAAATGTGTTTTTTCGGTTGAAAAAGGACGGGGAAAAAAAAAGACGATGATAATAATAATAATAATAAAAGTGCGCATCATCGTAAAACCCGATAGCCTCGCGTTGATGGTTCGGCCGCGAAAATCTACGCCGAACAACATAACATGTGTAAGGGATGACCGGGGAGAGAGGAGGTGAAAACCGAGGCACTAGACGGGCGTATAACCGTCGTTGGAAAATAATAATAATAATAATAACAATAATAATAATAATAATAATAATAATAATAATAATAATGGTAATAAAATGTTTAGTCATCCCTTCTGACCGATTTTAATTCTCGAAAAAAAAAAAAAAAAATAAAAATCTTTTTTCTCTTCCATGAGCCTATAGATCATCAACGTCAACATCGTCGGTCGTTGTCGTCAATAATACACAATGGAAACCGAGATAGAAAATATAATATATGTATATATATATTTTTTATACGAGTCTGCGACCGTATCTCAGCGTATAAAATATAATATATATTATTATTTATTATAATTTATTTATACCCTCGCCGATGGCACGTTTCCTAATGGAAAAGACGATCGACGATACGACAAAAAGAAGAAGGAAAAAAAAAAATGAAAACTACCGAACAACAAAACACACGCGTTTTATAATAGCCAGCTGTGGGGTATTATATCGATAAAAACAAACGACTGCATCGCCGTCGTTGGATAAGCGAAAAAAAAAAGTGCACAGTGTATTCGGCTGCAAGTTTCGCGATCGTTTGTAATAAAAATATATTAGGTATATGTACTCGATTGTTTTCGGCGAATATTCGAAAAATAATAATAATAATATCCAAACAACGGGTTTCCGGACGATTTGGTATTTTCGACAAACGAGAAGAGGGAGGAAAAAGGTAAAAATCGTTATCTCGCCCGTTCGGGTCAACGTCACCGACAAAAAAAAAATGTGTGAACAAAAACAAAATGTCCTACAATTCCCTCTGTGTAATACGGAAATGTAAATGTACGACTTACAATTTACTAAACGAAGGGCTCCCCGCAACAAGTTCACTTTTTTTGGGAAATCACTTTTTGATGTTTTCTTATACTCTTATATTTTTTTTTTATACTTCTATGGAAGAACGAGACAATTTCAATTATTATTTACGGAGTTATTGAGCAAATGGACTTAAGACATGGTTTAAGATATTGTGAGCAAGAACCAGATAAGCCCGGACTCGAGTCTGGTTTTTGCGAAGAACGGTTGGTCTGCATACACTGTAAATTGTTATTGTAACATTATATATTTATTGTTTTCCAGTTTCCACATTACCAATAATAATTATTATATTTACATATTGGTGAAATTATTTTAGTGCCTACTTTACTTCTGCTATTTTTAGTTACAAATTTATAATTAACAAGACTGATTATAAAATATGTTAATTTATTATTTTTACTTTAAGTAAGTTAATAGTTGATTCATAACGGACATAGTGTTATTTAGTTATTATCATTGTTATTTTTTTTTCTAAACGAATAGCAATAATAAAATAAGACAACTTTCATATGATAAGTGTAACTCTGACTCATCATTTGACTGTGATGATGACATTCAAGATACAGATTATCATACTTTCAAAAATGACGGGCTTGGTTAGGTTAGGTTAGGTTAGGTTGGTTATTATCTAGATGATAATACACGATAGTTTATGAAATAGTATATCAGTTTATTTATATTGGCTATTGACGAAAAGTATCAAATATCCGTTTGAATATTTCACCTGTTTACAAAATGAAAATTCTTAAAGTTATGAGCCCCGATGATGGTAAATTATTTTAATTGATTTTTATAAATAATAACAACGCGTCTCGTCGGTTTTTTTTGTTAATATCATTCTGTATCGTATAATAGGTACGCATTTCGTTCGCGTTTTCGTCTCTTGTCGCGGCGGCGGTAAAATAATGTGGTACGCGCGTAGGTACCCTCCATTGTTCACGAACGGAGCCACCGGAGCAAGGTATTCTCGTTTGCCCGGACGCCGCCGCGGACTCGTCGTCGAAACGCGGTTTCCCGTTCAACGAGAGGGAAGTACCCCCCTCCACTCTTTCCTACTCTTCCGAGTAGGGGAAAATGGAGGAAAGGGGAAAATTGAAATCCGCCGCGAATATTTCGATTAAACCGCCCGTAGACGAGAGGCGCGGAATCTGGAGTTTGGCGAAATCCGACCTCTTAGCGACGGCAATTATACAAGAGAAACCTCCAGAGGTACGGCGGTAAATTAACATTGCGGCGTGCGCAACCGGGTGTAAGGAAAGTCGTATCGCAGACGGTAATAACCGGAGTCCTAATACCTGTAAGTACGCAATGTACGTGCAATACAGCAGGGTAATCGGAAACTATAATATAGCAGCGCCGAATAAATTGCCGACCGATCGTCGGCCGGTCCGCGTATTTCATTAAATCCCGACCGCGGACCGCGCCCGAAAACTCGACGTCATTTCGCGCGCAAAGGTCACCCGATATGGATCCGAGACGACCGGACGGCTTTGCGAAATTCGACCGGCTCCCCGGAGGAGGAGCCAAAAGAAAAGAAATCGGGGCGGACTATGATATCGGTAACTGATACAATACACGTATACGGTCTCATGTCCTTTTGATCGTGGCGGCTACGGCGCACTAAAAATGTTATTATTGACGTTTACCCCTCGGAGTGCAGTGCGTTTCGAATAATATTATTACGGCGTCGACGCAAGGGCGTCTCCGGACCTTGAATATAAGGGGGGGGGAAATAATTAAATTTAATATTAATGATCGATAAGAAAAAAATTATGTCAAATGATATATTGATTATATTATCTACTTTTGGACTATGTCAAATGCCAATGTTAGTCCACTTTTCTCGGGGAGTAGGGGGATCGCCCCTATCGTCCCCCTATAAAGACGCCCCTACGTAGACGACGACGAGGAACGGAAGTAATGTGCAACTACAGCCCGTTACGAGTGAGTTGTTTTTAAATTATCATAAATTGTAAATACAGCAATTACCTGCATGTGACATTTACTTTAAAATTTAAACTGATTTTAAACAACAATTTTGTATTATTCCGGTTTAAAAACAATTTAAGGAAGTGACAATATAATCGTTTTATCGCTGATGTTATTGACGACTCCGTTCGATTTTATACCGCGTCCAAATCAATTATTACAATTAATACAAAACGTCACCTTTGTACGCACCGCTAACATGTAGGAAAGTATACAAATCGAATTTCTAAATTTGTCTGCATTTTTTTGTAAATTTGACCTATTATGATTTTCAATCGTACCTGCATAACTGGTTGTACACATAGCGTGACGATGCGTTGTAGTAAGTCGACGAGGAGGTTGCCGTTATGGCAGACATTAATATTTTATTCGATAACTTCCGTGCGGACGTAAACATACGACGAAAATTATAATATACTACCGTTGCAAGTATAGTTCACAGTTTTCGACGTTTGGTTATAACGTGACGGAGTTTGTTGTGCATCGGGAAATTTAATTTTCACTCCAAAACTGTACTACGGTATAATGTTATTTTATGATATTAGCATAACCTTCCGCCTATTTAGGATAGCGACCCGTACGCGTATTAACGTTCCCTGGTGTTTAAAACGAGCCACGACCGTATAAACGGAATTCTCTGATTGGTTAACACGGCGTAAGTACTTTACGCATCAAAGCGCGTTTGGACGGTATCATAAAGGATTAAAAAAGGATATCTATATATGTATTATAATCGATATTGTCCGGTTCGAATTCGACGATCACAGACGAACTTTTTCGAGTTTTTATTTCTTTGTTTTCGTTTTACTGATTCATCCAAAATCACCACGATTTTTCATTGACTGTATAGATAGTGGGTTTAAGTTTTGCACGTCAAACACTATTATTCTTTTTGGTTCGGACCGACTGTGAAAAACACTTGAAACCAGAGTACCGTGTTTATTGTTGACGTCATTGAACTCGTGTGTTATCGATTTTATAAATTTTGTAACAAATATAGGTTTGAGATGTTTACGTTTTATTTAATTTTTTTTTTTTGTTAATTTTTATGTGGTGTCTACACTACAAAAATCTGACTTTTATTTTGCATATTTTCCGATTTTATCAATATTTTAAACACGTATTTCAAACACATATTTGACAATAGTAATAGTCAATAATAATATTTATCAAAAAATTAGTTTCGATATTTGTTTGTTGTTTCCGTTATTTACAAACTGTTAGGTTAGGTACTTAGTCAATTTTTAACGCATATTCGGCTGTCCTTTAACGTATACATATTTTATTCAAATTACAGTGAACACGATAAGCTACAAGAGGTATCTAAGATCTATTCGCGTGCGTTTCTCGTTTCGAGTAGGGAACCCGTACTCTACGCTAGTGTATACACTTTACGCACACATCATGCACAATATTATAATTTCGTGCGTTACCAAAAACTTTGATAACGCCGAGGAACCCTTTAATTATGTGTTCCTTTTGTGTACGGGCAGATACATTCAGCCTTCGTGTAGATACGAGCGTAGAGAACTGTGCGGTGCGTAGCTGTGTTTAAAAGTTCCAAAAGTTTTTCGATTGTGATTTAAATACACTGCGCGCCGCCCGCTTTATACTTACGTATTACAATAATATATAGTGCATACAAGTATAATAAAGTATGTAATAATAGTAGTCGATGACGACGGTCACGAATGTTTTCAAAACTATGCGGTTCACATCGTCGTAAATTATGATTATAGGTACATGTGTTTTATGGGGGGGGGAGGGTACTCGACTCAGAGTCGGGTGTGACGTAGAAAAAAACTATTAGCTACGTACATAATATATATACAACCTCCCTTAGCGGAAACCTCCAAATAGCGGACGTTTTTCGGGAACGGGGAAATTTTCACTATTTGTGTGTAGGAAAACTATATACAGGACATTCTAAATAACGGACAATTTTTAACATTATTATTTATCATTTTTATCGTAAATCAAGAATTATTGTAAAACACCTAAATACAAGTCTATACTATTAAGTTATCTTTTATTGCTATAAATTATTATAATGTACATGAAGTATATCTTATATTATCCGTCCAGTCTTTGACATATTATCACGTCGATGAAATATTGTAAATTTAAGGTGTATTTAATTAATATAAAAATAAAATAAAATAAAATGTATTTAATAAACTAATTGAATAAAAATACAATTTCTCTCTCTAAATAACGTACACAATTTAGTGATCTAAAGATTCCGGTATTTAAAGGTCTCACTGTATGTATATATATATATATACACATCGTATTAAATAATATATGGTACATATAATTAATAGGAAACAACTAGAAAAGTTTTCTGAACTGCTCAGGTACCGTATGACAAAAAATCAACGACTTTAGGCCCAAACTTGTGGATTTACAATCGGTCAATGGTCTAAACTTGGGTTGAATTTGTATGTACTAATAAATCTTGTAGCATTATAAATTGGATATTTTTCAAAAGAAACGAGAAGAATTTTAATATAGTATGACATATTGCTGTAATCATAATTTGGAGTTCGCAGTAGGTTTTATTCGAAAAGAAGTTAATGGTAGTGCGGTATTAATAATTTCCAACTGCACATTGTGCACATCAATCTTCATATAAATTTAAATGAATTTAACTCGTGTGCTGCATTTTTGGAACATAAATTACTATGCATAAAGAAAGTTTTTACAATACGATATGATTGCATTGAGTGAAAAAGCCATACAAGTTGTATGGAACAATTTTTCAGCGATATACCAACACTTCTAAACGAAGGAAAAAATATCTGCTGATGAAGTGTGCCACAATAAAGAGGACGATATTTGTTATGAAGAATAAACATGAAGTTTAGTAAAAATTTATTAACTTGTAATATTAATAAAAGATATATAAATGTAGTAAAAAGCTTAACATATTTCAATTGTTATTTTATACACGCATATATAATATTACATCAAAATTTGTAATTACTTATTAATTTTATTAATAATGACAATTAGTGTACCAATGTTTGAGGTATTCTATAAGTTGTCTTATAGTTCGTAGTGTTATTGATTATACTTGTCTGTTAAATTATTTTTGAAAACTGGTGTAAATAGGGTGTAAAGGAGCAAAGCCTACACGAGTAAGTTTGAATTTAATTATTTCAAGGAACGCTACTTCTTTGTTTTATTAAGGATCATAGGCCATTTTATTTTATTTTTCCAATTCGAGCATTGGTGGCGAGGAAAAATTCGATTCCTAGTGACTTTGGAACTCTGTTGTACCTCACCGAGTATTTTTTCGATATTTTTTTTTGTTAACCGCAGCTGAATTTAAGAGGAGTAGGGTTAAATATTTACAATATTTTATCCGTAACGAATTTTCGTAGAACATGATATAACATTTTCACAAGAATCCACGTGTAAACTGGGTCACGACGAACAAGTAGGGTTTACGGCCGGAATGCATATTTACGTTATACATATGAATCTAGCACCCGTAGTATAAATCGCAGTATATTCCAGAGTTGTCATTTAAGTTCCGTTTTAAATCCTGAGTGGAGCGGAGAAGCTTATAGTTTTACAAAGATGTTTATGTTTTTTTTTATGTGTAGACAACTTTTTATGAGAAATCTTGCTCCGATTTTTAAGTTTAACGTCTTTTCTGAAAGAAAATCGCACTGGGGTGGTACTTTAGATTTTTCTAAGTGTTTTCCCAGCAAGTTTGACAAACCGAGAAAAACATAGGAAAAACGGAAAAATTGGTATAATATCAAACAAATATTATTAAAGAAAATATATAATACCTTTTTAATTATTTTACTATAATATTACATATACATATATATATATATAAATACTATTGACAAAGTATCAACTGAACTCCACTCAGAATCGTTTTTTCGTTAGCAATGGTTTATCGTTGCTTATAGATATTATATATACATTAAGTTCCCTTCTGTATTATCCTGTATTCCCAAATTCCCATCTACGACAGTGGCTGCTCCGACAGTAGCGAAGTATGTCCGCCTTTTTGTATCTGCAATGAGTTTGGCACTTCAGCGTTTTCTGTCATAATGTAACGGCGTATATTTTATTATTATCATTACAGACCAAGATTAACTATAATATATCATCTAAAATGATTATTATATATTTATTATCGTTATTGTTATTATTATAAATGTATATATATTTTATACTATAATATTCATTTAGAACTGAAACGAATAAACAAAAACCTATTCCGTTATTATTATTATTACGTTGAAACATTACAATAAACTGGTTGTTGTTATTTTTGCAATTTGTTTTATTTCGTTTTTTTTTTTTTCATTAATTGCCTACCTAGTTCTTATTCGATATTCATTTCATTGCTAATTAAATCATGGTCATTATTTGTATTAGTTTCATCTTCTACTCCGATTTTCATATTAAAGTTATATGCATACTACTATTACTACCATGATGATTATTTAAATTATCCGAGTTATAATTTTCTTTATTGCACACTCAGTTTCCATATTGTCTATGTCAAACGTGTGGTCAAAATCATTGCCTACAGCCTAAAACGGAACAGTTTGCTGGATTCACCTAGTACAGAACGTAAATACGCAACCGTGGTTAAGTATACGAATGTGGCCTGACGTACATATAATTTAGGGGGCTCCTTATTTTTTAGACGTAGGAAAAATAGATTATTTTTATAGAGCACCCCTCCCCCCACTACCAACATAAGAGAGTGATTTCGGGGACTGTACATCGTACACACGTATACTTACGCCGTACACGCGTGCGCACACCCCTATATAATATACGTGCGTGTATAATAATAATAATAATAATAATACGCGCGTATATAGCGGCCGGACAAAAAACTTTCCTCCCGTCTTGGCTGCGGCGGAGATAAGAACGCGAAATAATTTTATAATTTGAATTCCAGACGACGACGTTATCTGCCGCGGCCGTCCCGACGAGCTTTTCGCTTGATTGCGGCGGCGCTCGCGTGCCGGCCTCGTGCATTAAACGAGTTCGCGCCCATAGATGTGTGTGTACACGAATTACGTATATGCGCATATTATGCGTACGTATACATTACACTCGCATATTATTATTATTATTGTGTACGCGCGTATACAATAATATACTCGTCGGTCCGCGACGATGTATAAAATAAATAACTCCGGCGAATTTGCATCCGGCTCGGAGCGGAAATTGTTCCGCTGTCGACTCGCGCGCGGAGTGTGTCGCTGACGGCGCGCGGGCGGGCGGACTGCGAGTCTAATGCGTATTTATGCGGTCTGGGCGAAACGACTGCCGGGGACGGCGGGGACGTGAAAACCCGACCGCCGAAAAAAAAAAAAAAAACGGAAAAAAAGGAGGGGGGAGGGAGGGGTAGAACGCGGTGCGCCCTGAAATACCGCCGCGAACGCGAGTGAGCGGGCGAGAGTGAGAGCCCCGGCTATTAGTCTGTCTGCGGTCGGACGTTTTTACGGCGTATCCCCCGCTCACACCTCCCGTACGGGGGTCCCATAAACGAGCCCGGTTCGAAACCCACCACGTGCCCTCCACGGGGCCATCTGCCCCCCCTCTCTCTCCTCTTTTTCCCGGGTGCGTATCCGCGGCTCGGTATTTATTACAATATATATTATATTATAACGATAATATTATTATATTGCCGTTTCGCGCACCCCCGTTAATTATACGTGTAATATTATTATACGCACTATGGTCTAGAGACCACTCTGTACATAGTGTGTACATAGGGTGTACGCACACCCTGGGAGGAGGGGAGGCGAAAATCCGCGTTTTTCCGTTTTATAACTGCAGGCGACGACCGTAGGCTCTTTTATTTCTTCAGTATCGGTGGTACCTATCCCGTAACGTTTTAGCCGAAAAAAAAATTTAACAAATTTAAAAAAAAATTGTGGACAATCAAATCTGCGATTCTAGGCGAAAATAGGTACTTCGCGACGCCATTGACAGTATAGATCCATCCGACCGAACATTCACGTTTATAATATATGTATAGGATAAATGTGCGTAATTTTACTAATACACGTGAGTACGCACGTACTATCGATACATTTTACACGTGTGTAATTGATATGGCCTTCCCCAACCATGGTCGGAAAAAGGCTGCGATAATTTGGAATTATATTCTAAATTATCTTTTAATTATGTAGAACCATGTAAACCATGTAGAAATCACTATTAACTTGCTGACCAAAAACATTTTGTTGGCCAGTGTACTAGGTAAAACCTTAGACGTTTTCCCTCCACCCGGTTTTTATTTTTGCGGTCATCCTTGAGTATTACGTGATTGCCCGAGATTTTGAGTATTCGAAATACTTTTCCTTGAAAATATTTGAGTTCACACTTTTAGTCATAGTGGTATAGTTACTATCACAGTTATAATCTCACGACAGTTATTATAATAACTCTCACGCGTGCATGATACATGTGATAGTTACTTTCACGATAAATATATTGACCTCTTGTTCACATGACGATAGTTCTTGATAGTGACTATACTATGACTATACATGTGTGAACTAGGATAAAGAATATAATTTTAGAAACAAAAATTTATTGTACGACTGTATAAGATGTAGCTATAGGCGTCCAAGCACAGCGTCTACACTTGATAAATGCCTAGATTTTTTTTATATCAAAAGCAGTTTTGCCCATTTTAAATCGAAAATTTAATGACTAAAGAAAAAAATTAGCACAAGTAGGTATACAACGTATTAGTCGGAGCATAATCCAAACAATGAGGGGTTACGCCGGACAATAATAATAATAGTAATACGACTATGGTCGGTCGGAGATAATGATTTTCGCTGACATTGCTTATTATGGTGATCTACAGAGTACAATATTGTAATTATAATATTATAGTCGAGTAGGCCACGAACATTTCTGATAACGTCGCGATAGCGATACTGAGTACATACAGAAATTGGTATTGTGGGCAAATTAACATCCGCGATAGTTTATTTACATGATGCCTAACAATAATATGACGATAATTTATGCGATGTAAACAAGGCCGGATTTGCCGTATACGGACAGGATAAGCTACACTTATAAATTATAATATCGCGGACAACCGATGATTTTGCTAATATTTTTTCTGTAAAACCACGTTCACGCCAATATCGGACAATATACACCTAGTATTATATGGCCTACCGCAGTGTCCTGGAGTCTTTACGTGTTTTATATGCCCGTCTCACACGTGATAATGTAGCAAAAACATATACATCGCATTTCAACTTTTATTATGTATTTATTTTATTTTTCGTATGGCATAAACAACTAAACGAGTTTCGCAAAGCTTTAAAACATGTAGCATAAAAAATTAGATATCATTAAACATTTTTAAATAGAGTAAAACTAAAACGTAAACACGTAGTAAATATTAAAATAGTAAAACTAGTAAAAGTAGGTCATTCAAAATAATAAATCATTAATTATTATAATGATTATAGGTAATATAGTTCAATGTCTAGTTTTGAGATCCAATTAATCGTTTTAGGAAAGGCGTTTATGATGTCGGTTTTATGCGAACGATATAACCCTAGACACACCGGCTGTATTATTATTATTATTATTTAGGAGTGAGAGAAGACCCAAATCAATTCGACGTCGTCGTCGGCATCGAGTCTACGTTCTAATCAGGACAAAAATACGCCGGAGGCGTATTAAGTTTGTACGCAGTCACAATAATAACGATGATAATAATAATTATTATCGCGGCCGGGAACATTATTTCGTCCGTATCAGCGTACGCGAACCCCCCCCCCCCCCCCCCCCNACACACACACACACACACACACACACACACGCACATTATGTTCGTATACTCGCGCGTCGATCGTTATCATGACAATATCACGGCGTCGGGGCCGCGCGTTCCCCGGCGACCGCCGTCCAGCGCGTGGCATTCATCGATGGCTTTACAATACCGCGACTTGTACGATTTTTCGTCAACATTTGAAATTATAATGCTTGTATAAAAATAATAAACTACTGATAAACTTACGATGTCCTAATTGTTTAATTATCGAGCAGTTTTGTTAGGCCAAAACAATCTTATCCAATAGACTAAATATACTCGAGTCTGAAACACATTAAATTTCAGGTCGACGTAGGAAAATCACAGCATGTTTATAATACTCATTACTCGTTTACTGTACGACAATTTTTATTATAATTAAAATCCAGATTTTTTTTATGTTTTTACACATATTTTTATTCGAGTTATGCAGTCTTACAAGAGTGAAAATTCGGACGACTCGTCCGACAAAAAGTTCGCAGGAAAAAGTTTTTTTTTTTTTGTATAATGAACAGAATATATTGTGGTTTATGAGATAAAAAAAAAAACACTTATTTATTATATTATTTTAAAATTATAATTTAAATATTCAGGTCTGTGAAAACGGTTGCGGCGACATCGCGGCATGGTAAAACCGTCGGAGCCCCTCCGTACGGAATTTAACTGTGGACTGCGTTTGGAAATCCAGAGCGAAACAGGCCGGAATTATATTGTTATACACGCAGTAATACATAATATTATATTGTTATCGTGTCAATAAAATTAACTCGATTTGAATTAACGAACGCGACCGGCAGTATAGGGTCAGAGAGAAGTAATTTCGAAACTGTTTTTAGGCTATCGACAATAGACTACACGCAACGATAATCGGGCGAGACGGAAACGGGGAAATCCGTCGAACGCGTTTCCCGGGGGTCGTGGACGGTACACGGCGACCCCCGGGGATACGCGCGTGGTATTGTTTAACGAAAAGTCGGGAAAACGATATTTACGAAGAGTCGAGGATTGGCCGTTAGGATAACATTCTGAAAAGGACGGCATGCAAAATATATCATCACAATATTATAATAATTGACTAGTAGCCGCCGAGCGAATCCCGCACCCGGCGCTGGCTTCTCATAGCCGCCGGCCAAAGTCCGTCGAAGACATGTTTTTCAAGAATTGTGTTTTTAGACGTCCAATCGGACATTCGCACGACGGGTATTACTATGTCGCCGCCTAGACGAAGTCTGGTCGAGCGTCCGAAAATACTTATTAGTATAGACTTCGATGAACTGTGGCCGACGGTGGTCGACAGGCTCTTGAGGCCGATGTCTGGCGGATACACTACGTTTCGGTTTAACGAGATTCCTTTCTATAATGCATTGTACATTGCACAAAACAGTATTGATATCATGAATTCCTACAATTATAGAACGTTTTATGTTGATAAACCCGAATAAATGTTCGAAATAGCGGCAGTACAAACAACAAATGAGATGCCGGGAACAAAAGTAATTGATGGAGTCCGATGAAAAGAGCGCGCTATTCGAAAAAGGTTCGCTATTCAGAGGGGGTACACTTTTGAAATTTATAAAATGTATAAAAGAAAAAATGTTTATGCACTCGGTTAAATGTGTACATATGTATGTTCAATGTACAAACTCGTATGTATAATAACAATAATAATAATAAATAGTAAATAAATACGTACAGTACGTAATTACACGAATACAATAATTTACTTAGGTGTGAAACAATCAGTCAGTTTGGTCTGTATAAAATTCTGTCGTCTCTATACAATATAGTTAGTAATTTAATTTGTGAAGGTTATAGCAAAAGCGAAAATAGTACATCAGCTGTAATCAGTAATATTATCTTCGCGTCCCATAATGAAGTTAATTAACGGGTTTGTTACCGTTATACTAGTATGAGAGCGTATTGTTGTTGTCGATTTGTCAGTACTTTAAAATTAAAATTAAAATTCATGTCCGATATTGGGAAATTTTCTAGTTGAGAAGTAGTCAAAATGTGCCCGTTTCCCAAAAATACGTCCACTAATGAGTGTTATTCGTTAGGGGAGGTTTCGCTGTGTATAAATAAATCGAACCTAATTTTCCTTCTTTATGCGTGACGAAATTAATTTGAGCATTGCCCGCAATATTGTTTACAAAATGGTTAAAAATTAACGAGTGCCCCCTGTATATTCGGTCGATGGTAAATACAGGAAACAACGCAAACGCACTCGTTACGTCACTGCGGCTTACGTGCGATACGACGATGATGCATTTACGAACGGAAACTAATCGGAAAATCGTCGCGCAAAAAATAAAAAGGACTTATATTTTCGTCGTTTATGAAGAACCAGTGGTGGAATCGAGGGGAACAGACGGAAAGGCAAGAGTCACGTTTCGGAGAGGCGTTCTAAAGCTGTAGCGCACCTATCGTGTTGTTATTATATTGTGTCGAAAGGACGTGATTTTCCAGGCTGACGAACGAAGCGAGGATTTCAAAAGTCGTTTTCAAACACTTTCGTGAAACATTAATTGTTAATTTAAAAGAAAAACTCACGGACATAACGCTAAGTCGGATTATATTTAAATTATCATTTATGAAAAACAAAAATAATTAGCCGACCGGAATAGTTATTCAGAGTTACCCGTAATGCCATCTATAAGAATTTTTAAATGTATTATTTTTAAAATCACTTTTATACTAAATATGTACTTTTAAAATATTTTTCGAGATTTAATTTAAAAATCATCGAGTCAACAGATTTCGATTTGATTTCGAATGGTGAATTAATATTGGATATTATGACAATTTATACTGGTTTCTTAAATGCGATTATAATAATAGTTTTTACGTACGACACCTCCACAAATATAGAAAAATTGAAAAATCGCTATGTACCTGCATAATATTATTATTGTTAAAGCTCAGATTTTAATACCTGAAAAATAATAGGAAAATGACCCGGAAATTCTAACAACTGCTCTGAAAAAAGAACATCAGCGAAAATGCAAAACAAAAGTTATACTTATGAAACATCTGTTATACAAATCGAATTATTATCTATACTTATAAAGCATTTTATTTAAGAAGACCGTCCGGAATTATGCATTATCATTTTGATTTGTGTTTCAATTTGCAATTTTCTTACACTTATGTTTTGACGGACTTTAGAAATTAATATTCGTCCGCATATAGTCGTGTTTTTTACACGGTTTTAGCACAATTTTTTACACCTTTTTGACCCGGTAACTCTGCTGTGATCACCGTCGGCCGTATAGTCGATTTTAATTATTTAAAAACAAATAAATAAAAAAACAACGAGGGGAAAATTACAATAAATACGGGCGATTCTGCACGAGTGATGAGAACAATATAAATTGTGTACACACGCGTAGTATTTTAAACGTTCTGGAATTGTTATTAAACGGAACAATCGCGTACCGAACGGTTTCCATTTAGGAAAACGCGTTCCCATATTAAACGGGTATTTTATGCAATTTATTTTCGATTGCGAGTGGAACATAATAATAACGTATATGAAAACAATCGCGAATGATTATGAGGTATATTTAACAGTATAGTAGGTACAGTATTATTGTTCGTTGAAATGCCTCGGAAATATAGTGCTTATCATCAGGTTCCATCGTCGTACATTAAATCCGCAACACACCGGCGTCTGATCGCTAAACAATAATTTTTGTTTTAAAAAAAAAAAAAACCCTTGCAACTGATATAATATTTTTTTTTTACCTAAACAAAATACAAGTACAAACTTATACCGGATTTCGTTTTACAACATGATAATCGCGCGGTTTGCATTTCTAAATCATATAGTTTAATAATACATTTTCAGAGAAAAAAATCCAATTCGAATTACTCTGGCATATACGTATATGTTACATGTATCGGTTTGGCGAGTGCTATTCCAAACGAATATAATTTTTTAAAAATCTTAAATTATACTTAAATTATAATCTAACGGTGGCCTACACATTACTATTAATGCGTATATTATTTCATGACAAGACACGCGTTAATCCGGCTTTTAAAATAATTATTTTAAGTTACGTTCGCATAAAATATTGTGGTAAAGAACGAAACGGATTTTTAGTAAAAATAAAAGTTGCCATAAGGTTTTATTTCCGTTTTTTTTTTGCCATTAACTTATTATTCCCAAAAACTAAAGCTATACCAACTTCAAATATTCGTAAAATTATTTCAGAGTTATTTTATTATTTTATATTGAAAAAAAATCCCGTCAATCTTGTTTACTATGTGTTATAATTACTAGCGTGAATGAGAACTGTTTAATGTAAAAAATAATTTAACAGTTTTTAGACCCGGTTATAAAAAGTTGTAAAATAACAAAGTCTAGATACAATTATTTATTAAAAGAAATAATAATCCAATTGACTTGGGTTTTTTCTAAACATTTTGGTATTTAGATTCTGAGTGGAGCGAGGAATTCATTGATTTGTCTATAACGCGTTTATTCTATTTTGTGTCTGTAAGCAACTTTCCCTCAAGAAATCTTTCTCCAATCAAAACCTTTATAAGAACTTTTATGTAGAATTTTTGATTTAGTTGTATCGAGGAATTAATTTTTATTTTTTTTTCAACTTTTCTTAATTAATAAATTAGAAAAGCTGGAAATTTGTATTGATTTCTCGGTTACATTGGCCACCAAGAAAAAAAATGCGATTAATGGTACTCTACTCAGAATCGTTATTTTGTCGCATTGGTGTACCGTTGCATACAGATATAAATTAAATTATTGCCTTCCAATTTTCCGTACTGAAACAGTAACGTACACCCATCAGTTTTATTATTATTATTTTTTTTTTTTTATAACGATATAATATAATTAAATTAAAATTTATTGAAAACAAAAAAAAAAAATTAAACTTGTAATGTAACTGTCAACTTATTAACAGTCTATATGTTGCCATTCGGATTCGGTAAATCGCCGTTTTCTTTTTTTCTATCCGGGGTTCAATTACTCGCTTATCGTATTATCGCACATGCAACTACCCATCTACCGCAAAGGTACTGACATAATATTATTATTATACTGTACTTGGAATAATATCGATATCGTTATAATATCATGTCCGTGTGAATTATAAATTACATTTGTCCGCTCATCTTCTTACATTTTTCGCAATAGTAATATTATTATTATTATTATTATTGTACTCTCGGTTTACCCAGGCGTATAGATGGCACAATGAAAGTGCAGCCACGGATCCCGACGCGGTCGTAAATTAAAAATAAATGGGAGGGAGAGATGAGGAAGAAAAAAGAAAAATTTCGCTTAAAACGATGCTGAGTGTAAATAAATCGTATGTATAATAATACGAACGCTATGTATATTTTCGAATATACATAAACAGGATGATTCACTAAGCCTGCTCACCCCGTTTTTTCGGTCAAATTTTCCATATATTCAAATTCTTATTTGTGTAAATAGTTAGTGGGGCAGCAATAAAACGCAGCGTTATGTGCCGTCACACAAATGATACTCTACTACTTTCCCTCTACCTAAACTTAAAAATAGAATATCTCGTTAACGGGTTGACGGAAATCAAAAATTTTATCAGAAAATGTATTTAAAGCAAAATTCCATTTGTTTATGGAATTTTTAATATAGGTTCTGGTTTTTAAAAACTAAAAACGGTAACGTCACGGGATATTCCTTAAATGTCGTTAAAAATCGAAGTAGTAAAAAATATGTCGAACATCGAAATTCGATATATGTAAAATTTAACCGAAAACATTTAGTGAACACGTTTCGTCAATCATCCTGTATAAACATGCGAAAACGTTTTTACACGAGGTATTATATTATCGCGCGGCTTTTTTGTACGCTACACGCCGCGCGACTTTTGATACGCAATACGCGCGTGCATTAAATCCAATTCATCACAACCGCTTCTTCCTCCACCCCCCCCCCCCCGAACTTTTCTGCGGGGGCGCACGGGGAAATGTCTTTTCGAGTTGTTCTTTCCCTGGGGGTTTTTCACACACACACACACACTCACTCTCTCTCTCTCTCTCTCACTCACTCTGTTCTCTCGTCTCGTCGTCGTTATATTAACGTAATGTGTACAACCGTTTTTCCGGCGGCAGGACAAGTCTAACCACGGGTAAGCGGTAAGTGCCACGCGAGTCCCCCCCCCCAGTCGTAGGAATGCCAGCGTCGCGTGGTCCAGACGTGGCGTGACCGGGACAGACCAAAAGGCGAGCGGACACGGACGGGGATGTGTTGCATTGTGTTTAATTTTTTTCTCTATCTCGCTCTGCACCCGCCCTAGCCCGGCTCTGTCGCGCGCGCGGTCCTCTGGCCAACATCAATTCGTGTCATTGACGCGCGCGCGACAACCCCGCCCACCGCTCCCCGACGAAAAGTCTGCCCGATTCTAATTTATAACAATATCATCTCTCGCACACCGTCTGACCGACCGACCGGCCGGCCGCCGCGGCGGGGAGACGCGACGTGGCCGCGGGGGGAAAAAAAAAGACGCGAAAGGCGGACGGACCACGAAAGAAAGAAGAATATAATGATAAATTGCCGTACCCGTATTTTTTTGTCCTCGTCCCCACTCCCTCCCAACGGCTGGACCGCCACACTGCCTGTCTCACCCGAACGTTATAGAGCGATGAGGGGTGGAGGGACCACAGCGACCGACGCGAAAATGGATTGGATTTTATGGATCGTTTGACGACATCACCGCCGCCCACGTATAGAAATCGGCTAACGGGCCCCGGGGCCGGACGGACGATTATCGCGAAACAGGGAGGGGAGGGGGAAGTAGAGATAAAAAACCCCCGAAAATATACAACGGGAAAATCGTCGAAAAATCGCTGCTCCGAAAGCAGCCGACCGATTCGCCGCGGCGTATAAAATAGTAAATAATATCACGTCTCAAATATCGCGAAACTACCCGAACGTTCTAAAGTACAAAACGAATACATGCGTGGCTACTGTTACACGCCGTTCCAGACGTTTTTATTGGCTGTGATACTTACCACGCGGCAGTGTGATACCCACTTCGAACTTTTGCTTCAATAATGTGTCAATGTAATGAATGCTTAAAAGAGCCATAAAAAAAAAAAATTATGTTTATATATTATGATTTACAACCTAAAAATTCATAAATAATGCGTTAAACGATGGCATTAAAATCGAATAATGTTCTTAATTTCATTCAAATATACACGAAACGACTACAAACTTCGCTGTCCGTGTGTATCAGTGCGTATTGTCCGATACTATAATATTTTAGTACTTATTTGTTTGTTGAATACAAATCTTTTTATTGTTACTTCTCCACCGTTCTTTAGCGCCTGAAAACACAATCTTTCCACATTTCTATAGTGGTCGGTTCCCCGTATAATTTCAATTAATCGAAATAAAACCTTATTATTGATCCCTGTTTTTTCCATGCATAATCCTGCTCGATTATTTTCAGTGAAATCTCTTTTGCGATGAATTCAATTCGCATGATTATATAACACGAAATACGTATTCGAATATTATTGTATTTAAATGCATTCACAATAGTCTTTTTGAAACTACCGATAGTAAAATACTGTTGCGCATTTGAATAGTTCTTCTGAATGATACCATTTCTAAATATTATTATTTTTCATCTGAAAGTCACCAGCGGTTTTGTTCTCAGCAATAAGTGGCGACAATGACACTGCATAAACACACACGTCGTTCCATTCTCACTCAAAGTGCCTTACTATACTAATATTCATTTAAATTGTTTTATTTTTCCATTATTTTTTTTTTTCCGGAACTCGAGAAAAAACTGTTTTTGCCCTTAAATTTTCCGAAATTTTGATCCCTACGTTTAAGTTTATACAGATTGTAACACGAATATCTGACATCTGAAATAACTTTTGTTCAGTTAAATATTTTTCAGTTTTTGTTTCGTTTTGCTTGTAATAATATCACTAGTACCTTGCGCGATAATTTCTCTGTTATAAATTTGTTTAAAAACTTAAAATAAATACATAAGGTTTTTACGAAATTAAAAATGGAAAGATGATTACTACACGTGTACTTTATCTAGCCACCAAGAATAATAGTAAAATATTCTCAAAATATTTTAATATATTATAATACTGTTTTACGCGATCTTCACCAGCATTATTTTTATGTTAAACTATTATGTTAGAGGTAGTTCTACTCTGAAAATTTTGTTACGCAGTCGCTGGCCGTAGCAGGAACAGCGGCGCTACTGTCGCGGGTTTATGCGGTAATTTTATAAAAATAGATTATTAAAATATTATTGTGAAAATCGCTCTTCTCCGGGGCTTCGGGTGGAAGGCCCTGAGAACGAGTCTAGCCAGCTCGAATAAAGTATTGTGGTATATTCCGGAAGACTCTTTTGTATTTAATTACTCTGTATCTGTTTGAGTATAAACACGGTTTCACAAGGTTACCCAGCGTTTCATAGTGATCACCGGGTTAATTGACACTTGCATACGCGGTTACGATCAGTAGTTGAAATATAGAACTACTGAGAACTGGGGATAAGGGAATCGGTTTTAGAACGCCGTTACGCACGAGGAATAGTATTCGCTCTGCCGTCCGGTCAGTGAAGCAAAAAAATACCGA
The DNA here is from genome assembly GCA_902439185.1 of Cinara cedri. Taxonomy (NCBI): domain Eukaryota; kingdom Metazoa; phylum Arthropoda; class Insecta; order Hemiptera; family Aphididae; genus Cinara; species Cinara cedri. The sequence continues at coordinate 4,384,509 of CABPRJ010000476.1, read as the reverse complement.
GTTCTAGAGCAAAGTTGTTAAAACATCAATAACCGAACGTCTTGCCCTAGTTTTGTAGTTTGTATGTGTCTAAGAAAGAATATCACGTGCACGACATGAGTAAACAATAAAAAAAAAAAACCTATCCTAGAATAATAGGGACGGATGCAGCCATTATGTTATTGATGAGAAGTTGGAAAAATAGTAGAGGGGAAATTCAATGTATATTCGTATACAACGATTAACCCATACTAACGAAAAAACGATTCTGAGCCGAGTTCGGTAGACAGTCGAATATAAACGGTAAAATAATTACGTTTGTATTACATATCTCCTTTAAGAATATTTGTTTACTTATATTGTAACTATTTTTCCGTTTTTCCTAAGTTTTTCCTGGGTTTTTTCCATTTATTATGACCTGCCTAAAGTACCACGCTAGTCATATTTCCTTTCCGAAAAGTGCGATATATCGTTGTAAATCGGAGCGAAATCGCTGGTAGAAAAATTGCAGAAAAAAAAAATTAAAAACGAAAATCATTGTAAAACCAATGCATTCCTTCGATTTCTCGTTCCACTCAAAATCAAAAAAAAAATGATACACATCCACTATCATTGGAGTTAACGAAGTTATTTTGCTAAAAACTACTTTTAAAAAGTTGAATATTATAAGGTAATCACCAAAATATAAGTTTTCATTGTTACGGTCCTTATTTAATACTAGACCCTCGATCGTTTCCGCACGCGTTTTACGACGACCCAGCCGACGGTTCCCGCAAGAGGCGCGTACGCGGCCGTCGCCGTAGCGATGAGTAGCGTGCGTTTCGGAGCGAAGAAAATCGGAACGCGCGCGTCACCGCCTCGTCGCGCCAGTCTTTATTTCCCGAATTCCCCGGGCCCGGGCGCAGAATTCACCCCGTCACTCCGTCTGCTCCACCGCGGTAGGGTATTCGGGTCCCGGGAGTTTCGGCGTTTCGGCGCGTTCTCATATCGCGCGATCAGATACGTGACATTACACCGTCGATATTGCGTTTCGTGTACAAATAGCTCGCGGGATATTTTTTCCCATCGAAAATTTCCGGAAAGTTCGACAATTGAGCGTATTTCATAAAAACAATATAGCCGTGTTATATACGTGCGCTAATATTCAATTTCGAAAACTCGAATGTATCTAACGGGGGCGGGTCCGTTGGTTGGAGGGGGACTATAGCACTCCCCTTGGCGCTTCGCTATATCCGGTTAAAACAAATACAATACTTATACACAATACACATATTATGTATTTTTCAGAAGGCCGGGCATGTTTATACGAATCCGCCACATTGTATTGTGATTATATTGAAGGTGCGGATTTAAAACTAAAAATAGAAATAAATTTGTGGAAAAATAAATGGGCCGAATTTCAATTCGATCCACAAATTGCAGTTGAACCATTAAAATAATACTGTGAATTTTTTCCTTGCAATACCGAAATAATTTTTATGAGGTTACCCGTTTCTACAGACACAGCGGAAAGATCTTTCTCGACTTTAAAAAGGTTATCAAATTACTTATGGTCCATTATGTCTGAAATACATCCAAAAGGTTTGGCCATGTTAAACGTACACAAACGAATAGTGATGGATATAAACCAAGGTTAAGAAGATTGTTCAAAATGATTTTTTTTTCATCAATTATAATTAATAGGTATGTGATAGAATTTTCATGTTTTTTGTTTAAAAATGTATTATTTTTATTATTACTATTACAAAGAATAAGAATATTTTTTTTAAAATAAGGGATTTGTTTTTTATATATATTTTTAAAGTTTTCATCCGTGTTTATCTTTTAGAATATTAAGTACATTCATTTTGTAGGATTAAACAATTATAAAAAGGTCATACCACCAGTTCGGATCCTACAGAATCGTATATACACTATTGCATCCCCCCCCATACAAATATCTTAGATTCCCAACTTGTATCTAATAATATATTATTGTTATACACGCAAATTTAAATCATGTTCATTTTGGAAAACGTGTTTTATAGATGAGTATATTGACAATGGAAATATCACAACATGCATACCTATCTCAGTCATTTAAATCGTAAGATATTACACTGCAGTTTTCGGTTAAAACACATCGAATCCGACCACTGTCTGAAAACGTTTTCAACACTATAATAATAAAATAATGTTCTAGAGCGGTAAAAAAACAAAATATATTATTTGTATTATATATTATATTTCCTAACAGTTATTTGTGCGCTCCAAAAAATGGGGGCGGTTTTCGTTTCGAAACGAAAATCATCGCTATTCTATTGTTGATATCGATGCCCTATTTGAATTATTATTTCGTTTTTTGACGTCCGAAAATATTTTCATCGAATGTTGATCATCTCAGATTTTTCCCAGTAGACGCGTTGGGGATCTGATAATTTCTTTTTAAAAATTCCTCGTTCGTTTCTTATTGGAAAATGCCGAGAAAACCGGAAAAAAAGTCAGGAAAACGGTAATATTAACGGAACTTTCGCTCGTAATCAAAAAGTTCGATTCGAAAATTTCTCCATGCGTTTAAATTAAGGAAGAATTTTAAGTTTCGTCGTTTATTGCGAACCAGAAATTACATTCTATTTGTTCAAGTAATTGCGCACGCGTCGACGTCCACGTCGATTTATTTACATTATAAAGAACCGTGTCGTCGTCGTATAAGACTTCGAAATAGTTTGTAGAACACATATAAAGTATATACTTGGGATAAAACGCGCGATAAAAGTTTAGGGAATTCAGATTTTTTTTCAAACACGTACACCGTACTACATTATTTCGAGCTTTGGCCGTAGCGTTTACGCGAATTGAATAAAACCCATCGTAAATTGTATTATAGTTGCGTCGTCGCTTACGAAAAATCGTTAGAATATCGGATTCCTATTAGTTTCAATCCAACGAATATATCTTGTAAAATAAAAATAAAAAGACTAATATTGGAGATAGAAGCGGCCACTGTTATTGGTGAGAAATAAGGAAGTTAGGATACATAAGTTTATTTCATTTATATCTGTAAGCAACGATAAACCATTGCTTGACGAAAGATGATTCCGACCGCAGTTCGGTAATACATAATGTTTGCGATTTTCGTTTAAATTAGATTTCAAATGCTTCTTAAAAAAAAAAAAAAAGTCCGATGATTTTGGAAATTTTATCACGTTGAGGTAAGTCCAATATAAGTATTATTACTATGTTTCAAGTCTCTACGTGTATTTACAACCGAAAAAACTTTCAAAAACTAAAATTTCTTAAAAGCTCGAAAGTGGCTCAGAAGTTTTGGCAGAGATATTGTAAAAAAGTAAATCAAAAAGGCAACAAAAAAGGTGTTTTGTGATTTTTCGATTAAATTATTTTTTCTGGTAGAAACGTCGTCAATATTTGTACAAAATAGTAAAAAAGGAAAATTGTACGTTTTCCTATGTTTTTTCCCACTAACTGCTTTTATTTAAAAAATAGCGCCAAAAATCAAAAAAATTGCATTTAGAAGTACAATCTTGACAACTTTAACTTTCAGAAAAGTTGCTACACGTAACAATAGAGGCAAGTTTACGATGAATAAACGTGTCCATATACTAGAACAAAGAAAAAGAAGAAAAAGAAATACGTTCGGAACTAAAAAGACAGACATACTCCGTACGATGGGCGAGTCATTACTGTAGGTGAGAAGTTAGGAAAGTGGGATATATAAGAAAATAGTTTAATATAATGTATTTTTACGATCTGTAACGATAAACCATTGCTAACGAAAAACGATTCGGACCGCTGTTTCTTTTACACACGTGCGTACATTTTTCCGTTTATCGTATTTTTAACATTTTTTTTCGATTTCTCCCAATTATCATAAAAATTGCTTGGAAAACCAAACGCTATGATACAAATATTTATTATATTAACCACTTTAAGAACCGCCCAAATAAAATTTAATTTCAAAAAGGTACAACACTTTGAAATCAAAGCAAAATTTCTATAGTCTGTCCCAGGAGAGAAAGGTCCGCTTCTGCGAATGTTTTCCCCCTCCACATAGCCGATTGTCATTTCTTCCGTCGTCGGTTTATGACTATACACCGCTAGGATATTTTGTAGAAATTCAATTGTTATTATAGTCAGACATCGCGCATCGCACGTTTATTTACCTTTACTGTTTTATAACCTCTTGATAATTTTTCAAATCGTAAACTANGTAGGTATGATACAGTAGGTATAATACAGAGATATATATTTAATAAATAATAAATAATTATATTAAAACATTTCATTTTTAATTCGTTACAATTACAATTTATCATTTTTGTCATATTGGCGATAAACAGTGGACTATCGACAGACAACAGTGCATTATTTGAAACGCAGTGTACAAAACCTGTCGATAGATCCGGGAGAGAATAAATGGATAGTGTTGCGGCGTGGGGATGCGCAGTAGAGCTTCGATTTGGTCGGAGAGCGGACCGTTCTCTCCTGGGACAGACTATAGTAGAAAAATTCCTCACAGATAAAATAAAAATAAACATCATTAATATAACAATACAATTTTCGCTACGCTTCGAATCTAAAAAAAAAACCTGCTATGTAAATCATATATCGTAATATGATTTTATTATAATAATTGAAGGTTCAAATTAAAAAACTTCTTAAAATAAAAAAAAATTTTATTAGGTTTTATGATATGATTGTACGCACTGATATATTGTATCTACCTAATAATTATTGTTATTAGTTTAGGGACCTTTAGAAAATGAAAATTTTAAATTTAAAAACAAATATAATCAATAGAAAAATTTTAGTTATTGTTAAAAATATGTCTGCACGTTTCTAAAAATCTTAAATAAATAAAACTAAAAACGACACATGTCTAAATTGCACATAAAAAAAAAAAATCGATTTTTTTTGAAATAGTCGTGTCATAAGTTGCACTGTTTCTTCGTGGTTCTTCGCAATTTTAAAAAAAACTATTAATTATTTCAATAAATGACATTACCAAAGTAACATATTGCATCTGTGTCCAATTTACTATTTTTAATTGTACACAACTTTTAGGTCGCTTTTAGATTCGGTGCGTAGCGAGGGATGTATTGGTTTTACTAGGATGTGTGCTTGTTTTTTTTTTCTATCTGTGAACAACTTCTCTATGCCAATCATCTTGATCCGAAGTTTCGAATTTAGCACCTTTTCCGAAAGGTAATTTTATCTTGTTCGTGTATTGAGAAGGTTGTTTTTTGACACCCAAAGCAATTTTCATAAAAATTGGGTAATACCGAAACCAACAAATTAAAAATTATTAATATTTACGGCAACGTGGCGTCATGGTTTAACTATTTAAATTTGTTCAGACAGTGTTTTCTTGTGGATAAAATTGTAAGACTAAACAGTAATGCTCGAATTAATGGAAATTCATTATGTGTCGTACTTGGACGTGGTCAAAATCAAAAAAAAATTGTGTACAACGAGTTGTTTTTTCACATAAGTTTTAAAAATTGAAAATACTACGACTTTTATACAAATGTTAAACCGAACTAAGCTCCGAATCGTTTTTCATCAGTAATGGTTTTTCATAAGTTACAAGTATATATTAAATAACGTTATGTCTTTCATCTTTCCAACTATCCACTTACAACAGTAGCCGCATCCGTTCCCAGTATCAGCTCTTTTTTTTATCCATCAATCTTATTTATGTATAGGACAAAAAAATAAACAAAACAAATGATTGCAGAAAAACCACTACAATCCTTTATTTATGATTTTGATGAGATTTAGTGTATAGAACATTAATTTTTCGAATTATTTCAATTAATTATTATTACTAGCTAGATAGCCGGAAAATATCGGGTCCAATGCTTTCAAAAACAGAAAGAAACAAAATAAATTCAATTTGACGCATTTGTCCTATTGATTTACCTTATTATCTTTATTGTTGTCCTGACAAAATCTCGAAAAAAAAAAACAATCAAGATGAAAAAAAAAAAAAAAATAGAACAGATTAGTCGACGTACATTTTTGTATTATACCTGTCCAATGTATTCTCGGTTCGAACATTTGTATTATATTTTTCTAAATTAGTACTTTTTTCGTATTGGGTCACGTTTCATCCTGTGTTATTTTTTTTCTGGTCGAGCTTTGTCCATGGAATCTTTCCTATCGCAGTTAAAGGTTGTTGCTCCGTAATTTATTTTTTTTTTTTTTAAAGGGGCAAATTCTTTTCTGTCACAACCAAATTAAATAATAACTGTTTTAAATTCTAAACGGAGCGAGAAATGAATTGGTTTTACAATGATATTTACTTTATCGTATTATTATTGTTTTTATCTCTAAACAACTTTCCAACCATAAATCTTGCTCTGATTGTTGTACCTATTATGAAAGATTGCTTTTTTGATTTTCCAACTAGTTTTCGTAATAAATAGAAAAAACCGGGGAAAAAACTGAGGAAATTTTTTACAAAATGCATTATTTTCAAATTTGTTTCTTTTATTTTGATTCAGTTAACAATAATCGTAGTGACTTGTAATTTTAACAAACAATTTATATTTGTTTTTTTTTTAGACGTGGTAAAATAATCAAACATTTAAGTCATTTTTGAGTTATTAATTGACATTTTAATTTTGCCATTTTCTTACGTAATTTTTATTTGGTAGGTACTCTGTAAATAATATTGTTTTACCGAACAGAAATGCGTTAAAATAGTGAAAAGTCCTACGAAATTTCCTCGATTTTACAAGCCCAGTAATCTGCTAAGGTATACCAGAAAAGCACTTAAACAGAAACCATTTTCATGGGTGGAGGAGATTCCTACGTAAAAACCAAACACGTTTTAACTATAAAACCGGTTTATTATGTTGCTATTGAAATAGTGTTTATTACATTTTTGAGGGGAAGGCGGTTAAATTCGTACACCCCACCCCTTTCTGTACACGCGCTTGATATACCAGATATTAAAGGAGTAATATAGTATTATCGAATTTTAGAGAAAATATTACAATCGTCTTTTTCCATCTTTGCAGTCTACGAAACCCAGCTGGTTATCAACAATAATAAAACCAACATATTGTCGTTGGTTGTTAGTTTTTTTTATTCTTTTGATTGTTTAGAAAATATTTTGGAAATCTAGGAAAAAATGTTTTAAATACAAACAGTTACCACCATAGTAGTAGACCTAACTTTCGAGATTTTACGACGTGGCACATCGGAGTGTTTTGACATTATTTCCCGAGGAGGAAACAACCCGCAGTTGTGTACACTATAGAGAAATCTAAAACAAATATCTAACACGGAATTACCGCGAACGCCGGAAATAATATAATAAACGAAAAAATATTATCATGCGTAAGAGAAGTATAATTGTAATTAAAAATAAGTCTGTCGAGTGTACACTGTATAGATTATTTTCGATTAAAATCCATCAACACGACGATGACGGTGTAATCCCGGGCTCGAGAAGTCCGAAATATCGAGAAACGAGTAATCTTCGAATACTCCGGGGATACAAGTAACCCCGTCTAATACATTATTATTATTATTATTATTATTGTTATCGTCGTACTCTTTACCCGGACTTTCGACGGCGTTACGATAATATTTCTATACAGAATGTTATCGGATCTCCGTAATCCGATTAATATTAATTAACGTTTCGTAATTACACTACTAAATATATACAATATAATTATTATGTATATTGTGTACACGCACGTTAGACGTTGACACGTTTTTCTCGCGTTTTCGGGGCAAGTCTACGTATAATGATAATAACGTGTGTGCGGTTCACGCGCAAAAGATGTTTAAAATCGTACTTTAAAACCGTCTCCGGGGAGTAATAATTCTATTGCGTACGCGCCGAGAATGAGTCGAGACCGAGTGTTGTATAAATGCGTATGCATAATAGATTCCGGAGACTAAACTAAATGGCTTATTATTAAAAAAATAAAACAATAATAAAAAAATAAAAAAACGCGAAATTTACATTAATATTTACATATTTATTTAATGTAATATGTTTTATAACCCGTGACATTAAAGCGTCGAACGACCGAAAACAAAATGCGTGTACACATTATTATGTAGTGTTAGGGGGGTTTTTTTTTTCTGTTCGCTTTTTAAGACTCGCGCGTATTATATTATTATATTATACCCTTTAGTAGTTATAATATTAATTTTTTTCCCGAAAATGTTTTCCGTATAAAAAAAAAAAAAACGTCTCGGGTTATAGAAACGCGTATTTTTTTTAATTTTTTTTCGTACTATGTCAGATTTGTATTACGGTTCGGTTATTTATTTTTTTTTTTTTAATTTGTTCGTATACGTTTATTTCAATTATGACTATGAACAAAATGTTAATAGCGTAGATACGAAGCGAAGGAAATTTTATAAAGTTGAACGAATCGCCTATAACTGCGTTGTATTTCTTGCGCGTAGATTATGGCAACGAGTAATATACAAAGTAAAACTTATACTGTTAATAATTAAATATAAACTTATATTTACCCGTGTGGCGTGCAGAATACTTTGGCTATGTGAGACAACATTAATTTTTGCATCCTGTACAATAATACGAATTCGCACATTTCTAGGAAAACCGCGTTTTCTAAAATAATTCAACTCAACGATGGATCCATCGGGTGATTGTTTGATACCAAAATATTTCGATTATGGATCATGATCGTATGATTACAAAACTTAAAAAAATATTTTATCTGTGACATGAATTTGAATTACAGTGAATAAAAATTGATGAAAAATTATAAAATCAATTATGAAAATCGGTAAATTTGAAAGTATTAATATTCTATGAAAATTTAACTTACAGCAATAAATTTTAGAACAAAAGATTCAATAGTAGAATATCATCAAAAACCGTTAGGTTTCGGAACGAATACGACCGAAAAATTCCATTTACACGCTTGCTCAGTACTCACTCACCTAAATCTTCCCTGGGGAGATTAAAAACCTACATTAACGTAAAGAGAGATTCACACGCTAAACTATACAGAAATTCTATAGTGACCAGAGCTAAAATAATTTTAACCATCAACCGCCAAAAGCAGGTACTAGTTAAGTTTTGCAACGGTGGAAAAGTTAAAAAATTAAAATGCATTGTTTAATTCTATAATAATTTAATGATTCGAATTAAGTACTTTTATTTACTTTTTTTTAAATACTTATTTCGTAGTTATTATGGTATTTCCGTCTTTCTGATTGAACATGGATCCGAACTATACCTTATAGATAAATATAATCATAGTCATTAATAATTAACAATTAAAATAAAACATAATTAAAATGTTTGTCTCAATTTGCTAGAATTTAATCTAACTTAACCTAACGATACAAAAATAATATAAAATATTTCGTTTAAAAGTAATATTTTAATGAATGTCATTATATTATGTATAAGTAATACAAATCATTAAATCTTTGCTTTACTTTATTTGTATATTATGTTATTTATAATTCCGTAACACACAACCGCTGGTCAAGTTCGTATTATTTTTGAACGGTTCAATACGGACAGTATACATATACGGGGATTAACGGAAAGACCTGGCAAATCTGTATACAGTTCTTATTGTAATCTGTTAGATTTTTCTGTAACGCCCTGTATTTTAAATATCATATTATATCTATTACGGTTATTTCGTTTTATAATTTATAAAAGAGATATTTTACATTAATTTTCAAAAGGCTGTTAGTGAGACGTCTGCTGTGCTATTAGTACATATCAGATTATATTGATCCATTTTATTTATTTTAATATATTTGATCACAATTAGACGTTGATTTTATACCATACAAATTTGTAAAATAGACACTAAAAGATAAGTAATTTACCAAAATTTAAGCCAGTGGTCTCGAACTTAAAAATATATGATATAAAAGATCATAAAATATGTAAATAATAAATAGTGAATCTTCGATTTTCAAAAATGGTTATGGTTTTCAATAGAAAATTGGATATAGTTTGTAAGACGTCAAAATTGCCAGTATTTTTCAAAATAATTGCAAAAGACAAACAAAAATTATTGAAAAACGGGAATTTCCACGCGAAACTGTGTGTCATCAAATAATAATTCCACACATACTGATGTATATTAAATTAAAAAAATCATATTGTGCATTTATTTCAACATTATTTACAACATTTTTAAATACCTGGATATAAAAAAACACTGATAATAACTTTAATTGTTAACATTTTTTATATTTAATTTTAATTCTTTATTCTTTATTTTAATTGTTAATCATTAATGACTATAACTATATTTATCATAACGTTCTATAAAGTACAGTTCAAATCCCTGTTGAGTCATGATTAAAAAACTGTTAATAAACTACAGTTTTTTGGTCGAACCTTTGAGAGCTCACACTTCAGCTTTTAGGGACTAGAAAATTCCGGAAATGGACTCGCAAATTCTAGCAAATTACTCGCAAAATTTTGGCAAACATTTTGAACGGATTGGCTGAAGTCGTTGGGCCAACTTCACGGCCGTGTTTCGCTATCGCAGTGACAACATAGGTACCGATCGCAATAATATATCGTGCACGGTACGATTAATCGGAATTTACATTAAAACGCGTCTGCGACATTTTCGCAGCATGCGTTCAAAAGCGACGCGGGAAACGGTTTACATGTCGCGCGCCGTGCGGTCGTTAAACAAGTTTTGTAAACAATTTGTACCGCCCGATATTAATGTGCGCGCGACAATCAGTGGCGCCCATACTATGTTTCGAGTGTATTGTAGCGGTCGCTACTCGTCAGGTTTCGGGCGAAACCTGGATTCGGGATAGTCGGGCAGAACGGGTATAAACATAAAGTATTGTAAAGATCGAAAAGTGTGTATTCATATGGGTAAAAGTTTACGAATTCGGCGGCGGTGTTGAATTCCAAATGCTGCTACACCGTAGAAATATAGTTTGGGTGACAATATACTGTGGCCAACGACGTCGCGAGTTAGCGAGGAATTACGCCGCAGCTTCGAACCGAATGCCGAGAAAGTTTCAGGACGGTTTTTTCTCCGAGAAAATTTTTTTCCCCTCGTAAACCAATAGGCATGCGTGTAGTATCGATTGTAAAATTTGTACCGCCGAAAACCACAACCGCCAGTAGTGTGTGCGAGCGTACGTGACCGAGGAAAGGTTTTTTTTTCGGACGACGTCTCGTGTAGAAAGTTGTTAACGAAAGTTCGGACGGTGAAAAAGATAAAAAAAAAACTTTTTTCCTTCGCGGCATAATATTTTCAAACGTCGTGGCCAACCGACCGTTCGCGCGTCCGGTGATGGTTTTATTATCGTTTGCGGCCGTACTTGGTTTATCCGGGGGGTAGAACACGATTGCGTACGTTTGCAGTTGGATTACGAAATACCTTTAAGAAAAAAACAAAAATAAACACGATTGCGTATGAAATTATAGGCAACGTGTCAAATTTATTAATTTTACCACATACCTAATAAATATCCAGTATACAGTTCTATAATAATAATTAATATAAAATAATAAAATATAGGTTATGAGAACAACTAAATAATAGTAAATTAATCATTTTGAATTAAATACATTTAGATTTTTAATTCTCTGACATCTATAACCTACTGCTTTTAAATATCGGATTCAGTTTTTATGAGTTTTGTACTCATTACACGTTATACTGGAATGAAAATTGGCAACGACGTAGAAATATAATACTTCGTACGAAATCGTTAAGGTAACAATGTACGCAATCGTGTAACTTAAAACGTTATCACCGATAACGGACGTACGCAAACGTGTTTTACCCGATCCGGCCTCCGTTTTTCGACCAATCGAATCTCATATTTTTCGGAAAAAAATCACGCTACGCGAAACTTTTCTTCGTTGAAATACCGTATTCAAAAAAAAATTCAAAATTCGTTAATGTATAATATAATTTTGTATTAAAATTTACGCTTCGAGAATAATTCTTTTGGTTTTTTTTACATACATTTCTCTGCGCTTATCTAATATCCACGTGACATAATATGCAGCGATTTAAAAAAAAAAAAAAATTCTGGTCAACTGAAAATGTTTATATTATTGGCGTAACAATAATATACAATTGGCGTAGTCAGTATATGTCAGTGGTGGTGACCAAACATGTTTTGGTAGAGATCTACTAATAATATTTTTTTTTTCTTGGTTCATCGACTTCCATAAAAAAAAATGTGTAATATAGTAATAATAAACGTACTTGTAAAAATAATAAAACTAAAATGTATATAATTAAAAAAGGTTTTTCATTAGACTATTGTTAAGACGTTAATTTAGTATTTTAATGAAATAAACCAGAAATAAAATTGGTAGCGTAAAAACCGTTGAACTATATAACTTCATGAACAAATGATTTAATAAGATTCAAATGCCCAGCGTTTCTGATTTATCTACAATCTACTAGTTGTATAAAAATAAATTCTAACAAAGCGGGATCAAAATTGAAATCTGACAACTGTCAAATCCTGTTAAATCTGCAGCCCGTTTACATCTAAACGATTTCGTGTACGTAAAAAACTATAAAATCTATTTACGTTTCTAAAAACGGTCCCGTAACAGGGTAAGTGCAGCGATACTATTCGCGAATCCAATTTCAATCTTATTGATTGCATTTAACAACATCAACGTTGTATACGTATAATATTCCATAACGTATACAATGTAAATAAATAAATAAATAAATAAATGTGATCCTCGATAAGACACTCGCATTATCTTCGAATAATTTATTTTTTTTTCCGGTCGACTTATGAAACAGTTATTTCTTAAATGTTAAATTTCCGTTATTGTTATCACTCTTATTTTAACGACCTGCATTAAAAATCCAATGGAATATTGTTAGAAAATTAAAAATGAATAGAAGGTGTTTTAATAGAAATCCATTTCGGACCATGATGTTCAGGCTTGTATTAACCCGGAAAGTAATAACAGGGAAGTTATACTACGGGAAAAAAATCATTGTTTTCCAAATTCAATCGTGAATTTATTTTTTAACTGAATAACCAATAATTCAATAACGTGGTGTGTTTTAGATTCCGAGGAGAGACCGTAAAATCACGGAAAGTAATACGAGTATAATGGATGTGAAATGCAAAGTTTTTAATAACAATCGAGAGAATATTTTTTTTTGAAAAAAAAAAAACGAATTATGTGCAATGTGCAAATGAATAGAAAAACTAGAGTTACATTATTGTTTTTATACTACATAGATAGAGAGAATGTCTATGGCATAACAGGTGCATTCTATATTTCAATACTCTTGTTTTTAATAATACCGATAAGAAGTGAAAACAAAAATATTATTTGCCTAACTGTTTCGTTTATTTACAACCATTTGAATATTACGCGCGAATTTTTAGAATTTTTAAAACCGTTCGGTACCCCTTAAAAAAAATAACCACCATCTAACAGCTTGTGATTTGTAAAATCCACTCTCCGTTAATCTGCGTTTTTTTTTTCGTTCCGTAACAGTCGGTTTATAAAACCGGCGAACTCAGTGTCCCGAGCCGTAATCGCGTCGAATTTACGACATTTATACAAAACTAAAATAACTGTCAAAGTTTTTTTTTTGTTTTTCATCACGAACTGTAAATCAAAGTAAATATTACATTATTATAAAACGCTTTTACGACTTTTTTTCTTGACGTTCACTTATTATAACGGAGTTATATAAATCGTCAACTACACCGTATATAACACTCGTCGTCGCTCGTTTGACCGAAACCCAGAGAAATATTACGCTGCAGCCGAGTCGAGTGACCGAAAAACACCCCAAAGTTTTAACCCTTTCCCGGACATCATACACGCGGGTACGATTATTCGTAAACAATTCCGGTCCGGTAAGTATAATATTATGTACTACGTATAGAACGCGGATTATTGCGGGGATTTGACTTGTGTAACCTTTTTTTTTTTCCAAGGGACTTTTTATTTCTCTACTCGCACGTCCGACCCGTTTCGTGTTTTTCCGCGGATTTTTTTCCGCCTCCCGTACTTCACACAAACCGGAAGCCGTGCGGCGGCCTCGGTGTTGTGTTGTCGGTAAAAGTACCCGCGCGCCAAAAAGCAGTCGCAAAACCGTTGATCGTCCGGCCGATTCGAGTTTTATATCATTATGTACATTTTTTTTTTTTTTTTAAAGAGCGTCTCTCACTGGGGATGGGTAGGTTAGACTACGTAGAGTTATTCGTTTTATGTTCTGTATGCAACGAAAAACGCATCTGAGCGAAATTCGATTATACTTGTTGGTGGAACGTCGTCGTAATTTTTAAGACTACGATAGAAATAAAAATCTTAAAACGCGTATCAAAAAAAAAAAAAAACTACTACGTTACGATCACTTTTTATTTTTACCACGGAATCAAACTTAAAATGAATCTCGTATACAATTTTCAAGCATTTCTATTCGCCGAAACATTTTTGTTCGTAATAAACAAAATAATCACACAATTTTTACGTTATGTAAAAATTTTAGGTCTTTACAATTATTATTTTTAACCGAATTAAACGAAATATAAAATAATGAAATCGTTAATATCGCGAATTTGCCCGTTTTCTTTTACCGGTTTACCTTATTATAATGAAAATTACTTGAAAAAAAAAAAAAGAGACTTTCTATATGCACCTACTAAATGCAACAGAAAAAAAAAACGGTAATTGGTTATTTGTTGACTATAGCAAGATTTCCAAGCGACATGTTGTTAACGGGAACAGAACAAAAAAAAAAAAACACCATTCACAGTAAAATCAATAGATTTCTCGGTACGCTCAGAATTTAAGTTGCGTAAAACTGGCGAGGGAAGTCGGATTAAACTAGAAAATAAAAAAAAAAATTAAATAATAATAATAATAATAAACACCGAATCGGATGTGTATACTAAGAAATACGAGCGTATTCCGTTTCGATATTTCCGGTGTCAAATACACGTGTTTTTTTTTCTCGTTTTTATTACACACGTATTATTATAGAGATCGAATGAAAGGGACGAGAGAAAGAGCTTGACGACAACGCGTATCATCCCGTACGTATTACACGCGCATACGTGTGTTATTGCGCTCGTGTCATCGCGCGTATACCGAAACACTTGCGATGCGTACGTATCGGTAGTGTTTATTTGAAAACTTTTCCCTTTTATTTTGGTATACGGCGACGATGAAAGAGAAAAAAAAAAATCTATAAAAGAGCATAGGACGGGTATCGGCGGCAAATGTTTCCGACCGGGCCCGACGGTCATGATGCTGTACGAGTATTTTTTTTTTTGTCGAAAATCATAATATAATTAATGCTCGCGCATATATTTATACTTATATATATATATATGATCATATTCAAATACATATACACGCTCCGTATAACATTACAATATATTAACCGTTCAACAAAAACTCAATTAATGCGCATAACTAAATTATATAACACGACTTTATACGCGGGTCGGCGGGACAGCAGTGTCTGCACGCACCGTCGATTTCACATTCGATGGGTGTTGGGGGTGGGGAAAACAACTTCGCGATAAACAAAAACACTAGACTTTTTTTTTTTTATCCCTTTTTTTCGCAGCTCAAATGACAATAACAATATACGCGAGGCCAACGTGTTTCGCGACGCGACGCACCTGTACTGTCACGATTGTTTTACAAATATAAAACAAATAAACCTCATCGCGTGCGCGCGCACATCGTCCTATCGTAAGGTAGTGGTCGTGATTACAGCGCGATATTTTATGCCATTGTTATTGTCGGTGCGATATTTACACTCGACGATGGCCGCGGAAACGCCGAAATCAATAACAATACGATAATATATCGCGTTTTAATTGCAGTGTTCGTTTGAACGACCAGTTGGACCAATGAAACGGATGAATATAATACACTACCCCACGTGGAACGGGTTTTCGTCTGCAATAATCGATCGTCGCACGTAGTGTATATACAAAAATACTATTCCGTATATTCCACCAACTATCCACTTATATAACACCTCGTATAACCGTTAGCAGTAAAAATATTGTTTTTTTTTTTTTTTAAATTTATTTATTTAAGTACTAAAATTTGTTTATATTTTATCAGATTTTTCGAAACCGATTACCGATAAAATGATTCAATTTCTATTTCCTTCATATTACACTACACTATAGAACCGAAATAATCATAATCCGTTTTCAAAACTGAAATCCGTCAAAAATAATTCCTACAGTTTTGTCAGGCCTAAAAAAGTTCTCAATCGACGACAATATCCACCGTAACTGTACGGGCCGGGAACGAATAATAATAATTCTCGAGCCAGGGCAAAAACTATTTTATGCGTGTGTATAACACCACGTATCTACGTCGTACGTCGACACGCTATTAACACCGTCCGGGTCGACCACTAAATGTATATGTGTGTAAAAGAGTAATTGTAGCTCAGATGTTAAATATATTAGTGTGATCGTAAATTTGTGGCGCATAAGTACAACGGCCGCCACTGGCAGTAATTCCCGTTTTATTTTAATTTATCTGGTGTCAAATATCACTGACAGCTGAGTTTTCTCTCCGTGAAAAGCTACGGAATAAACAGTTGTGATCATATCTGTATATTTAGGCATGTATAGCTCGATCAGAAGCGGTTGAAAACGCCGCGCGCTTCACACGTGGGTGCGGTCACTGTTTTAGGTGGGAAGGTGGGGAAAAACAGACGGGAATTTAATGTATAACTGTAAGCGACGATTAACCATTGCTAACGAAAAAACGATTCTGAACGGAGTTTAGTTGATAATGATGCTTTGTCAACAATACAATATAATATGGTATATGTCATTTTATGGTAAAATGATTACGATGTGCGTTTTCATAAAAACAATGACTGTTTAAAAAATATTAAAATAATTAAAACTTAATAATAACCAAAAAAAAAAAATAATAATAAAAACGTTGCCAATAACAACCTTATTTTTAATCTTTCAATGTTTTTTAGCTTAAAGACTGAGGTTTTCCTCATAATCCCGAATATTAATGAGAATTTCAAAAAAAACCTCTTAAAGTACCACTCACAGAACATTTCCTTTCGGAAAAAGTGCTATACTTGAGATCGGAGTATGACTTCTAGTAGAAAAAGTGTTCAAAAAAAAAAAAAATGAAATAAATAAATATCGTTGTAAAACCAATACATTCCTCGTTCCACTAAGAATCTAATATGTTAGAAGCTCGTGAAAAACGGAGGCGTACAGGCGTACGGCAGTGGAGCGAGTGCGGTAAATACTCAAAAACACAACGGGAATAATAACGACGCGTCGCGTACGTGGAACGTGACAATGTAACGGCCGGACCACACCAAGAGTATAGGTACACCGGACAGCCGTACAGCGTGGACATCTTTTGTGCCTTAAAGCTAACAATCAATAACGGATTCTCATAATTTTGCTAGGAGGGGTCCTGAAAAACAATATGTACTTAAAAGGATATTTCAATTAATAGATGTGTTATTTATAAACGACATTTTATTGAAATTATATCAGTGTCTGAGATGGATCCAGACCTCTGGATCCCTCATAAATACGCCACTGCTAACAATAATTCACGGTGATAACATAAACATAATCGATAATATTTTAGATGTGTGTGTGTGTGTGTGTGTGTGTGTGTGCATATATGACCACCCAGTAATTATAATATTAACGTGACCTGGCACTCTGTCCAATGTCCGTAGCAAACCAGTACCGGTGTAACCGCGACTATTTACCGGGTGAAATTTTACCCCCCCTGGTAAACATCTCTGGAGAAATTTGACCCCTCAGTAAACTATCTCTAGTGAAATTTTACCTCCGTCTATCTTACCGGGAGATAAATATTCGGGGGTAAATATCACCAACGAATATTTACCTCCCGATAAAATTTCATTTGAGAATATTTACCGGAAGATAAAATTTCACCAGCTAAAATTTCACGGTGGCAAATAATTTCAGTTACAACGGGACGGTGATGCGATAAGTGCGAACTGCTGGCGTTTTCGGCAGTCACCAATTTACTAAATACATTTTTTTTTTCTTATGGGGGGAGGAAGAGACATGAGAGACAAATGACAGAGTATGATCAATTTTAAATAAAAGAGATTTTTTCAAATAAAACTGAAACATTTCGGACAGGTAAATAATATCGAAACTAATATCGTAAACACGGCCGGCATACTATACTCGGCTCATTAAGCTAAATTATCGTCCAGAATTCCCGGTTTAAAGGCTATTCCTCGCGCATTATTACGTCTTCTGCGATTTGTTTCCCCTTCAATTTTCACGGGATTCCTGTACGCACACGAAAATAGGTATATAAAACGCGTAAATAGACAAGGAAATCCGACAACGCCCTCTGCGAAATCACCATCCCGTCGCATCGATTTATACCTATGTATATATGGAGTTGTTGCACGAAACTTTTCCAATACACACGTTTACGGCCGAGTGAAAACAAAAATACACACGCGCGTTATACGTCATTACGCGGGTACTTAACTATGTTGTAAAGGACCAGTCAATAAAACACCGAAACTATATAGTATACAGATATATTCTACAGCGACTCTAATTGTAATAATAAATGAATAATAAAATAAAAAATCTGTATGAAGCAAAACAATTTTATTTATATAACCTACGTGAAATGTGTATAATATTGCGATCTGTTGAGAATTTTCAAGAAATTTTTTAAATAACAGGCTATTTTTTTTTTTTACTAACCGAAAAAGCGTTTTCTGAAACAAAAAATACCGTATTATTGTAAGACCAATAGATACATTATTCTTGTTGCACTCATATGATTTATAAAGTACTTTTAATTTGGTACTCTGTCAATAAAATTGTTAGACTGAACAGAAATGCTTGTCATATTTTACAAGAGGTTAATTATAAGTTATACTATGTGGTTAAAAAAAAAATCAAATATAATGTAGTTTTTTTTTTATATTTTTGTAGGAAAATTAAAATTAAATAATGACGAAAATCGTTAATATTAGAGCCTATCAAAACTTCGCTCCAAATCGTTTTCTTACAGGTATAAAATAAATAAATGTATGTATTCTAAATTTCAACTTCCCAACAACAATAGTGGCTCACTATTCGTTTTTTTTTTTTATTTTTTATCATTTACCAATAACGCGAAAATATAACGACTAGCAACTTTTAAAACCAAACTTGCGAATTATCGACGATTACACGTTAAATGTTGACGCAATAGTTTCGTCGATTACTGTCGATACGAGCGGTCCAACTTCACGGCGAAACGTTTCATATTTTTCTTTCCGAAAATATTAAAAACACAATTAATAACCGTCAAAATCCGATCCTTTTTTCGAGGCACGCGTGTTTTTTTTTATCCGAAAACCACGTGTCGGGCGCCGAGGCTCTTATATTATATTTGTCGGTTGGCGCTTGCTATCCGGCAAACAACAATAATAACAATAACAATAATAACGCGTACTTAATGAGTTTTCGTCCTGAAAAACCTTTTATTATTAAATTTCGCGCGAAAGGCGGTGGCGGTTGGTCCCTGCACGCACGTTGGAAATCGAAAAAGAAGAGAAGAAAACGAAGGAAGGGGGGGGAGAGAGAAACGCCCGTGGTCTGTCGTGGATTTTTAATTAAAACGGTAAAAAGGATGACGGCGGTGGCTGTGAAAACGGGCGGCGGTGTAACTACATTATATTATATCTATAGACGGGTGTAAACTCGGTGTAGCGGTGTGTGTCACACAGATTTTGCGGTCGGCGAGAGGAGAATCAAATATATAATATGTATATAGTGTAGAGCGCGTGAGAAAGAAGAGCGAGAAAGCTGCGGCGAGGTCCCCCGGGGTCCGGAGTCGAATATTGTGACGTTCTCGTCTCTCGCCGAAAACGAATTTGCCACAAAGTCGCATCGGCGGACGTCTCGCGAGAATAAAATAATAATAATAATAATGTCGCGTGTATTCATAGACCCGACCGGGGCATATTATTTTCGCGGTGAAATTATTTATGGTTTTTCGGCGCCACGTCCCGGGAACGTCGTTATTATTATTATTATTACATATGCGGTGTACACCGAGTGTCGCGTGGCAAAGTCACATTGCCGGTGTGGATCGGTTATCAACTACGTCATAATCGCCCGGGGACCGGCGCCGCCGCCGCTACGATTGTACGCCGCGCGCGGGTCGTTTTAGCCCAAAATAAATACGGTGTACGCCGGATCTCCAAACGTTATTAAAACCGATCGCTGCTCGCGGAAATAAACTTCACGCTAGCTAAACGATGGAAAAAAAAAAGAAAAAGAGAATAGATATACTGCGGTTGGCGGTTGTGTCACTGTTGTACGTGAGTAGTCGGAAAGATGGGATACATCGAGTCGTTGTGGATGATCGCGTGGGCGTCCACGCTTAAGTCGGCGTACAGAAAGTGGGTCACTTAGTCTGTAGTGTTTTGGACTACTAACCGAATTTATGTGATTAAAGAATTTGATTGCTAATTAGTTTACGTACCCAGTTATTGTGGGTAGCCGGAAGTCCTTGTAAAGTGCAACATTTCGAACAAACCAAGGAAAATTAGATCTTGTCCTCGGAAATTTAGATTGGAATACTTTTATTTTGTATATGTCGGTTTTAGCACAATCATCTCACAAGAAGGGCTGCATATAAAAGTAGTGGACGTAGAATTTGCTTATCTAGCATGGAAGAACATCTCTAGTTTCTGATGTTTGTCGGTTGATCAATGGGTATAGTATTTTTAGCTTCTGGTAGCCTTGTAGTAGTTTGGAGGTGATATATATGTGGATTCCATGTTAGTTTTCGTCCAAAATTACATCGAGGTATTTGATTTTAGGTGACTAAGGAATACTATTACCGTGATTGTCGTAATTTTTATGATTTTCGTCAAATTTTTATCTTAAAACATCTATAAAATGAACCAAATATATAAAGTTTCATTTTTTTTTTTTTTACCGCAATATATCACTTCATACTTTCATACTTATAATGTATTTATTTAGTCATCAATATATCAAGGGTTATAATATTGTTAAGTATTTTTTGTTTTTTTTTTTATAAATTATTTAAGTACTAAATAAATTTAATTTTTTATTCAAACAGCAGGGCGAGAAAATTACGATAAGACGCAAAAGTAGGCATAGTTTGTTTAGTAAGAGTTATTCCCAGTCGTAGATTACGTTATAATTTATCAAAATATTAATAATGTGTAATAGTTGTTAATTATTTAGCTACTGTATATCGCCCACAAAAGCCATTAAAACAAAATAAAGGGTTAAACGAGACTATTATCGTATAAAGTTGAATATTATACAAGTATAAGATCTCCAAGTCGTAAAACAAGAGAGTTTAAAATTAAGTCTTAATACCCTCCATCTTTGCAACAGAACATAATATATATATATTTACATTAAACTTTCAAAAAAAAACTTCAATTTCTACCCTGTGCATATTAAACTGTTTATTGCCAGAGTTTGCGTTCGTGTATATAGCGCATATAGAATGTTCTATTCATAAATAATTATTACAACAATATAATGTATAACATTAATGTATTTTAAATTAAAGCGAGTAAAATACTGAATAATATATATTTTATTTTATTTTGTGATAAAAATGACAAAAATAAATGTACACAAGTTTAATTAGTTGATTTTTTTTACCAAAGTAAGTATCCCTCCCAAAAAAAAAATAAATAATAAAAACAACAAAAAGATGGACCCTTCAAAATTTAATTCTCTGTAAAATTTTAACCTATAACACGGTATAAATAAATGACCGGGTTTATTTTATTTTTCTTTTACCCGCATTGCGTAACGAAAAAAAAAATTATTTTTCTTGTAACCGGCGATACAACAATCAGGAGGTAATTTACGTGATAACTCCGCCCCAGTGGCCAGTTTCATTAAAGTACAAAATATATTGCAATGGTTTAAGCCTTACAATATTAGAAGAGGATGATAATGTCGGAACAGCGCTAGAATGGACGTCTCCGGTGAAGATATCTCGCGATAATCTGGGAATATGTGGATCAGCTGTTCTACAAAAGGATTTATAAGGACCCTAGAACTGGGAGACTGGAGTAACGTGATCCAAGACAGGGTTAAACGATGTGATATATATTTTGGCAGAACAAATAGTTTTTCCAACAAACGAACACAATATTATATACAATGGTCGATTTGAGACGGTGCCTGGAATTTTTTCGTTAAATTGTCACACGAATAATCACACAGGTATCCAAGGCCATAACTGGGGGAAGTGGCGTCCAGTGGTGTACGTTCGAACGTATACAAAATATGAGTACTGTATTTTTAAAGAACAATTGTCGAACTCCACGACATTTGTAGGTATTCAATTACGGTCTTGTAAGCACCTACATTATAGGCCATTTGATATATAATATCAATTCACCCACCCTTTTTAGTTATTTTTAGTTACGCCACTGATTATGAGCATTTTATTCGTTTCGTCTATTCAGTGTACAAAATGTAGTTATACATATTTTATTATAGTTGAATTTACTAAATATCGTGTGTTATGTATAATTTATATACTATACATCCTAAGCATTAATTAAATAACTTTAGGGCGTTAACAAAGGTAACTGCAGGCAAGCATCGTTATGTATGTATGTATGTATGGTGAGAGTAATAAAGTAATTTATAAGTCGAAGCGTTTCTATGACTTACCGCTATGTTTAAGTTTTGAATTTAATTTAAACATTTTAATTATGCTATCTACGCAATGTACGTGCCTATGATGTTCGCGGTTAAAAACGTCTATGCGTCTCATTAAATTTCAGTAAAAACCTGCAAACGAAATACACATATCTATAAAGCTCTTCGTTTTCGACTGCGGTATTAAATGGTTTTAAATCGTATTTCGATTTCCGGAATACCTATTTTCAGATTCCGTTTACTGAATAATAATATCTACGTACGTGTATTACCGATACATTTAACTATTATGTATTATTATTATTCTTATTATTTTTTTTTAATAATGCATTTTATATTTTGTACCGAAAACGAGAATTTACTGTACAAACAACCGTGCAATTAACTTCGCAAGCACAAGGCCGAAAATCAAAGCCATTGAAGGTCATTGAATTTTATTGCGCGGTAAACTCAAACCGAAAATAACTAACTTGAAGCCTTCAAATACTGCATCACAAGGTAAGTATAATCTCGATTTATTATTGTTATTATTCTTTTTTTTTATTAATAAAAAAACGCCGCACGGATCACGTGGGAATGTATATAAATTAATATTTTTTACACGAAATCAGAGAAACAACAAACTATTAAATAATATAGCATACTATTATTTAAAACATTCGTGGGTACGACACTTACAATTATTATTTTTCCGAGAGTTGACAAATATTAAAACCGTCGTTATTTTTGATGCGTGGTAGTATTATGCTTGTGTGGTTGTATAGGTAACAATAATAAATAACAGCGACGGAGACAGCGGCGGTAGGTTAAATCGAGTCGGATGAAGTTTGACCCGAGGGAATAAAATAATAATACGCTCCGGAGATCGACAGTATAAATCCACCCCATCAAAAGAAAATTAAATAGAGAGGTGATAATAAAAAAAAGGGGGAAAACAAAAGAAATACTTGTAATATACCTGCGGAATTCAGAGCACGTTTCAAATAAACCAAATTTCAAATAATAATAAGAAGAAATGCTTCCCGCCAAGGGTAGGCTCAGCGCTGTTTGTGGGAAATTAAGAAAGCCTTCAGGGTAATTCAGTTTATACAAATATAGAAATCATTGTATTTAAAAACCGATTTTGAGCGGTGCTCGGTGAACTACAGGTAACATTCACCTCTAATATACAATCCTCTAAAATTAAAGTATAAATAATGTTTTGTCGAATTTTTCTGAAAATTGAGACCCTTTCACTATTTGTGTCTGTTACATGTACATTTTCTCGCTACTTTTGGCCATTTCTAGTAACTCCTTTGTCGTTCTAAACCAAATGAGCTCATATTCAGGAATTACAATTTTTTTGTATGCGGAATAGGTAAGTGATAAAAGTTTGGTTGAATTAACAACAATGTCGTTCGGTTGTAAGATGTTTTTAGCATTGTAGTCCCCTACAGACTCTCCGAATGAAGTCAGAGGAATGAAATTGTGTTCATGTATAGTATTAGTATAAAGTACGTACCTTTTGTAGGTTTCGAGTATATACCACCACACCTACCATTTTTAATGTCGGGTGAACGGTACATCCGTTTTTCTACGGTACTACGTAAATAATTAGAATCATTTTTACTAACTGAACAAGGAATCTGGGGGGCGAACTGTTATAAGTTTCAAAAAAATGTACCGATAAGTCGAATATCACCGTCGAGATGAAATTCCGAACATATGAATAAGGAACGATACGAATAATTTACTAACCGGAAGTGTATTTGTAGAGAAAAAAAAAGAATCGAATTTCAGTTAAACCAACAGTTTTTCGGTTTATCTTTCAGAATTTAATTGGAGTACGTTTTAAATTCGGAGTGTAGCGAGGAATCCATTAGTTTTACTATGATGTGTGTGTTTTTTTTTCTTTCTGTCTGTGAACGACTTTTCTACCAAAAACTTGCTCCCAACCTATGCTCATGGGTTATGCTCATGATCTATAATGCATAGCACCTTTTCTGAAAGGTAATTTTCTCTATTTGATGTAATGAGGAGGTCCTTTTTGGATTTTCAAAAGGGTTTTCGAAATAATCGGGAAATACCGAAAGAAAATTTTTGTTAAAACGGCAAATCTTTACGTTTTGTTTTTGTTTTTACTAATTAGTGATATAATTGCATGTATATTATAATAATTTTCACGTTAATATGCACGACGAGTATTAATAATAATTATTTTAAACGTTTTTGGACCGTAAATGTAAATTGATCGAACCCGGCGGCCGTCGTCGTATAAAATATGATTTCGCAGTGACCCTGCTGCACGTCGGGGATCAAAGGGCTGCTTCGCTACAGTTGGCGACATCAATCGTTTTACAAATTTCTGTAAAACACATCGCGCAATAATAACCCGTAAAATAATTTATTATAATGTTCCGATGGGTTTAGTAATATAATATTTGCGATGTACATAATATTAATAACTTGATATTCCACGAGGGCGCGCCAACGTTAAATTACTGAATATTACTTTCGACGGGGTAAAATCATTGATTTTTTTTTCATCTCGTTGTTCTACAGAACACGCGCGTTTCCGAAAAAAAATTCCTGTAATAAACATTACATTTTTTTTTTTTTATTCCGCGAATCTAAAATAACGATCCAATTTAAATAGAAGACTGTACACGTACACCGATCTTTAATAAAATTATTTCCATCAATTACGTGCAAATAAAATATTATATAATGTAATAATACTACCTTTATATACATATGTATTTTTTTTCGCCACGGCTATTTCTTTATTTCTTTCGTTTTTTTTTTCTGTTTTCGAATTCCGACCAGACCGCGAGCAAACTATTGGTTTTTTTTTTTTCAACGAAGTGCGATCTTTTTTTCTCGACGCCAAACTGCCCAAAGAGAAAACACATTTTGGAGTACCCGACGAAGAAAAATCTCGAAAAGTTTCATCCTTGCGGCCTTGTACCTGTATACCTATATAATATATACTTATTTTATAAGACTTTATATTACAAAATAGAAAATCGAAAGCCAAACGGTCAAGTGCGGTTATCCTATATATGAATTTATGTACGATAAAATGATTGGGAAATATTATTACATCAACAAAATAACCGAATTTACATTACTTTTTTTTTTTTATTGAATTTAATAATTTTTATTTATTCTGTATGTTGAAAATACAAGAAGACAGATAAACGAGTTTAATTTAGTTCTATGACAATTGATAAAACATAACTTTAATTAAACTTTTTTTTTTTTGTTATTATTATTAGTCAAAGTTTACAATGTTCTTTTATTTGATAGAACTTATGAAACAATAACATTGATCTAATTTTGGTTTTTAAGTCAATGAAATCTAAACTGTCGATATTTTACATACTCAAATTGTCATATAGTTTAATTTCAAACAAACCTTGCTTATCGTATCACAATCTCTAGAAAACCACAGTACAAGGATGTTTTTTTTTATTTAAACATAGATAGTACAGAGAATAATCGTTTACTTACACATTATGTATTAAGTAACATGGTATATTCAAAAAAAAACTCGGCAAAAATATTGTCTGCTTACATATTACATACCTCTTCATAAATATTATCTAATGCCATAGTAACATGACAAGACATCCGAGTACTTGAAAGACTTTTCAACGTATTACTTTTTTTGATAATGTTTCTAAATAATACTTCCCATTTATGCGTTGAAGCTATAAAAAATTCATAAAATTTTTGAATTTTAGAAAAAATTGATTGTTTTTAAGCCTTTTTATTGCTTTGCAATATGATTTGAACCTCAAGTTCAAGATATTTCTCGGACTTATGATAGCATTATCATAAGTTTGCGCTTAGCTTCGGTATAATTGTATTATATATCTATAAATGTATAAATCTATTATTTTTTTTTAAATTTTCAACTCATTACAGTCTATGAAGCTGATCTATAACCAAAGACCGATAGCAAAATATTTTCATAACTTACAAAATGAACCTTATTTAAACAATTTTGGTCATAAAGTGGCTGAGATATTTAACTTTATAAAATTCATACAAATCCTTATAAAAACTCAATTTTTATAGGCTTATACAAATAAGCTATTTCTATAACACTAAAATTTCACTTGATTCCGAGTGTATTCTTAAATACCTATTTTTTTGTGATCTTTAAGAAAAAACTATGTACCTACAACCTCATAACATTCGAACTTAATGAGTAAATGTGATTTATTTGAAAGTATCGTTAATTTTCTATGTTATTTAAATGGAAAAACTAAATATGCAATGAGCAAGTTCTAAACAATTTTTATTTTGGTTTAAACAATTCTTTGATCAAGTTTAAGATCACAAAGAAATAATTTACAGTCTTAATTCGAAAAATCAAAAAAAGGTTAAAAAAAAAAAACTGTTAATAAAAACGCCTAATAAATATAAACGTGATAATTGAAACGAGACGCCGTTTTTAAATTTTATTACAAGCGTAATCGAATATTTTCAAGTTGATCGATTTTCATTTTTTTTAAAATATTTATAAAATTATCGTTTAAGACCCCATAACTATCGGGTGTGTATGAACATTAAGCATAATAATATATATATTGGGACATTTTTCGGGCGGTCTCAACCGACGAGTTTAGAAGTAATCGTAAATAATCTAAAAAATTGTAACTATGTAACACTGTTCCTTAGAACTTGACGTTTTACACGGCCTGTCTTCAACGCGTATACATAAATATGAAAAATATTATTGCTGTAACCGGGATTCGGACCGGTGACGATGACGGTAGGTAACTACCGACCATCGCCTCATTCCACTCAGTCAATCTTACGTTAAACGAATTATTTTCGTTATATCTAAACGAATTTATTCCTTCGACCACCCTCGCCCGTCAGTAAATAGACGTTTTCACATCATAAAATACAAAGTAACAGGGAAAAAAAATACACGTAGTTGGTGTATTTTCTTCGTTACATTTCTTCGATACATCTCTGGCCCATCAATAGAAATTCCAAATCCGAAATGTTTCATATTTTAAAAATATGCACGTTATTATAGTATTATTTATTCAAAATGTGTTCAATGTTTAACAGGTTTGATAATTATAATATTATTCAAATATAGACGAAGTCACGAAATCTCCGCATCCGTTCCCATCGTTTCGTATTTAAGTTACGTTTTAGATTATGAGTGTGTTGCGAATAAGCTATTTGTTTTATTAATATGTGACTTTTTTTTTTCTCGACAAACATTATTTTCGATTACTAAAACCGATTCCAATGGTACCAATGAGTCGTACCTACATCAAAAATGCGGATTTGTTTTCATCAGACCGTAATTATTTGCTAAATATTTTCATAGTTTCCAATATTTATAACTGTACCTGATTTTATTATTGTGTTGATTCTTACTCCTTGTTAGTAACACTTGCGATAAGAGTAGAGGGTCTTAATTCAGATAATAATGTAAATTTTGCGACCAAAGGGAGAGAGAGTGATAGAGAGAGAGAAGGACAAAATATGTTTAAAAAAAATATATTTTTTAAACACTAATAATAATAGTAATAGTTGCATACCTTTTGAATGATAGCAATATAACATAATGTATACACTTATTATATTTACACGCACATACATTTTATGACGTGAAAGTAAAACCTCATATTTTATTAATGAAATATAAATACAGCTAAATGGGACGATTAATTTCGGACTGTCGGACAAAACTGTACGTGTTTACCACCCTTTACGAATATTCACGCCGAACAATAGGAAAAAAGTGTACGGTCGTTTCGAACGACGCTCTACGGAGACGTCTTTCTAAAAAAAAGGAAAAAAATTATATTTCGTTGTTTTTCCAATGTGACAAAACAATAAAATCGCGTAGTACAACATTTACAGTACATCATTTTGACAGTGAATTCGAGTATCGCGAGTTTTACCGCAATCAAATCCGCACGCGAGTTACACTCAAAGTATACTCGAAGTATGTAACGCAATTATTTATAACGTGAGTAAATTTACATATGATAGAATAATATAAATTATGTTCTAACAATATGCGATTGCAGTGTTGAACGCCGCCGCCGACGTTACGAACCGTACTGCCGCAATACCGAAGTTTTTTTGATATTTTTGTCACGCGTGTGTACTATCGGAACACTGCGAGGTCAAAACACTGTGCAAAATAATAATATGGCGCGGCGCGTGCAGATATATTTACCCCGATATGTATGAAATGTCAACGCGTTTATTTACGACTGTAAAAAAAAAAAAAAAAATTCTCACGGAAAATTCTCGTTTGATAAAATGAAATCGGACCGATATTGACTTTTGATCGCGGACAATAATTTCCATTTCCATATTCGCAGCAACCTAAGAAGGTTTCACTATAATAATATGGTGTGCGAGTTTTGTTTTTAAACGCTCCGGTTTTTCCAGAGTTATCTATAGATATTTGAAATTTGTACATTTTCGAACTGCTTGGAAAATGCTCAGCGTTTTGGTACAAAAGAACCATCATAAATTGTATTTATTGAAAAGAACAAAACTAGAACGTTTTGTTGTTTTTTCTAAGCGATTTGAGTTTACATTTATAATAAAACTCGTTAAAAACACGAACAATCGCAATTTATTTTGCAGTTTAATACCAATATCCGCTCAGCATCGTTTTTTAATTGCAGTTTCCACAGTAGCAGCAGCATTAACAACGACAACATGACTTATTTTTAAAACTACCCATTAATACACCTTCTAATTATAAAATCAGTAAAGACGAATTCGTATATTATCCGGTCAGCCGAAAACATAATATTAAAAAAAAAAATAGGTCAAAAAGTTAAAAAGTTATTTAATTTATGTATGTACTAACGTACTGAATTTTGAATTATTGCTATCGAAAAACTATTCTGAGCGAACATCTGGTAAAAGTGTTTTGAAATATCGTGGTTTTTACGATTTTCATCGATTTAAACTGAAAACGTCTCTAAAAATATAAAACAATTCACAACGCTCAACTTTTCAAGCATTTCCATTCGGCTGAAATAATTTTGTCCATACAAAACCAAATTGAATACCTTAGAAACCCGACATTTTCAAATGTCTATGTAAATAAATCGGGAATCGCCAGAATATTTTGAAAACGTTATGCCTACAATGGGCTGGGTAACAAGGTTGAGAGCTCTCTTTGCCCGTCCGAAGACATTTTTTGGTGCAAGGAGCAGGACGAGTGAACACATGCGAGGCGAATACAAATTAGATTTGATTTCTTGATCGATTTCAGTAGCCACCGGCAATAGTCCCGTGGTGGTTTTTTTTCCATAAAGATCTCCCTTTACTTTCTGTTTAAATGGAAAGAGGAGGTAATATTTCGTAAACGTTTTACAAATCTCTGTGTGATTGTTTTCAACTGGATACAACAAAGTCCGAAAATAACAGAAACCTTTGTTGCGTAATTTTAAATGTTCAAATTTTTTTTTTAGGTTCTTAGCGGAGCGAGATTTCTATAATCGTAAATGTTTTTTACCCGCGAACAACATGACCATCGGAAATTTCGACCGGATCCCACGCGCTAGCGCCTCTTTGGAAAATAAATTCGACTGGGGTGGTATAACGGTCTTTCGAAACACGTATAACCGCTCAGAATCGTTTTTCGCGACGCAATGATTAACAGTCGCGTACATTTATATGCATTCTATTACCCCCTACAAACGTTTAACGTTTCACCAACAACAGTGGCCCACGCGTCGCGCGAAGCATGTCCGTTCGCTGTTTCTACTTGTGTATAAAGCCGAATACGCACGCGTGCCGGTCACTTCCTCGCGAGAATCGAAAAAAAAAAATAATGTGTCGATTATTATACGCCGTCGATACAGTTATCTGTACCGGTGCGCGCGCGCTATATTTCACGCCGTCGGGGGAAGGGACGCGTGCGCGCCCGTACTAAATACAGTAATAACGATAATAATAACAACAATAATAATAATAATAATAATAATAATAATGATAACGATAATAATAATAACAGTAACAATGATAATAGGACGCGTTAAAACGGGACGTGACGGCGGACAAGAGGTACTCCGCGACGAGACGTCCGCAGCCGCTACAGCCGCACCGTCGCAAGTCGCAATCGTTTGTGTTCGGGGACTCATTAAACGAAACACGTTTTACGATAATTATAAACGTTCGTGGGCCCGGTACACGGGACGAATAAATTAATTCGCATTAAAGTGTGCGTGCGTATGCGTCTATTATACACAATAAGGAAAAGAGGTCGCCGGCGGCGGCAATTGCGACGTTGGCCGACGACTACGGTTTTCTCGCGTGCTTTGTCGCCGGACGTCTCCCCCGGCGACGACGGCGGCGCGGCGCAACGTTGTAATATTACGCGGACGACGAGGAGACGGACGGAGGCGCCCAAAGAGAGAGAGACGGACGGACGATTTTCATTATACGCAATTATACGCGCGTGCCGAACGTGGGTAGGAAACGGAACGCGGCGAGGTCTTCGGGACGACGGCGTCCCCGTATATTCTCTGCCGCGGCAACGATCGCGCGCGCGTGTACAAACGCGGCGGCGGCGGCGCAGATGCGTTCGGAATTCAACTACGCGTCGGACCGGACGGAAAACGGACCCCGAGGTGCAATACGGGCGGAGAAAGCGTTTCGGAACTCGCGGTACTGCCGCGAATATTACCGCCGTCTATTACTTATAACAGAAACATATATCGCACGAGAAAGGCCCCGAAGAATTCCGATACGGTACGCGCTCGCTTATACCGTCGGACGCACCCGGTATGCGTACGCATACGTGTGCACGTGCGCGCGTTCGTTTACCGTGGCCGACGTCGTCCCGGCCAACGGTTCCATCCCTCGTCCCGGTCCGCGCGCACGCTCTCGCGTCTTGTAAACAGACATGTGTATACTTTTCCCCTTTTTTTTTTATTTTATTTTTTTTCACTCTCTCCCGCTCATTCCGTTCGGTGACGGCGTGAAATTCCGACGGTTGCGGGGACACTCGGCACAGCCGGACGTTCGCCGCATCGTTGTCGTTATCACATACGCGTATGCGGAACAACGCACTCGTTGTCCCGGTTCGTCGCACGTACGCGCGCACGATATCCGCGGGTCGATCGATGGGTTTTCGCGGCCCGTTGCGATAACGCGTTACGCGTGAAACCGCAACGACATAACGTTATTTATGGTGGCGCGCCATAGTGGCGTTCCCCGAGGCGATTGTCTCGTGGCCGAAACCGGCGGCGGGCGGACGGGCGACCGGATACGGTGAGCGTTGTTCAAGAGCAACCGGGTGCCTCCCCCCCCGGTCACGCGTGTTACGTTATTATTAATAAACGCGACATTATATGTCCGTACTATAGTGTGCAGTCG
Organism: Cinara cedri; assembly: GCA_902439185.1. Taxonomy (NCBI): domain Eukaryota; kingdom Metazoa; phylum Arthropoda; class Insecta; order Hemiptera; family Aphididae; genus Cinara; species Cinara cedri. The sequence goes on along the minus strand of CABPRJ010000476.1, from coordinate 4,352,478 downwards.
ATTTAGTTTACTATACGGTTGTTAATAGCGAAATTCCCAATGGAACACGTGAAAATCCACGTTCAGGGCGGGCGGGCAACATTGTTCTTTTGTTTCGCTTCGAGTGTAAAAAAAACTGCCGTGAACTATGGCGCGTAAGCGCGAAAATTGACCTCCGGCATATTTATCGGGCCCAGGTAAAATTTCACTTGAGAAATTATTTATTACCAAATTTAAAATAATACATTTAGTAAAATTTCCCGTTTTCCTACGTTTTTTTTTTCCAGACTTTTCCCCAATTATTATAAAAACCGGTTGGAAAATCAAAAAAATGACTTGCCAAAAATATCACCTGGACAAAATTTCCTTTCAGAATAAGTAGTATACTTGAAAAATCGAAGTAATACTTTTGGTAGAAAAGTTGTTCACGGTATATAAAAAAAATAAACATCATTGTAAAATCAATACATTCGTCACTATGCTCCAGACCTTTAACTCTATTTGAGGATGCTGGACTGATTTTTTGAGAGAGTTAGCCTGCTTAACCTTATGAATGTCTTTGTTAAAAATCTTCCTTGATTCTAAACAAATATGTGTGCAAAAGGCACAATAAAATACTTTTTTGAAAAACTAATTCAATTTTTCGTCTATAATATACGGGTTTGGAGATATCTGTACGTCGTAAGCGTATACAATGTTAGAAAAATATTCCATAAAAAAAGTTCTAATGATCCTGATTCAACAAACGATTGCACGTCGTGTCATTTTTTTTTATTAAATAAAATAATGACGTTTGAAATAATATAATTTCTATTTCTTTAGTGACGTCAAAGAGTTTCTTATTTATAACGTCTCATTTCAACTAATAATTTCAAATCGCAAACGAACCGAGAAAAATATTCATTTTATAACGACGTGTTTGTATTACATAATAAAATATACAATATGCATATTTGTTATATTTTTTTTTTACCCAAGAGAACGTGTAACGTTTCATTTGTACAGCAAATAATCAGAAATCAAATGCAGATTTTTTACTCATGATGTGTGGCACTGATTGAAAATAGTATGTACCGAATTATGTTACTGAATTTTTTTAGAAAAAATTACGACTCGGTTCACAAATATTGAAATGGCTTAAAATATTTTATCGCCGTTTTGTTACAAACATTCAACACAATGTAAAGTTAAAGTGTATAGAAAAAAAAAATGGTGAAATATTTTACGGTACAAGTATTATAATCTCAAGAATTACGTTTTCGTTTAATCTCAAATACTGCAGGCGTTCGTCTCATAATCACAGGAATACGCGTGATTACAGCACCAACGTCATAAAATTATTCTTGTCGGTCTCGGTCATCACAAAAATAGTTTAATGGTTTGAAGCCAAAAAATATTTGATTACAGTAGCATTAAAAAGCGATACGACTTTTTTAAACTTCTTCTTATTCTATTACTATACGAATTCCTATAATACAAACAAATTGTTTCGATTTGTATAAAACAAATGTAACTCAAAGTGAGGTTTTGAGAAATGAAATAAATATATGAGTACCTACTTCAATATATATCATACGAAGTTTAAATTAACGTTAAATCACATTGCTTGGCAGTGTAGACGATCGAAGGAACCGATTCGTTACGTCGACGCCTTCCGGGAACTCGCTGTTTTTAGTTCAATTAATACGTGCAAAGAGTTTCCTATTGGCAAACATTTCGACCTGCCCGGGTACTTCGTATTTTGTTTCTTAAATCAACGCTAATTACCGCCCTATTCTTTTTCCCTCGTGATGTACTCACATACCCCCACACAATACACATTTTGGACGTTTGGACACAGCCTTTTTATAGGAACATGTAAACGTGTTTTTGGTCTACAGATGGTTTTTTATTACAATTTAAATTAATTTATTGAAATTTATTAGAAATTAAATTAAATTTTTTATCAAAATGTATTCCATTATTCCATTATAGGTGTACCTTAGCTAGTACCATAGCCTGAAATAATTTTTTTTTTTTTGTGGGGTTGTAATAATTTTTATGTTACAAAAAAAAAAATAGTTAAAAAACATTAGTAAAATTGGCATGAATTTACAATCTCCGGTAAATTTACCGTGTTCACATCCAAAGGGTTATTTGATATTAAAATGAATGAAAAATGTGTAAAATTAATTGAAATTGTTACATGTACTCCTATTTCTTATGTTCATCGTATATAATTACAATGTATTAAAAAAAAAAAATATTAAAAATTTGATTATGAACTATAATATTAAGTAGATTAATATAATATTATATTAATCTACTGTATAATTACAGTATCTCACATATTTTTTTATTAAAACATATTCAAGCGATTTTTTTAGTTTATAAAAGCACATTTTATTAGTTGTATGCAATTTTAATAATTATTTAATAAAGAATTTATTTTTAACCGTTTTGAAATATTACGTTCGATTAATTTACTATCGTAGATGTATTTACTCCATTACACTACATTTACATTTGTATTTATACACTGTATTCAATGAATTCGGTTTTATACCATTGCTATAATATTAATGTTCTATAGTCGGTTCTTGTATTGAAATGCCCTAAAAATTTTCTGAAATTTTTCTGTAAAAATAAAAAATCTAAAACGGACCTAAAAAAAGCCTTATAGCATTAATCCGAAGTGACCCGAAAACGCTAAAAATTACTTTAAAAATGGAAAAAAAACTGCGAATAAATACAAAATAAATAGCCGTTTAACAGATGTTTGTATAATCTAAGATTTTAATATGTTATCGAAATCGTAAGATTATCAATCCATACTGATCTAGAGTGTACCTAGAATGTATTTATACAAATTTCATGAACATTTTTTGAGGTGGTATTTTGATTTAGATGTTTAAATTTAAACTATTAACGTATAACAATGTAATATTCACTAAAACTAACAAAACGAACGAAAAAAGCAAAACGAACATTTTACTTATGAATAATTTGTTACACGGAGCGAATAATGCAGGTACTCGGACAGTAATCTCGTGGATTACCCGCCGAAAAAAAAAGTGCATTAAATTCCGGAACATTATATTTATGACAGGAATAGAAAACAATAATAGGTACACAAAATATGAATAGACGGTACGGTTTTTCGCAAAATCAAGCGCGAATGCAAACATAATCTGTACAATGATATTATTTATTTTAGATTAAGCGTTCCGACTCGCGATCGCCATTGCACAACAGCATTCGCAGCAGCGTTCCGTGTGTTCGGCACCGCCTGGTCGTGCTTCCGGCTTCAAATACTTTCGTCACTGCAAAATGCCGTAAAGTGAAATTTTTTATTGTTAAAATATTCATATCGTTCAGTTTCTCAGAAAAATAAAGGAGATATTTTCCCGGTGAAATACCGGCGTCGGTTTCAAGTCCGAAGTGCGATTCGGCGGTGCCGGCTATGTTCACGGACGTTCTCAGCAGTACCTATGGAAACGACCGCAGTTTAAAGGTTTTGGCCGGTATTTCGCAAACCGTTGTAAACTCCGCAATTCAAATACACATGTACACTAATATAAAGGTTTTACAGTGCGTTGCCTACGGGCAAGCAAGCGCTGTTTACGTAAATATATATGTACACATTTTAATATAAAAAGTTTTCGCGATGTATGAAATATTTTAATCGCCCGTACGCCGGGACCTTTGCGGAGAAAAACGGCACGGCGTGAGGGACGAAAAATAGGTAAAACGCAAGCAGGGGCTGGTGGGTCATTGGCCCGCGGGTATTATAAACACAATAAAACGAAACCACCGCCGAATGTCGCAGAGGCCGCGACCGAATTGCCGCGGTCGTGATGTGACCGGAATACGCGTGGTCGAAAGTAAAATTAAAACGAATAAATTTGAAGGGGAGGAAAAAAGGTCGGTCGTTTTACGGAATTTCGGGGATACGATGACGGGGAAAAGGGTTTTCGATACTATTATTACTACAATATCATATTATAATAATTTCGAAGAGTTTCGGACCGGGAGGGACAGTTCCGCGTATTTACTCGTAATCTCGTCGCGGTTCTTAACCAAATCTCGTTTGGAGGAGAGATGTTTGCGATAGACAAAAGCCGACTTCATCTTAAAGAAAAAAAACTGGAATTACAATCGGTAACGCGAATGTGGTTTTAGCAAAATTCATTGTAATATTATCCTTATCTCGTTCATAGTTCCGTATTCGTTATCTTAATAATTTCTCTCAATTAAAGATTTTTTGTTTTCCTTATTGTTAGGTCTAGGTGATTTTTTTTTCTCTTTTTATTTGACGGTTCTCTAGTATAGTACGACGGGTCAGATAAGAAGACGATCATAATCATAATAATAATAATAATAATAATAACAATAATAATTATAGTAATGAACAATAACTATAAATAAACGGGAACCCGGTGATTACGATTTGTTTTTCAAACGAGACCGTAGACGAGAAAATAAATTGCGTCTTTTTGATGGAAAAAAAAAGCGCGGCGATATCGGTCGGAGCGTAATACCATAGCTATACTGCTATACTACCAACAAGTAACAACCATTTTATATTTTAGTAATCTGTGTGAAAACTGATGTTAGCTAGAGAATATCATAACCGCAATAACATTGGTTTTCTCACGGATTACTAGAATTTAAAATGGCTGTCATATAAAAACTATTCATTGGATTGAAATGTGTGATTCATAAATTTGTTCAGAAAAATAAACTATATAGATTTCACATCTTGAAATTTTTCGAAAATAATAAATAAGAAGTTATTTTTTTAAATTTGTTTAATAAAAAAAAAATAATTCAAAAATTAAATGTTTGGTTTAAAAAATCAATGTTGTTTTTAGTTACGTTCAAAATCCAAAAAAAAAAAATTAATGAAATCCTATAAAATTATACGAAAAAAATATAAATCTAAAATTAAACTGAATTACCTATGATTTTCAACAAAGTTTGAAGTTTCTAACTATTTTTTTTTTCAAATTCTTTAGGAAAATTATTTATTATAATTTCTTTAATACTTATAACTAGTATAGAGAAATTTTAAAATTATACGAAATAAAAATATTGTACTGAAGTAAATGAAAAAACTGTTTATTCAACGCCAGCGATAGTTTATAATTATTTAGCAATTCCCTTAGAAAAAAGTATTCGAATAACATTTTTCCTATTTCAAAATTTAATAATTCAGTGAATGGAAAATACTAAATATTATCATGACTACGTATTTGTGAAAGGAGGGAGGAGAAAACGTACTTGGAAAACCCACCAAAAACATTGTTTTTCTTGAGCCTTAATGCGAAGCCTGGATGATTGTTGATTCATTATCTATTATAATGAATATATTATAAATCTATAACCTATTTTACAGCTCTTGAGTTTTTATATTCAGTATATTATTCTTTAAACACGTGTTTCTCCAAGTCTCCACTTGGTTACAATTATTCCTCCCCCTCCGAAAATCATCCGACGTGTACATATGAATATCATTTAAAATTCACCGACGGGGTGTAATTATTTGTATACTTTAATTTAGTAATAGGGGTACAAAATTATATCATACAAAACTATATTTTTTTACAATAATAAAATTAAACATTATATAGAACTTAGAAAAAAAAAAAAATGATTGACTTAATAAAAACGGTTTGACAGAACCGATAAACTTATACAATACTAATAGATAATAATGAACTTATAAAAAAAATAAAATAAAAAACATTTATAAACAAAAAAATATTATAATATATTACAAAATCGAATGCATGTGCGTACCGATATCGCCTATCCGGTGCGCCGGTCCTGTCTGACGATCGATCGAATCTCGTGGTGAAATTGTTTCAAGCGTTGATGTCCCTACTCAATCCTTGATTATATATTTTTAATTTAACAAGAATTGCGTTTGGACAATCATAGCCTGAGAACTTTATCCCCGATTTCTTAAATATTAGGTGCTCACTATTCGTGTAATACGATTAACTTAGTTATAAAACAGTAAAACAAATGCATTATAATATTATGAAAAAAAAAAAAAGAAAAAAGATTTCATACGAATAAAATATGTTTTTTCGAGGGGTATTGGAGGTTAAAAATGTTTAAAACAAATACAAAGGGAATACGATGTGATTAAAAGAACTGTTTTATTAGTGTATTATTTTAGTATTGATTTTTGATTTTGAAATTTCGCGGATGTAAAAAGAAAAAAAAATTATTTTTCTTGAACCCGCTTTGGCGTACAGCATAACAACGAAAAAATGCTGGATATTATTTTATTTTTCCAAATAAAATTTGGTTATTAAATTGTACGGTGCCAATTATTTTATTTGTATTTTGTCGAGCGCGTTGACGTTTTCCGGTTGAACGTTTCGAGTGGCGAAAAGAAACCGGCGGTAGGGCGAGGGAGTGAGTCGACGTTGTTATTTCGCAGAATTTTATTCAATTAAAAAAAAGAAAAAAAATCTTAAAATGAAAAAAAAAATCCGTCTTTGACAATGTTTCTTACAAATTAACTGTCGCCATTATTAAAGCGCGATATCGAAACGGAAACAAACGACAAAATTAAAACCGTTAATCATTGATTCGGGAAAGAAACAAAAAAAGTGTAATATTGTGCTCCGGTAACACAATTCTTGTCGGAGTTTAGCTGCAATTACGGCGACGGTGTTTTACGTAAAACGTTTTTATATTATTTAACGCGATATGGAAAATAATTACAACATTTTTTTATATGCAATTACGTCGTGTTAATACAATGTATAACGTCTCTTGTTTTATACAATAGCAATTAAAAAAAACTTAATAATAGTTATATTATCGTTTACAGTTAATCGAACGATCATTATGAGAAATATAATGAGAATTGAATTCTGTAAACTTTCTAATAAAGACTGCCCAATTTTTTTTCTTATTCGAAAAATAATAAAGAAAAAAAAACCAACAAACATGAATACATTTTATTGTAATTGTACACTAAATACTATAAATAACATAATCCTTAATGTATATGAATTTGTGCAATTATATTATTCTCGATGTTCTGTATTATATTTAAAATTTATTTTTAAAAAATACATAAATATTACTTAAAAAAAAAAAAATATCAAATTTGGAATTAAAACATGTACACGTCCTAACGCTGTAAACGACGTACTGATTCATCACAATTATAATATAATCAAATTTTTTTTTATACACATTTTAAATATCCCATTATTTTTCAAGTAGATTTCAATTAAAATATTTGCCGTTCACCGAGTTCGAGTTGTTTTCATAATAGTATTTAACATCAAATAATATAACACTTGACGATTAAAAAAATAATTATATCCAAAAACGTAATCGTATTATGAATTATTATATATATTATACATACTTATGTATAGTATACATTATAAATATAACGGTTTTCGAAAAGCGGTCAATTCGACATAATTAAAAAATGCAATTCAATTATTTCGATAATACAAAAGTGAAACGTTAATTTTTTTTTGTAATGCAATTTGCATACATTTTTAACCATTTGTAATCAGAGAAAATACAACAATTTCTATATATACTCGTATCTCGGAAATAAAATGAACTGTTGGATATACGGGGGGAGGGGGGCTATTAGCGTGGTCCAACCAGTTTAATTCGCGCATACTTATTATTTGGTATTGAACGAAGAGTCTGTGTAAATTTAGACCCGATGGACTAACCCTTTCAAACGCCGCACAATGGTTACGATATGGTAAAACGGACGGGTATTTGCGATAACGGAGAAACGGGATAGTGTTTCGCAATCGTTTCGAAAGCTATAACGGTCGCGAAACCCGCGAAAACCAATTTATAAAATGCGGCTTTTACGGTGTATAGAAAAAATGTTTCGAACGAACTTCCGTGAAATCGGAATTTACTCGTGTACGAAAAACTGTAAACGAAATTGCGTTTGGTCTGCGACAATTTTCGTTTAAAAACAATACATGGATATCCGCTATGACCGTATTTGTCCGCCAGTATTTTTCATCCGTTAAATTGAAAAAAAAATAAATAAAAAAAAAAAAACCCGCACATACGCACACGAATTAAAACGTAATATGTACACACTGTATTACAGTGTGATCATAACGTCGGTACGAAATTATGATTAATGAACGTTTTGAACCGAGGGGGTTATAATAATTTCCCTCTTCGGTATCGTATTAATAATAGAAATATTAATTAATTATGATTTGAAATCGTATTACTATACAGTCCCGGTAACGTGTCATAAGTTATCCTCAAAACGCGTCAGACGGGTGTCGGTCGCGCGCGGCACTTACCGCGCCCCGGCTACGCGGCTTTCTATTTATACGATATATTGCGTTCAGAAATAATGAGTTTTTCTTGTTTAAACGGTTTCCCCGGAGGTGTTTTCCGGGAGAGTCGAGTGCCTGCGGTTTTACCCGGGTTGTCGCTGACGTTGACGCGAACAGCATACGCGTGCGTCACGCCGCACGACATAATGTGTACGCCGCAACAATTATTATTATTGTTGTTGTCGTCGCGCGCGCGAGAAAATCTTAATATTTTTCGGTACGTTTTTTTCGTCAATCCCCTTGTTAATTGTTTTTCGTTGTTCGCCGCGTAACGAGTACAACGCGGCGCGTTAATTGAAAAACTAACGGAATACAGCGGATTGAATTTTGTAATTACGTGGCGGGGCGTGCCTCCGCGCACCGCGGCTAACCACGGAAAGTCGGGAAAACAATATGGGTAACGTTCACGGGCGATTCGGTTTTTTCGTCCGTTCCGATCAAACGACGATTTTGACGGTGAACCGGTAACAGCCGTGTTTCGCCCCTTCGCTGTCGACGGGGCAACCCAGAAACCGACGACAGTAAAATTGAATATATCCACACTGTTCATTGTCGGTTTTTTAGTTTTTTCGGAAAAACCGTCGGGAATTTATTTCGGTCACGTGATATGATATAACAATGCGACGGACACGAATGCGAGTCGAATAATATTATTTAGAGCTGCGGGATCATTGACGACACCAATCGGCGTAACGCATAACGAATCCCGCGTTAAACTCCCGGGTATTTCCGTAGAACCAAATCAGAACTCGTACATAAACTCCTTCTGTCAAATGCCTATAAATGACTCGAAGGTCATCGGAATGGTTTGAACCGCGTCTAAAAAAAATTTATACAAGTAATTTTTTTTTTTTTTAATTTCAGACTCGACGGTAGGTGGCGGGCGATAAGAAAACGGGAGAAAAAGTATAAAATTTAATCGTTTTTCATCGGTTTTTCTCGGATCTAATAACCAAACCAACCGGCCATAAACGTGTATACACAATAATACAATACATTATTACGCATAATGTATAAAACAATACGTATTATGTGTCCACATGTCTGCGAGGAGGTAACGTTCTATCCTTTTACAGACCGTCGCGCGGCGCGTATTTATCCTCAAACCGTAAAATTGGTTTCACAATGCCGCATCCCCCCCCATCGTTATTCTACCAGCCCGACATCGTGCACGATAATATAATAACGTGCATTCGCCTGATGGAGAGGGGACGCGGGAGGCGGGTATTGCATAAAATCCCGTGCGATTTACCACATTAATAATAATAATACGCATACATATAGTCGTAACGCGGTAGTTTGTTTTTTTTTTTTTTTTTT